>JAVXUP010000032.1:655000-1108753 GCA_033070095.1 Escallonia herrerae | reverse complement strand
TTATTATTTTATTATTATCAATTAAGTAAATTATATTCGCCACTATATATTTGATCTGATAGTCGATGATATATTGTCTATTTTTCGTTATCATCAATGCTCGTTGACCGCAAATGTCCCGCACTATATAATTGCGCTATATATATATAAAGGGGACCGATCCACACCCACCGGTGGAGAAATAACAAATTTCTCCACCGAACCGCTGGTCTTACCAGCGGTTGGCCACGTGGGCAAAAAAAGGACGAAAAGGGACAAAAAGGACGAAAATACTATGATAAATTCATGAAAATATCACGAGAAAATGAAAAACTCGTGAGAAAATGGTGGCAATAATGCCCAACCGCAACTCCTACATGCGGTTGGCATTATTGCCTTCCGTGACCCCACCCCCCACCCGTCACCCCCCTTGCCCCCCACCCCGTGGCCCCCACCCTATGTCCTTTTCCCCACCCGTGAACCCCCCTTCCCCCACCCGTGAACCCCCTCTTCCCCCACGTGTCATTACCACCCTACCCCCCACCCCCACGTGTCATTCCCCCTCCCCCTCCCTGCTGTTCACTCACGGTTCTTCTCTTCCTCTCTCACTTTTCTCTCTATAAAATCCCTCCTCCCCGAATCATTTCTTCCACCCTCCTCATTCTCCCTATCTCACCTACATACAAACAAAAAAAATTTACGCTAGAAGATCGGTGGATAACCGCTAGAAGATCGGTGGATTTTTCTTGAAATATATCAAGTTAAAACAAGTAAGTATTTTTCAATTTGTTCTTACCAATTGATTGTTTAAATTGTGTTACGCTTAAGTTGTTCTTACAATAGTCTAAAATTCGTGTTTAGGGCGTCAAAGGGCGTCAAAATTACGTTTTGACAAATCGGGGTATTACATTCGAAAAATTCCAAAATAGCGATTTTTTAGGGCGTCAGAAATAGAATTTTTCACGAATTTATAAAAAATAGCTAGAGCTAGATTTTGCCAAAGTACGAAACAGAGACCCTAGTTATTTTCAAAAGATCTGTATCAGGTAAAAATTTCAGATTTTTCCAAAGACTGGAAAGGGGTTAACTGATACACGCAACCTTGTAACTTTGCAGTGTAATTTAAAATATCAAGCCAGCGCGATTTCGCGCAAAACTTTTATGAGAACCCTAGGGTGTTGGGAAGTTCCATTCCCCAGGAATTCGGGCCATTCCGAAGCCGTTAGCTAATTTTTTGGCCGAACGGGCTTTTAAGCGCTCGATCCGGACACCGGTTCGGGATTTTTAGGCGAAAAATCCGTAAAATACTTTTTAGATCAAGAATGAACTCAGGAAGCTTAAAATAGCATTTTAAAGCACTTTTGATATTTTCTGAAGCCAGGGGGTATTTTGGTAATTTGCCACCCCGAGAGGGGTATTTTGGTAATTTTCCCGAAAAATTTTCCAACGGACTTTTAAGTCCAGAAATGTAAGTAAAACGCCTGAAATGTTGTTTTGCAGCTGATTGCGGGGCGTAATTGTCGCTAAAGGTGAAAACTTAATTAGACAGTTTTTTTACGAATTTATAAAAAATAGCTAGAGCTAGATTTTGCCAAAATACAAAACAGAGACCCTAGTTATTTTCAAAAGATCTGTATCAGGTTAAAATTTCAGATTTTTTCAAAGACTAGAAAGGGGTTAACTGATACGCGCAACCTTGTAACTTTGCAGTGTAATTTAAAATATCAAGACAGCACAATTTCGTGCGAAACTTTTATGAGAACCCTAGGGTGTTGGGAAGTTCCATTCCCCAGGAATTCGGGCCATTCCGAAGTCGTTAGCTAATTTTTTGGCCGAACGGGCTTTTAAGCGCTCGATCCGGACACCGGTTCGGGATTTTTAGGCGAAAAATCCGTAAAATACTTTTTAAATCAAGAATGAACTCAGGAAGCTTAAAATAGCGTTTTAAAGCAATTTTGATATTTTCTGAAGCCAGGGGGCATTTTGGTAATTTGCCCCCCCGCGAGGGGTGTTTTGGTAATTTTCCCGAAAAAAAGTTTTTCAGTCCAGAAATGTAAGTAAAACACCTGAAAGGTTGTTTTGAAGCTGGTTTGATGGGCGTTAGGGTGACAATGAACCCCCGGGGGCTATTTTGCTAATTTTACGTTACACAAATTTGTGCTTAAAATAACTTTTAGTTCAGGAAAGGGTGTGAGACACCTGAAAAGTTATTTTAAAGAGTGAATTCAGGAAGCTTAAAATCCCATTTCAAAGCACTTTTCAGATTTTTTTTGTCAGGGGGCATTTTGGTAATTCGCATCCCCGATAGGGGTATTTTCGTAAATTTGCAGCGTTAAGTTTTTCAAAGGATTTCTTAGTCCAGAAATGTAAGCAAAGCACCTGAAAGGTTGTTTTGAAGCTGATTTGGGGCGTTAGGGTGATAATGAACCCCCGGAGGCATTTCGGTAATTTGCCGCTCATCGGGGGCTATTTTGCTAATTTTACATTATACCAAATTTCCCGAAAGACGGTGGTTTAAATAAATTTTATTCTTCTTTTATTTAAATCTATGACTTGTTGAGAATGATATAATTTTTATTTTTTAGATTCCAGTATAAATATGGATGCAACTGGAGGAAATAATTTTTGTGAAGGTTCTGATCCACCTTACGTTGGTCAAGTTTTTCAAGCACTGGACGAAGTTGAAGCATACTATAGAGCATATTCGAAAACGATAGGTTTCGGTATTAGAACTAAGACGACTAGAAAACGGGCGAATACAGATCAAATTGGTGCAAGACTATTTGAGTGTCATAGAGGAGCACCGCATGTAACTCCGGTCGTTCGGATCAGTGACGAAGGGACAACAAGACAAAGAAAACGGGACACATTTCCGGGTACCGGCTGCAAGGCCCATGTGTATGCAGTACACCGAAAAAATGAAAACCATTGGGTTGTCACAGGAGTGGAGTTGAGCCATAATCATCAGTTGATGACCCCCAGTAAGATTGGTCAAATTCATCAACACCGAGAAATAAGCGCGGCACACAGACAACTAATTTTTACAATGGCCGAGGCTAAAATTCCACCTTCTAAGATGATGGGGGTTTTCTCAAGCCAGGCTGGGGGGATTGACAAGTTGAGTTTCAACGAAGTAGACCTTCGAAATGAACTTCGTGCTCAGAGGAGAGAGTCTTTCGGTAAGAGTGATTCTCAAACTACACTTGATCTCTTCAGGTCCCTTCAGAGTGAGAATTCTGGATTTTTTTACAGTCTCCAACTGGATGATGAGAACCGCATTAGTACTATATTTTGGGCGGACCCCCGTTCTAGAGCTGCTTACCAAAATTTTGGGGATGTTGTGACGTTTGACACCACATACCGCACCAATAAGTACTCTATGCCTTTTGCTCCGTTCACCGGGGTGAACCACCACTATCAGTCAATCTCGTTTGGCTTTGCCCTGCTTAGGGATGAGACGGAGGAGTCATTTACGTGGTTATTTGAAACGTGGCTTCAAGCAATGTATCATATTCCTCCAAAGACCATCATCACCGACCAAGATCTGGCAATGAAAAATGCAATCGCTAAGGTCCTTCCAGATACTCACCATGGCCTGTGCACATGGCACATAAGCAACAAATATCCCGAACGGCTTCACCATGTATATGCAAACCATCCGTCATTCAAGACTGACTTTAATACATGTGTGAAGAAATCGTTGACGGTAGACGTGTTCGAGGAGAGGTGGGCCACGTTAATGGATACTTACTATTTGCACAATCACGAATGGTTACAATCGTTGTATGAGATCAAGACACAGTGGGTCGGTGCCTACACCAAGAATTTTTTTGCAGCCGGAATGACTACGACCTCGAGAAGCGAAGCTATGAATTCATTCTTTGATGGGTACGTAGGCCAGTCTTCAAGTATAGCGGAGTTCGTACTAGAGATGCAGAAAGCCGTTGACAGGCAATTGTACCGTGAGAGAGAAGCCGACGCGGCTACAGTTTGCAAAGAAAGAGCTATACTACTTTATTCACCTTTAGAGGCTCATGCGGCTCAAGTCTATACCAAGGAAATGTTTCGACAGTTTCAAGAGGAACTACTAAAGTCGAATCAATATGGCATGACAAAGTTGCACGAGTATTCCACCAGAGACATCAAGGTTTATGCTTTGACAAATGTGACGAACTTCGCCAATCCGTGCTCTTCGTCGGCTCCGAGGACCAGACGACATTTTACCGTAGCAATTTGTAAGGACACTGGGTTGGTTAATTGCAACTGTCAACTGTTTGAGCATAAAGGTATACTTTGTCGACACGCGTTGAGGGTTTTGAGCGCCAAGAATGCTAGTGAAATCCCTCCACCGTATATCTTGGAACGGTGGACGAAGGAAGCCAACAGAGTCCACGGTCACATTCCTTACGTGCCCAATGTTTCAGTTGATTTCGAGCAATCTGAGTCGCTGCGATATAATCACCTTTGTAACATCATGCACGGTTTATCAATGGATGCAGCGTCGACATTTGATGGGTACAGGTATCAAGTTGAAGCAGCCGCACGGGATAAGGCTATGCATGCACAGTTTAGGATGGCATTACCAGAAACTGTGGACACTCCGACTACTCGGACAACTCCAGGCGGTAGATTCAATCGAGCCAAACAGCCAGTCATTGACGGCACTGACCTACAACGTGAGGAGGACGACATTTTTGATCCAATTATTTCTCAAACAAAAGGGCGAAAACGAGCAATACGCATGAAGAATCCGATTGAAGAAGCAACGGGTCAAAAAAAATTACGAAAGTGTGCGTTGTGTAATAAGATGACTGATCATGACAAGAGAAACCATTATAAAGTGTTAGGTATCGAACCTGGCAGTATGGTCGAGGAGGACGATGATGAGGAAGAGTGTTAGGGTTAATGTTTCAGTTGTATAAATTGAACTTTTATAATGTTTAAATTTGTGATTTGGTTTGTGCAATCTTTAATTTGTGATTTGATTTGTGGATTATTGATATTTTTGGTAACTCCGTTTTCGGGCACACTTTAGGCCCCAATTGATAGCTTCCGAAAAAAGTTGTAATTTTTTTTGTCACTTTTTTTTCGCTCATTGCACTTCAGGCACGCTAGTTAGCCCATTTGTAAGACTTTCGGCGAAAAACGAGACACATTAATTTTTGAGTTTTCCTAGGAAGGGCCTATTCGGGCACACTTTAGGCCCCAATTGATAGCTTCCGAAAAAAGTTGTAATTTTTTTTGTCACTTTTTTTCCGCTCATTGCACTTCAGGCACGCTAGTTAGCCCATTTGTAAGACTTTCGGCGAAAAACGAGACACATTAATTTTTGAGTTTTCCTAGGAAGGGCCTATTCGGGCACACTTTAGGCCCCATTTGATAGCTTCCGAAAAGTTGTAATTTTTTTTGTCACTTTTTTTCCGCTCATTGCACTTCAGGCACGCTAGTTAGCCCATTTGTAAGACTTTCGGCGAAAAACGAGACACATTAATTTTTGAGTTTTCCTAGGAAGGGCCTATTCGGGCACACTTTAGGCCCCATTTGATAGCTTCCGAAAAGTTGTAATTTTTTTTGTCACTTTTTTTCCGCTCATTGCACTTCAGGCACGCTAGTTAGCCCATTTGTAAGATTTTCGGCGAAAAATGAGACACATTAATTTTTGAGTTTTCCTAGGAAGGGCCTATTCGGGCACACTATAGGCCGCATTTGATAGCTTCCGAAAAAAGTTGAAATTTTTTTGTCACTTTTTTTCGCTCATTGCACCTCATGCACGCTAGTTAGCCCATTTCTATGAATTTCGGCGAAAAGCGAGATTTTGGTAATTTTTTCGAATGCCGTCATATGAAAGGTATATTCGCGCACATTTTAGCGCCAAATTCATAGCATGCGAAAAATTATGTACATTTCTTTTTGGTACAATTTTTTGTAACATCACAGCAGCTAGCCACGCACGTCAGGATAATGGTAATGAAGGCGTCTAGCTTCATTCTTTTTCAGCTCCCAGGCTATCCTATACCTAAACGTCAAGGCATCCTTCCTAGTCCACGAGGAGTGTTTGAGCACTTCCGAGCGAGCAACGTAGTCCATGTACTTGAGGACGTAAATCCCGCAATCGTGACCGTTATATTGCTTTGGTCGGTCCTTTATCATCACGACCGTCCAAGGGTCACCCTGTGGCCGTCCGCATGCTAGCGAGAGGACAGTAGTCTGCATCCAACAATAAAAACGAGAATCAAGCCTATGAGACAAGAACAATATACTATGGGCCAAGGTCAAAAAATAAATACTAACCACTAAAGTGATGTACTCGTTGTACATCTGTGCCAGCAGCTGTCCAGGCTCGTCCTCCCTTAGGCTATCGTATATGTGAACCGTTCTGAACGCTGGATGGAGAACTAATAGGAACCAGTGGTTTGCATGATGACAGGGTATCATGATAAGGTTCGCATCAGCAGCGGGACATTGATAGTCTGCGTTCATCATGCCTAACACGTTTCGACCTGGTTTCCACTTACTCCTGCCGCCCCCTCGCCTCCATTCTGTGAATTCTCTCACCGTTAATTCCACAAAATGAGTGGGATACATGTTAAGCTTCAAATATTCAGAACGGTTAAAACGTTGCTCTCTAATCCGGAGCAGTTCTATGTAAGCGTTCATGACAAAATTTGAAAGATCTGTCTCCGGCGCCAACGTTCTGATATCCTCATGACCTAGGAATGTCGCAAGGGGAAAGTCTGCTGAATTGACAGGCTCATGCCCGAAGTAGTGCCGGTCGATCCAAGCCATCTTGTCCGACCTCAATGGCTTCGTCGCTTGTCCTTTGTCCGACCGAAAGCTTGGGCGCGAGGCCTGGATTCCTACTTGGGGAACCTGACTCTGGCACTGAGAGTCGTATGCGTCAGGAGGCAAGCGACTATACGGCTCCCACACCTGACTCTGGGGCTGATAGTCGTACGCGTCAGGAGGAGGGCGACCAGACGGCTCCCACACCTGACTCTGGGGCTGATAGTCGTACACGTCAGGAGGAGGGCGACCAGACGGCTCCCACACCTGACTCTGGGGCTGATAGTTGTACACGTCAGGAAGAGGGCGACCAGACGACTCCCACACCTGACTCTGGGGCTGATAGTCGTACGCTTCAGGACGAGGGCGACTAGACGGCTCCCCTTCGTAACCCCGGTACGCAAGACTAAAGTTTTGAACTTCAGTCTTGTACTTCTCAATGGACCTCTTGAGATTGTCAGGAGCCTGCGCGACAAACCAGTCAAACGACTCCAGCTGCTTGAACACCTCAATGCCCTGGTCAACCTAAAAAACATGCATAGAAAAATATGGCTAATCATATTTGACAAATGGTCGATAAGGTGCGCAAATAAATTATCAAACAACACTAGCATGACTTACAATGGCCAATGCCCAGAACTGGTCATAGACCTCACGTGGCGCGTACGATGTCTTCTTCACCTGGGAAGGGCGATTCACCCTCGTGCGCGTCACCCTGAGAAACCACTGTAAGTATTCCTCAGTACTAATGCCGTCGTGCTTCAGCGATACAAGGCTATCATACGTTTCCTGCCAGGTATTCCACTGGTGCACCTCGTCACCCAACAAAATCAAGGCATCAGCCACCTCGAAGTTCGGCCCTCGACCACCCCTGTATGGCCGCATGTCTACAGCGGGTTTTGGTATCCCTTGTGGACAGCCAGCTTGCTTCATAGCTCGATCGGGCATCTGAAACTCACATTCTTCGAAGTGAATGAGCGGCACCCGAACCAAACCTGCCAGCACGTACGACACCGGAAGTTGCCAACACCACTCATCCAACAGATGCATCACCTTGCCATATGGCTGCCACGTCACCTGGGATGCATCTAGTATCTCTAGTTCCGCCCGATAGAACTTTAGATGGTGGTGAGGGTCTACCCGTCTCCACCTCCGGTTGGTCGTAGGCCCCCAGGCCCACACCCTAGGCCACGTCTCATCGGAATCTACCAACGGTTGTGGACGACCCATGGGTAGCCTCTCGTAAGACCAAACCTGTGAATGCAAACATTATATGGAATTAGTAATTAATCCCGAATATATTGACTAAGGATCCTACCAAGAAAATAAATGCTCATACCTGTAATAGAGTCAGGCAGGCGGCAATGGACTTGGCACCGTTTCTCGTAGCCTTATGCAGTGCTCGATATAGGTGCGCAAGGACAGCTGAACCCCACGAATAGGAGTATACCTCCTCAAGATCCTCCAAGAACACCATATACTTCGGATGCACCGTGTTTTTCGAATGCGTCGGAAGTAATATAGCTCCAATAATATACAGAAGGAATGCCTTCGTATACGTCACGAAATCTTGAGGAGTGTATTCATCCGGTAGCACGCCGTACTGCTCTCTCAGCCATTTAAGCTTGACGCCGTTTGTTGTAAGCGCTGCCCTTGGAATTCCCGGAAAATACTGCATAGCCATATTCGCTATGGATGCAGACGGCACGTTCAAAGTAACGGGTCTGCCGTGACATGGGATTCCAAGTATAAATCCGACGTCCTCTAACGTAACAGTCATTTCACCAAACCGGAAGTGAAATGAGTTCGTCTCGCTCCTCCATCGTTCAACTAGAGCGGATATAAGGCAATCGTCGTGTCGAGACCATTTCCCGGGATCGGTGAACAGGGTTAAATTTTGACGGTGTAATAGCTGTATTTGTTCCTCGTTTAGTACCCACTCTTCAAGGTGCCTTGTGCTTTGAATTGTTTCCAAAACACCCCTATCGACACCGTCAAATACGTGCCTCGCGACGTGGTCATCGTCATCGTATAGGATTGATGTATCATGAGGTCCAGAGCTGAAATTCATACCTTTAAGAACAAAATATAATTATAAACCAACTTAGCGTCCATAATATCCATAATATTTACATTCCAAAACTATAACTGGATCTTTAACCTAGCTTACCAACACATTAGCAATAGTCATTATTTCAATGTATTAAAACAAATCCTCAATTCCCACCACTCCGAACGCTTAATTACGCTAGTTCCCACTGAATTTAGCGCCAACGTGGTTATATAGCAATATATAGCCCGATGGCCCCTACACCTCCAACACCTCAAAACCGCTTTAAAGTCAAGTTTTTAAATGTATTACGTCAATTATATACCAAATATATCAGGAAAAATTTTAAAGGGGGCAAGTTACCAAAACACCCGCTACTTATGCAAAATATCCCCTGGCAGTCATCGCCGGTGCGTCACAAGGTTCAGAACATCCGGAACAAAATAAGTTTTCGGGTGTCTCACACCCTTTCCTGAACTAAAAGTTATTTTAAGGTATGAATTTTAAGCTGGATCCTTCCTAACAAAATAGCCCCCGAACATCGGCAAATTACCGAAATGCCCCTGAGCGTTCACTATCACCCCAACGCCCCCGAACCAGCTTCAAAACAACATTTCAGGTGGTTTACTTACATTTCTGGACTAAAAAGTCGTTTGAAAAACTTGGCACGGGAAAATTACCAAAACACCCCTTGGCGCGGGAAAATTACCAAAACACCCCTACGCGCGCCACGTCAGCTTCAAAACAACATTTCAGGTTTTGTAATTATATTTTTGGACTAAAAAGTCCGTCAAAAAACTTAGCACTGTAAAATTACCGAAATACCCCTCTCGGGGCGGCGAATTACCGAAATGCCCCCTGGCATAAAAAAATATCAAAAGTGCTTCGAAATGCTACTTGAGGCTTCCTGAATTCATTCTTGACATAAAAAGTATTTTACGGAGGTTTCGCCCAAAAATCGCGAACCGGTGTCCGGATCAAGCGCTTAAAGGGCCGTTCGGCCAAAAAAATAGGTAACGGCTTCGGAATGGCCCGAATTCCTGGGGAATGGAACTTCCCAACATCCTAGGATTCTCATAAAAGTTTCGCGCGAAATCGCGCTAGCTTGATATTTTAAAATACACTGCAGAGTTACAAGGTTCCCCGTATCAGTTAACCCCTTTCCAGTCTTTGGAAAAATCTGAAAGTTTTACCTGAGACAGATCCTTTAAGAATAACTAGGGTCTCTTTTTTGTATTTTGGCAAAATCTAGCTCTAGCTATTTTTTATAAATTCGTGAAAAACTGTCTATATTTGGCACCCTAAAAAATCGCTGTTTTGGAATCTATAAATGTAATACGCTGATTTGTATAAACCTAACATTGAATTATAAGGAAATTCAAAATACTTACTTGTTGTGACTTGATGTATTTAAAGAAAAAACTACCGATCTTCTAGCGGTTATCCACCGATCTTCTAGCGTAAAATTTTTTGATTTGTATTGTTATGGAGATTATGTAGGTGAGATATGAAGTACGAAGGAAGTTGGTAAAAGATGACAGAGTGCAGAAGAAGGGTTCGGGGGAGGGGATTATAAAGAGAGAAGCGAGGAAGAGAGAAGAAAAAAGACAGAAAAAAGTGAGGAAGGGTGGGTGTTTATGCGGTCAAAGGCTGCTGCAAAAAAAAAATTTCGGCAGAAGGACACCACGTTGGGGCATCACGGGGGAGGGAAGGACGACACGTGGCATCGTGGGGAAGGACACCAGGTGGGGCATCACGTGGGGGGGCGCCACGTGGCAGGGGAGGGGGCAGGGACCAACCGCGGGTTGTAGGAGCGGTTGGGCCCTGCGGATGAGGGGAGGGGACGCCACGTGGCAGAGGGAGGGGACCAACCGCGGGTTGTAGGAGCGGTTGGGCCACGTGGCAGGGGGAGGGGACGCCACGTGGCAGAGGGAGGGGACCAACCGCGGGTGGTACCAGCGGTTGGGCCACGTGGCAGGGGGAGGGGACGCCACGTGGCAGAGGGAGGGGACCAACCGCGGGTGGTACCAGCGGTTGGGCCACGTGGCAGGGGGAGGGGACGCCACGTGGCAGGGGCGGGGACCAACCGCTGGTACCACCAGCGGTTGGGCCACGTGGCAGGGGGAGGGGATGCCACGTGGCAGGGCCATCGCTAATACCGCAGGTTGGCCATGCTGGTGGGCCACGTGGCAGGGGGAGCGGACGCCACGTGGCAGGGGCCATGGGTTGGGCCACGTGGCAGGCATATTAATGCCAACCGCTGGTTGTGCATGCGGTTGGTGTCCTTTTTCTCTCTCTCGCCATTTTCTCACCATTTCTTGTGCCATTTTTCGTGCCTTTTTTGCCATTAATGCAGTGGCCGTACACCTTTTTCGCCTTTTTGTCCCACGTGGCCAACCGCTGGTAAGACCAGCGGTTCGGTGGAGAAATTTGTTATTTCTCCACCGGTGGGTGTGGATCGGTCCCCATTTTTAAAATGCTTATGCTTATCATTTCCTTCCTTTTTCAGTCATTTTTTGAATTTTTCTTCTTTTGTTATGATTTTCCAGATTGAAGATATCAAATTTAAATGCCATACCATGCTGCTCGCTCGCACGCACATGCGCTCTTTCTCTCCCCCCCTGCTGCTCGCTCGCACGCACGCACATGCGCTCTTTCTCTCTCCCCCCCCCCCCCCAAAAAAAAGGAAAGAAATCCCTTCTTCTCCCTTAACACACTGCGTAAAGGGCTTTAAAAGAAGTTTACTCTCAGCTTGAATGTCTTATTGTGCTTTAACTCTCGTTCTAGCTGCATTAACAAGAGCTAAACGGAGAGGAGCGAGAGTCATTGCCTTTTATTTTAGAACACAAAAAACAAGAAAACTTGTGGTCCCGTGGTAGTACAGGTTTTTTCTTTTATGCATTTAATTTCGTGTTTGTGCATTAATTTTGGGATTCTTGTGTTGGCGCTCTTATGGCCTTTATCGAACGGTGGCCGAGCTGTTGCCTGCACTGTGATTTGTTGTCTACAATAGCTTTTGATAGAGGTGTCAAATGGGCCGGGCTTGGGCCGGCCCAGCCCAAGCCTATCGGGCCTCCAGCAAATCGGGCCTGGGCCGGGTTGGCCGGGCCAAGGGGTCTGCTAACAAGGCCTGGTTCTGGGGATATCTGGGCCCGGTCCAAGCCCAGGCCCAAAATTTAGGGCCGGGCTTGGGCTGGGCCCGGGCCTAGAGTTGTCAAAGGGCCGGGCTTGGGCCGGCCCAGCCCAAGCCCATCGGGCCTGCTGTGGGGCCGGGCCGGGGCCGGGCCAGTGGGGCTGCCAACCGGGCCGGGCCGGGCCTGCTGAAGGCAAACCTAGGCCCAGTCCAGGCCCTGGCCCTAGGCCCAATATCTAGGGCCGGGCTTGGGCCGGGCCCGGGCCCTTTTTTTTTTTTTCTTGTTATTCAATTTTAAATTTCATCTCTAGGCAATATTCACAATTTAACGAACCTAATCTTTATCCTTTTATTTCATTATAAGTAATATACATATATGTATGTATGTATATACATATTTATTTGTTAGCCATTATATTTTTTATTATATGTTAAACATTTTCATACTCTTCTTGGTGAGCTTTATTAATAAAATCTTAACACATAACAATGCTGTTGGGGGGGGGGGTAAAAGTGGAATTTTGGAAAAGGGGTGGAAGAAAGGGGAAAAAAGCAAAAAATTCAAACAAGTGGTGGGGCCAAAACCGGGCCAGACCCGGGCCAAACCGGGCCGACTTCGGGCCGGGCCAAAGCCGGGCCGTTTCCTGGCCGGGCCGGGCTTTTTCGCAGAAACTGAAGGCCTGGTCCAGGCCCAGGCCCCAAGCCCGCTTGTGCTGGGCCGCTACTGTTCATGGATGGGGCCGGGCCAGCCCGGGCCAGAACCGGGCCGGGCCGGGCCAGCCCACGGATCGCCCGGCCCGTTTGACAACTCTACCCGGGCCCAATTTTTGTTTTTGATTTTTTTTGGTATTTTCTTGTTATTCAAGATAAGGGTTTTAATTATGGTAATATTTTGTTATTGTTTAACAAATTGTATTCTAGGCACGTCCAATATTCATAATTTAACGAATCTTATGTTTATCCTTTTATTTCATTATTATATAAATCATAAACATTGAAGATAAATGTGTTTATAGGCCCTCCTCCTTTTATCCGGGTTTGGAACCGGCTGCTTGGAAACAAACAAGCGAAGTTACCTATTTTTTTATATATACGGAAAAATATCTATCTTGCTTGTAAAAACTTATTTTATATATATATATATATATATATATATATATATCTATGAAAAAAACTATATTTTGTGAGAAATTTTATTCTTAAAACTTAAGGAAGGAAAATAAAAAGAAATTACCTAATCATCGGCTTCAACATCCGAGTCACTGCTCTACCTATCATCAATCGGTTTATCTTGCTCGCGGTATTTTGCATCAAGATAATCCTTCCAACATACACATAGCTCGAGCGACTCGGGGTTAAGACGACTCCTCCTGTCATCCAAAACCCTCCCACTCGCTGAAAATGCCGACTCTGAAGCAACCGTAGAGGCTTGCACCGGCAGTACATCCCGTGCAATTTGAGCTAAAGTTTTATACATGTTTTGATTTTGTTTCCAAAAATTTAACAAATTAAAATTAACCTGTTCTTGCATTGATAAATCACCATAATGATCAGTATTTGAATATACACCAATCTCATTAAAAGAGAAAAAAGTAGACGAACCTGCCGAATTAGAAGTACCTTCACCTGGTAGTTGTCTTGCTACTAGATGTTCAAAGCCCTTAAGGTATGGCGCATAATACCTCTCAGCAGTCGATGATGAAGCTCGTCCGCGCACGTCAGCAGAATTACGATAGAGGTTGAACAGTTCCTCAAATGTCTTGCTCACTTTCGCTGTGAGTGCGGTTGTATCCTCACTGGGTGATACATTAATATCGATATCTCTTGTATCGAGACGTTCACGCCATGCAACTTTAACCTAGGATCTAAACAAGTAGCAACAGCAAAAACAACAGGCAGTTCACTCCAATATTTATTAAACTTTTTATCCATCACTTTTACTATTTCCTCAAAGGGTCCTATATATCTCCATTTCGATAACATTGTAGCCATCTTGAGAATTTCTATTACAGCGAGAGGAGAGGTGGATAGTACGTACCAGACAATAAATTGGTAGACGTGTAAAATACCTCCAAAAATTCAGCTAGGTATGTGGCCATCTGCCATTCCTCTTGAGTTGGCAAGCCGGCTGGGAACTGGGTTAGTAGAAAATGCGTATAGACTTCTCTGTATGCCAGAATGTGTAAAAGCATATGGTATGTAGAGTTCCACCTGTGGACCACATCTGTAACTGCTCTCCTGCGAGGCATATTATATTCAACACACAACGTTTTAAATTGTTGTGTTCTCGGACTCGAACTATTAACATACGCTGTCATACCCCTCATTTTGACAAGAATATCTCCTGCAGCAGCTAAACCATCTTGAACAATTAAATTAATTATATGACAAACACAACGAACATGAAATAATTTACCAGAAAGTACAGGTTTGAGGCTCTCCTGTAAAGCATCAACAGCAGCTGTATTGTTAGAAGCATTATCAAAACTAATACTCATAATCTTATCCTTTAATTTAAATGTGGTACATGCTTTTAATATAATAGTAGCAATGTTCATTCCATCATGCGGAAAAGGAAAGAGCTCGAAAGCGATGATTCTCTTGTGCATAATCCAATCTGCATCAATCCAATGGGCTGTCACACAAGTATAACTAACAAAAGTAAACGGAGATTGCCAAATATCAGAAGTAAGACTAACTTTACCGTCAAATTTATCGAAATAATCGATCAGGCGTGCTTTAGCAGCATTATACTGTCGGAGTGCATCGGATCTAGTTGTGTTTCTATGAACCTTTTTGTACAAAGGTTGAACGTATGTGTTCATATATCTAGAGTGCTTAGCATTATCGGCAAAAGAAAAGGCTTGTTCATCGTGAATAACAAATTCAGCGAGACCGTCTCTTTGCTCTCGCTGATTATAAACAAATAACTTACCGTCAAAAGATAACCTTTGGGTAGGTTCGACGTGGCCTTGTCGAGGTGCACACTGAGGGTAATGCCTGTTAAGATGTCCATTACCACTACCAGACGAAAATAATTTAGCACAGTACTTACATCGAGCTTTTCGGATGCCGTCCACCGTAACGACATCAAAATGATTCCAACACTCGGCTTTCTTTTTTTCCCCTTTTGGACTTCTGGCTCATTACCGGAGGCATTGCTCGGCCCTTCTTCATCATGACCAGGCATAGGGTTAAGATTATGCCACGGAGTAGTAGCTTCGCCAACCGAGCTGCGTCCTTGACTATAATGCGGGGGGTCTTGATCAGGCGTGTATTCAAAATCTGGAATGTTTTGATTGAACTCCCAATTGGCTTGGGTATCTATCATACAGCCTGTACTCATTCGTCCAGGAACGAATGGTTGTGGTGGTGCTTGGATTGGTGTTTGTGATGGCCGTGGTGCTGGCGCTCGTGCTGGTGGTGGTGTTTGTGATGATGATGATGTTTTTCGTGATGATGATGGACGCCTCAGTTTCTTCAATAATCCAGCCATATTTGATGCTAAATAAAATTAGTAAGAGTAACTAAATACACAAGTATAAGAGCAGTAATTAGTAATTAAAAATAACAATTAAAAGAATTAAAGAGTAACAAATGAATTACTGAGGGTAATTCAAAATTGGAGAGAGTTAGTAATTAAAAAAATTAGTAATAGTAATTGATAAATATAAAAATTCACTAATTACTAATTACTAGACAAAAGAATTAGAGAGTAACAAATTAATAAGAGGAGTGATTAGTAATTAAAATTTAGCAAAAGTAATATTTAGTAAAAAAGAGTAATAATATGCAAGAGTACTAATTAGTAAATAAGAGTAGTAATTAGAAAGAGTAGTAATTAGTAAGAGTAGTAAAGCTTGTAGAAATGTGAAATGTTTATATAAGAGAGAGTAAGAAGATTGGTGTAAAAAATTAGAGAGAAATGGTGTGAATTTATAGATTTTTAAAACTTCACAAAAGATCAAAATACCCCTAAAAACTATCTGTTTATAGTTGTTGGGGTGGGTAAGAGTGTAAAAACATTTAAAGGAGTTGGAACAATTAAGTTAGACTAAAATACCTCCCAAACTAGTCGTTATATTGCTGTTGGGGGGGGGGGTAAAAGTGAAATTTTGAAAATGAATGGGGAATAAATCCGTTGGGGAAAAAGGGGGAAACACCAAAATTTTAAACAGGTGGGGCCTGCTGAAAAGGGCCGAAACCGGGCCGGAAATTCGGGCCAAACCCGGGCCTCTTTTCGGGTCGAGCCAGACCCGAGCTTTTTCGGGCCGGGCCTGGCCGGGCCGGGCTTTTTCTCAGAAATGTTTGGCCTGGTCCAAGCCCAGGCCCTAAGCCCACTTATTTCGGGCCTGTACTGTTCATGCAAGGCCCGGGCCAGCCTGGGCTTTTTTCGGGCCGGGCCGCGGGCCGCTCGGCCCGTTTGACAACTCTAGCTTTTGAAGTGTGGTGAGAAGACGTTATGGGAGGTCTAATAGGGTTCGTTGGGTGCACAACCGTCAAAATCATGGGTGGTAAAGGTTGGTGGGTGCCTGCCTTCGAGTGGGTGGCGGGCATGGTGGTGCCACTAGTTATAGTCAGGTTGGTGAGTCTGCCATGATGATTTTTCGTTTAGGGTCATTTCCCTCCTCCTCCTCTAGATGTTCTCCTTCCCTGTGTGATATAAAGGTGTTGTGGGTCCACTTTGGTGGTGATTGGGCCAGTGGTCTAGGCGGCAGGCATGGTATTGCCCACGGTAGGAGATGAATTGGGGTGTCTGTCTAAGGGATTTCTCTTCCAGTGTTGTTGTTTCCCTATTGCTCCTTGTTGATCCCCCTCCCCTTGGTACAGAAAGGTTTTGTGGATTCGATTTGGTGGCGATGGGCTGAGCCAGTGGTGGTTGGTGGGTATGGTTTGTCGGGTGGCTGGGGTGGGGGTCTACAATTGGTTTGTCTGGCGGTGAAATTGTCAAACTGTTGGCGATGGTGGTTAGAAGGGCTATTTATGTGGTGGTGGCTTTGCGGGTTTTTTCGGTTGATGTTAGGCCTAAAAGTGGTCGACGATGAGGCGGTGAATGGCTAGTGGTGGTGATTTTGGCTTGGCATTAGGTGACGATGGCAGATTGTGGTTCTATATATGTCGCAGACATTTGCGGAACTGCTGCCATTGGAGGTGACTCGCACGGTGGCGCATGGACTGTGGTGGTCTCCGGACCCGCTGCCTTGTGTTGGTAGGGGCCGAGACATGTGTCTTTGATAGCCTTGTACTGGTAGTGGAATCATGGCAGGTGGCAGGACAAGCGTGGGTTGCTGTATGTTGTTTAGCTGCTAAATTTTGGTGTTATTTTTATTTGCCTTATCTTTTGCTTTATGATTCTATTTGGTTACTTGGCTTTATGTTTACTTTGTTTTGTAGTTTGAAATTTGGTGCTTGTTTCCTAATCTTTACCGGTCCAAAGATGTTGGGCTGTTTATTTGTCTTTTTAGGGTTTGTTTGACAAATTTTTTTTTTTTGATTTTCAGTTTTTAAAGAGCAGCTTAATTTTTTTTTTTTTACAAAAACAAGTGGGTGTTTGATAACCTTTTTTTTTGGTGTTTGGTAACCCTTTTTATTTTGACTTTTTTTTAGTGGTTTGCGGTGGCGGTGGTGGGGCGTAGCGGTGGTCTTCGGTGGTGGTGGTCGGCGGTGGCTGGTGGCTGTTGACGGTGGTCACCGGCAGGCCGGTGGCGGCTGCCGGCAGCCGCCGCCGGTGGTCGCCGGCGGCCGGAGGTGGCTGCCGGCGGTGGGAGGGTGGTGGTGGTGGTCTAAAAAAAAAAAACCAAAAGTGAAAAAAAACCAGTTTCTGGAGTTTTTTTTTTACTCTTCAGTTTAAAAACTGATTTTTTAAATTGGAGAAGGAAAAAAAAGGTTACCAAACACACTTTTTTTTTCCAATTTTCAAAACTGAAAAAAAAGAGGAAAAAAAGAGAGTGTCAAACGGACCCTTAGTCTTTATATTGGTTATTGCTTGATTGCAATGTTATCCTTGAGGCCATGATGTTGGTTTCACAGTTACAACCCTTCTAGTATGTCTCTAATTTTTTATTTTTTTTATAAAAAAACAAGTAAATGCTCTCCAGTAATGATGCATTTGATTATGCAAATAAGCACTTCTAACAAAATAGAATTCTCAATAATTTTTACTGAAGCGTGTTTGATAACATTCAATCTTGTACTACTTAAAAAATTAATTATTTCCAAAAAAGACCAAAAATTAACACTTACCACTGAATTTTAAGCTAAATAGTTAAAAATTATTAAACAAAATTATATGTTGAAAGAGTAAGACCACCATGATGCTACCATAATCAAATTGTTGACAGCACCACCTCCATTGTACTAGACACACCACACTCATTGTGTCTCTTTTGTCACCACCACTACAATTACCACGACCTACTTATTGCCGCTACCACCACATTCATATGCGCCAAAACCACCTACACCGCCACGCTACACTGCCACCATGTTGCCACCTGTTGCCACCACCATGATTACCACCACCACCACCACATCTTCACACACCACTATCACCACCTTTAACACCTTTCTGCCACCACTATGGTTATTGCTCCATCACTGCTGCCACCATCACTACGCACAACCAACACAATTTTGGCATTAAGAAGCTATAAAATATATGTATAAATGTATAATTGCAGTAAAATCAAATGATTTTCACACATAAATTTTTGCTTTATAATACAGGTTCACTTATTTTCCAGTGGTAAAAATTCAGACACTTAAAGTTTTTAATTTTATAAATTCAGTGCCTAAACTTTTTGGCATTTAAATTTCATTTTTATCGAAGAGCTCATAGCTTTTTCTAATAATATTATCGGATTCATTCCCCTCATTTTGGCCTATATTGGCTTATACATGTGTGAAGTATTATACTCGAACAACATAAAGGATTTTTCATATTTATAATATGGTGTTTAATTAGATTTTAATGCATTGTGAACTAGATATGGTATCTATACAAACTAGTACATGTTTTTCGGTCTTCCAATAAGAACTCCTTTTTTCCCCCTCATATTCTCAAAATACAAAACTAGAAACAAAGAAAATGATAAATAAAGCAAATGCTAACATTGCGTGGTCAATTTTAGGGTGTGTTTGATAACTCAATTAAGAACTGAAAACTTAAAATTTTTAATAATTTTCAATTAAGTACATTTGATAACGCTTAACGTTGTATTACTTAAAATTTTAATTCCTACCAAAAATACAATAAAATTTTAAATGAAGTTGGACTTAATGCTTATCACTAAGTTCTAAGTGAGATGATTAAAAATTATTTAACATAATTTCACATAAAAAAATAATCACCACTATGATATCAACTAATTTACCGGCAACACCACATCCATCACACTACAACAATCACCACAACTATTATTCCTTTTTGCTACCACCACCACCACCACCACCACAGTTACCACGACCTTGTAAAACCCTAGACCTTGATATTGTCTAACTGATTAATTATTATTGGCGATGATTTTCATATGCAATATTTAGCATCGATTAGCGTGACCGAATTTTATCGGTAATTTTAGCGATAATTTTTTTGAACCGGGGTACAGTAGGCAATTAATAAAAGTAAAAGGGGGAGAGTTGAAATTTTAAATGGGAATTATTAGATAATTAAAGAAAGAGAGTTAGGTCAACCCTTTATTTTTGGAAACAATAATTTTAGAAAAGGAACATAAAAGAAGAATCATGAGCAAATGGGAGTAATGGAATTTTATTCCATTTTCGGTTACAACCTACGAAAACACACACACACACACACACTGAGGACGATGCTGTAACTCCGGTGAAGAATCCAATTTCTGGTAAGCTTTATATCTCCCTTGTTCTTGAATAAATCTATATGAGATATTGATGGAGGTTTGTGTTATGGCAAGAACAGATATTTATCGTAAGGTTTAGCGTGTGTATGTTATATGTTCACGAGAATGCATCTCCCTCGTGGCTGTTAGGCAGCTTTTTCCTTCTCCATTACACACATTCAAACACATAAACCCACACACATACACCTCACGCATCATGCTGCCAACACTTCACTACACCATCTTACACAATACAAACACCTTTATACACATCTACAAGTATCCACAAACACACATGCATTGCACAGTTGTACCATGTGCTATGGGATATTGTGTGATTGTTGTATATTGCTAAAACTTTACAGAATGTTTCTTAGGGTATTAGTAGAATTATTGATAAAATTTTATATGTTTCTGAAATCATTTATTATTTTTAATATTTTTTGTAATTTTAAAATTTTTAAAATTCATTTTGAGTCTTTAAATTTCTTAATAAATTCTTGAAAAATTGCAATAATGTTTTTATGATATAAAAAAGTCTTAGTTTAAGTTCATAAATTTTAGAGTTGAATTGGTACATTTATCCCTATTGCATTTGATTTAGCGAAACATATGATTTTAAAATGGTTTCAATGCATTTTGAATTTTGATTTCAATTTTTATATTTTTCTATATAATTTGAAAGCTATTATAAAATTATGGGACTTTGGTTTGAGTTGGAATATTAATGACTATTTTTTACCTTTTCTTGTATTTAAAGATATTATTTTAATTCAAAAATTTTAGAAAATTCATATTTTAACTTTTTATAATGTTTTAAACTACGAAAGTATTTTATAATAATTTATTATCAATTTTGGGGTAACTTCATTCCTTAAAGAGTGTGCGGAGTTTTTGGTTTGGTTTGACCGTACGTAGGACCCCTTTCAATTTAGGTGGTGTTGAGGCTATCATAGTGAGTAACATTTAAGAAATTAGCGGGTTTCATAGTTTATGAGGCTATATTTTATTATGATAAATAATTTGCCAATTTAGGTAAAATCAAAGGATTTGAACGAGGTTGCTTACTAGCGCGCAGACCTTGGATCGAGGTACAGAATTCTATCTAAAATCCCACTTTATTAGATTGAATTTGATATTTTATTTCGATTTGTTATCGAATTTTATTGAACTTCAATTTTATGTCTGTCATAAAATATTTTTAAAATTCCCCAAGAATGAAAACTTGAACCTTAAAGTTACTATTTGAAATCCTTTTAATGTTTATCTATTTTGTTTGTTCGATAATTCTACAACATATTGAATTTGTTTATTTCATCTAAATATTGATATGAGTTAGTAAATCTAATGAGTTATAAGGGTGGTTTGTACTGTTGGTGTTATACGGATGGTCTGTTCGGTTTGAGTTGAAATAGTATCTAAATGGACTAGTAAACGCACATATGAATATGTAGAGTGTATCTGAGCACTATCAGGGTCGCTTTGCTAATTTGTACTGCTCATGTGCAATATCATCTGTTTCTGTTATTGATTGTATCTGAAATGTTCTTTATGAAAAATGTCTATTGATTTGAGGTATTGAGTTGATATTTTTCCATATATCTGCATCG
This sequence comes from Escallonia herrerae, assembly GCA_033070095.1. Classification (NCBI taxonomy): domain Eukaryota; kingdom Viridiplantae; phylum Streptophyta; class Magnoliopsida; order Escalloniales; family Escalloniaceae; genus Escallonia; species Escallonia herrerae. The sequence continues at coordinate 1,087,342 of JAVXUP010000032.1, read as the reverse complement.
AGATGCTATGGTTTTATTTAAAAATCCTTTTTCAAAGTGTCATGTGATTTCAAATGTGAAATCATTCAATTCATATTTGTTTTGATTCTTGATCGACATTACTGGGCTTTCAAAAGCTTACTATCCTTTGACTTCCCTTTGACTTTCCCTCGATAAGTAAAACTAGTATTCAGTTACCTGAGTTTGGATTAGAACCGAGTGAGAGAATTTGAATTTAAGTTTTAGTATTAATCATTAGAACCTTGCATGGGTAAACTTCTCTAGCTTATTATTCAGATTTAAATTTAGTTTACCAATATTGACTGTCTACTGAGGGTAATACATTAATTGATAGTTAGTTGCTTTGCAGATTGGTGGTATTATTATGGTTGAGTTTGGGGGTATTACTGTCTTAGTGTCATTGATCGAGTGAGATGTTAAAGTTCTAAATTTTCGAGGCATTACAGTTAGTATTAGAACATAGGTATAGGTGTATGATTCTGTAGACTTTAGAAATGTATGAAGGAAAACCTATGTTTCGATAAGAGGGTTAGGAAAAACTTTAATAGCTTAGCTGAGTGTGTGAAGTTTTTGGTCTGCTTTGGCCGTATGAGAAACCCATTTCGATTTAGATTGCGTTGAGAGTGTTGGAGTTAGCAACATGTAAGAAATTAGCATTGGGTTCATAGTTTATGAGGCTAGATTTTATTATGATAAATAATTTGCCAATTTAGGTTAAATAAAAGGATTTTAATGAGATTGCTTAGCAGTGCGCATAGCTTGAATCGAGGTAAGAGATTCTATCCAAAACCGCATTTCATTAAATTGACTTTGATGTTTTATTCTGATTTGTTATCGAATTTCATTGAACATCAATTTTATGTTTGTCATAAAAATGTTTTTAAAATTCCCCATGAAGCCCTAACTTGAACCTTAAAGTAATCGTTTGAAATCCTTTTAATGCTTATCTGTATTGTTAATTTGATCATTCTACAACATACTGAATTTTTTATTTCTTCTTAATATTGATATGATATAGTAAATCTGAGGAGTTATAAGGATGGTTTGTATTGTTGGCGTGATAAGGATGGTCTGTTCGGTTTGGGTTGAAACTAGTACCTAAATAGAGTAGTTAGTGCACATATGCATATGTAGAGTGTATCTGAGCATTATCAAGGTCGCTTTGCTAAATTGTACTACTCATGTGCAATGTCATCTATTTCTATTATTGATTGTATCTGAAATGTTCTTTTTGGAAAATGTCTATTGATTTGAGGTATTGAGTTGATACATTCCATATATCCGCATCGAGATGCTATGGTTTTATTTAAAATCCTTTTTCAAAGTGTCATGTGATTTCAAATGTGAAATCGTTCAATTCATATTTGTTTTGATTCTTGGTCGACCTTACTGGGCTCTCAAAAGCTCACTTTCCTTTGATTTCCTTTTTGACGGTAATAATCAGTATTAGGTTGTCTGAGTATGGATCAGAGCCGAGTGAGAGAATTTGAATTTAAGTTTTAGTAATGATCATTAGAACCCCTATGTGGGTTAACTTCTCTAGCTTTTTATTCAAATTTAAATTTAGTTTAACAATTTTGACTGTACAGTGAGGGTAATACATTAATTGATGGTTTAGTCGATCTGACAAATTGGTGGTATTATTTTGGTTGACTTTGAGGGTATTACTGTCTTAGTGTAATTGATTGAGTGAGTAGTTAACCTTCTAGATCTTCAGGGCGTTGTAGACGTAGCCACTACCACCACCATAAAGACACTGCCACCTCTGCCACACCATTACCACCATCACCACGTCCATGTCTGTCAAAACCATCTAAATATCCACCACACTACAACCACTGCCATGACCGCCATATCGTTGACTATATAGCTACCACCACAATTACCAGCACTACGTCTTCACGCACTGCTACCGCCACCATTAACACCTTTCCGCGCCACCTTCACCACAATGACCATCGCCACTATCGCCACTGTCACCACCACCACCATGATTTTGGCCAAAAAAGAGAGAGTTATAAAGTACATAACTAAATGCATAACTTTGGTAATATGGATAAATTCAAAAATGAAATAATTTTTAGACATTTGCTTTTGATTTACCAAACATATTAACTTATTTTTGAGTAAAAATTTTGTCACTTAAACTTTTCACTTTTACAAATTCAGTGCTTAACTTATTTTTGGGCCAACATTGCTCTGGTTGCAATATTAGTCATGTTAGGTAAAGCAATAAACGTAATAACTAGGCCTGAGTACCTGGGATAGCTCTTCCAATTGAGTTTGTATGGGTACTTAGGCCTTGCTAAGCAGCTTGATCATGGCCTGTCTGTGGCGCTTGAGAAGCAGATAACAGTCCCCAAATAGAGATGTTGGTTTGGGTCTTCTTTAGCTGTCTCAACACTTCATCATCTGGAGGGTCTTGGGAGAGTAACGGGTTTGATACGGTTGGTTGGAGGTGGTATGGTAAACTCAACCAGACCTCGTCAAATGTGACACATCAGTATTGGGCCTGAACACGAAGCTTGTGTCTTTATCGTAATCCTTTTCTTCTACAGAGAAGACTTCACCTTCCATCAACTCTTCCCATGAGATAATATCATAAAACTCTGGCATAAAATAAAAAATAAAAACAAACAAAACATTAGCAGGACATAATTGATAGTGTAGATTGTACACCTAATTTTTGTAGTCATTTTTACTTAAATAATTATTGGGGTTTGTTACTAATTAGAGTTTCTTATTAGGAATTAGGATTGATAATATAACTAAATTAATTTAATTTGGTCCAGTCCAGTTGTCTAATCAAGTCTAGCAATCCAGTCCAGCAGTCCAGTTGTCTAGTCTAATCTAAAGTCCAGTCCAGTGATCCAGTCTAATCGTCTAGTCCAGTCCACTTCAATTATTCAGTCAGTGATTTTGCTTAGTCCAGTCCAATTATGTTGGTCCAGTCCATGTCTACATTTGTGACTTTTTAATGTTCGATGACTTCCTTCATTTGGGAGGAGCTCGCTCAGGGTGATAGGAGAAGTACAATACTAATGTCCAAAAACCTAAGCAAGACTGTAGAGTAGCTAGTAGCATACAATTAGATATAGGTAATATGGGGCTATAGTTTGCACCCCTAGAAGACCGAGACTTTGAAATCATTGAGATGTGGTGTTATGTCTTGAGGTTAAAGACAAGAGAAACATTTAAGGTACTCCTTTACAGAACTGGCTATGTCTAATTCTGAATACTAGTCAAATCTGGGAATTGTAGGTGCTGAAACTAAAAGTTGTTATGATCGCTAGATTATAAGCGATAATTAGTGTTACGATTGGAATTGCAATAGTTTAAACTAGTTCGGTTGACATCAGAGCATTTTGATTTGGTGGTACTTAAAGCTTAAGTAATAATCTAGCGGGTTAGTTCTAGAAAACTAAGTTATAATTTGAAATCCGGTAGTAAGGTGACACTTTGGAAGTTTGTAGAATTTGCGAAAGATATTTGTGACTCGTGTCTTAGAGATTATATGAAACATTACGAGACTTTCCTTCATTGGGTAAAGTTGACCCTTGATGGGGGGGGGGGGGTCTACTTTTAGTTGCGAAAAACCTAACCCGGGTTATGAAGGAGTTAGTAAGTTAATGACTAGACATAGATAATACAAGACTACAGTTCGCAAGTTCAAATTTAAAGACCTTGGGACTTTTAAAAGGTAATGTGGTCTCTTGAAGTTGGCGACTATAAGCACATAAGTGGTGATCAAATAGGTTCAAGCTAAGCGTTACAAGTTTAAATGAAATTCTAAATGTTGGATTTTCATAGGCATGAATTGTGGTGCGAACTTTAGATAATGCAGGGCCATTTTATTCATGGTAAAATGTTTAAAAATGAAGATAAGGCAAGAAGTTACTTTTGGAAGTATAAGATATGTTTAATTCCGAGGATGTAATTATTTTAAGGTGGAAAAAAATGTAACACCCCAAATTTTACTTTTATCAAAAATTCATGTTTTGACTTTAATTTGAATTAGTTTTGGGGTCTTTTCAAAAGTTTTGGCAAACTAGGAAAAATGACTAAAGTCTTTCTATGGAAAATGGGTGGGGTTAGTAAATTTCATGTTGTAGTGTAAATCTATATAAGGGTTTATGGGAGCAGTTGGCCATATGTTTCTATTCCCATTCTACTGGAGAGAGACCTAATTTTGGCGATTCTGCAATAGTTTTAATTGTCAATATCTCTTTCATTACTTATTTGATTGGTGTGTTTTTGCACTTTCTGAAAACTTTGTTGTGTCCACTTCTACTTTTCAGTTTTAAGTTTCTCAGAATCTCATGCTTGCATATTGAAAAGTGACCTTAAATTCAATGTCCCGTAGAAGTTCAAAATTTTTTAGTTTCTGGCGGCCACTTTGATTTGCCATAGAAAATTCATTGCTCATTGGTTCTTTCTGATTCTTATATTTTTAGAAACCTTATAAAGTCTACTTTAACTTTTTAGTTTTAAGTTTTATGAGATTCGTTATATTTCTGTTTTAAAATAATCATTGAACAAAACTGGTCTATACAAAAATGTGATGTTTCAGTCATCGACTTCGATTTGCTATAGAAATATTCATTATTCATTGGATTTTAGTGATTCTTATCTTTCTGAACCTCAGAGATTCATATCATTTGATTTTAGCGATTCTTCATAATTTTGCTTTAAAATGGTCAATGTACAAACTAGTTTTTGCTGAAAAATATTGTTTCTAGAATTACAGATCAAAATTTTAAAGCTATTTCTGAGCGTATTTTTCACAAGTGCAAAACAGTAAGCCCTCTTATGTTTAAGAAATCTATACTTTGGAAAAATTTCAGATTTTTTCAAGGTCGCGAAGGGATCAGTGAAAATTCCTATGGTGAATTTAAAAATAGCAAACTAATGGAGCTTAGAGCATAAATTTTATGAGAGCCTTAGAATGGTGAGATGCTTCAACGTCTAAAATTTGGGGCACTATGAAGCAGATAGCTATTTTTAGAAGAACCGGCTTCTGATTGCCCAGTTAATTGTCGCTTAAGAATTTTTGAGCAAAAAATCCCCGAAGGACCTTTTAGTCTGAAAAACCCATCTAGTGGCTCAAAAAGATGTTTTAGGTTATTTTTTGGGTGCATATTATTATATTAGTTGTCAGGGGGTGTTTTAATTTTACATAAGTCCAGGAGGTGTTTTGGTAATTTTTCTTACTTGGGGGTGAATTTAGTGGACATGCATAATTTAGCAATGGGAACTGATATCCTTGCGATTTATCATTTTAGGTTCCAATAGATGAAGGTTAGGATTGACACTTAAGCAAGATCTAGACCCGGTTAGCGATTCAGGTAAGTACTCCTGCCATGTCCCTATGTATACCTATTTTTCATTATATGTATATGTGTAACACCCTGAATCGTGATATGTCTAGCCAGTTAGTTTATTAATCTAGGCGATGAATTTTACACGCGAGATTTAACACTGGTTTCCATTAATGAAATTCTATCGGCAACAATTAGCGTTGATTAGCGTGATCGACTTTTTAACAGTTATCTTAAAAGATAAATTTTAGTAATTATAAGATGTAGTTTAATGATGAGTGATATTTATCGAGTTACTTAGTAACAATTAGCATTAATGATGTTTTAGAAGCCTTTAGTGACACTTTCTACTTTATCGTTAGCGTCGAATTTATACTAACAATTTAAGTAGCGTCGATATTTTTTTAAATACTTAGCATTGACCTTTACTTTTAACGACAATAGGAAGCGGGGTAGCGTAACAACCCGTTAAAATTTTCCTAGTGCATTATTCTATCGTAAATAGTTATTTTGGACTATTTTGTAATAATTAAAAAGAAAAGTTGTGGGTTCATTTTTTTTTCAATAAATAATGAAACTTTAAGGGGTTTTTGATAATTGTGCTTTTAGGGTTTTATATTTATACCCTATTATGAGCATGAGCAGCCGTCCCCCATGTTCCTCTCCTCTGGTTCACGACAGAGAGAAAGATAGAGAGAGAATTACTGAGAAAGAAAGGAATACCGAGAGAGAGAGAGAGAGAGAGAGAGAGAGAGAGAGAGAGAGAGAGAGAGAGAGAGGCTTGGAAATTCTCTGGCGATCCAATAAATTTTCAGGTAAGCTTTTACCCTTTTTTCTTCTTGTTTACGGATTTGGGGGAAGGGGGGCTATTGCATCTTATGGATTATGGCTTCGTATATGTGGGTTTTTTTAGAGAGATAGAGAGGGACCATGGCTGTTATAGGATTTGCTTTGTGGGAGTGCAGCCGCATCATGGTGAGTTTGTGGGTTATTGTGTGTGTGTGTGTAACCTGTTGCGTGTGTATATATAAATACATGCATGTGAGGGTTGAATATTGAACTTTGACTGCTTTAAGATATTTCCAAGTTGAGATGTTATAGAGAAGAACTGTTATGTTGGGTTGAGATTTGAAATCTTACTCAAAGATGACAATCAGCTAGAGGATAATCAGGGGATGGATTAATTGGAGGTGTAGGCAGAAAGCATGTAATGGTGATTGGTTCTTACCTTCTAAACTGAACAGGAAAAAGAATTCCAGCACTATATCGAGCTATGTGCGGGAAAATAGGTTGAGAAAGATCATAGTGCTGCAATGGAGCGTTACACCACCCAGCTACATTGTTTGCGAGAGCACTGTTTGGAGGGCAGAACTTTGTGGCCGTGACTATGATTGAAACACGAAGTAAGCTGCCATCAACCGATGTTTGCGGTGCCACCAAAGAACAGCCGTGAAGGGGCCACCTTTAGAGAGAGAGACATCCATGAATGGCTGCCTTAAGCGAGGGAAAATGGCTGCATTGCAGCTTATTAGAGGTTGTGAAAATGAAGTTTGGGAGTGAAATGTGGAGGTGCAATGAAGATGGGTGTGTGTGTGTGTGTCAACCTGTGTGCATGTGCGTGCGTTTGTGTGTCATGTGGGTTGAATGTTGAGCAAAGATAACAAGCTACTGCCGTGAGGCAGTAGCTGTAATTGGGGGTGTGCTGAGTGTGTGATTTTATGTATATTTTTATGTAATGACGGAGCATGGGGCAGCATAAGCAGCCATAAAATGGGTGGTGTATGTATGTATTTTTGATCTGTAAGTATTTATGGGTGCAAATGATAAGTATTGGATGTGCTTGAGTTCTGCAGTGTGTTTGTAATGGGTATGGGTGACTGGTGTGGTACGGTTGCATTACAGAGAAGGGACAAGGAAGTGGTGCATTACAGGGAAGTGGGTTCATGGAGAAAAGGGTGTGTGTGTGTGTGTGACCTGTGAGTGTGTGTGAGTATTAATGGGCAAGGTGGGAGAGTGGAACAAGAAGAAAAGAATAGGAAGGAGGGCTGTCGTGAGTGGACCTCTGTGTATGAGTGTGAGTTTTGGTCGGTAGGCAGAGAATAAAAAGGAAGAAGAAGAAGAAGAGAAGTACGGAACGGGTAATTTGGGTCAACGTTAGGGTCGACATGTACATAGACTAGCATACGCTTATTGTTAACACGTGAAAATTTACAGTATAATACATTAGACCATATTAGAATTCTTGGAAAAGTTTTATGATTTTCTGAGATGGTATGAATTTTTAGTATTTTCTGTAATTTCAGATTTGGAAAATTGTTTTGAAGCCCTTAAACCCTGAAAATGTTTTGGGAAAAATTACAGTAATGTCTTTATGGTATACATAAGACTCAGTTCGAATTTAATAATTTTTGGAGTTGATTTGCTATGATTTCCATATCGCATTGGTTTTAGCAAAATGAAACATTTAAAAATAGTTTTTATGTCTTTTAAATTCTGATTTTAATTTATATAATTTTATACATATTTTAAAGTTGTTACAAAAATTATGGGACTTTATTTTCAGCTAGAAGCAATTTTGAGAATTTATGTGTTTTTATTGCATTTAAGGAAATTATTTTAAATTAAAAAATATTCAAAAATTCAGAAAATTCATATTTTGACTTTTAATAATATTTTAAGCTATAAAAGTATTTTAGTGTAAATTATTATAAATACTAGAGTGTCAGTACATGTTAAGGAGTGCATAGAATTTTCGGTTAGGTTGACCGTGTGCGAGAAACCGTTTTGAGTGCATGATTTCGGAGGGAGTGAGTACGCAGTGGGTAGTTGATATTAGGGTTTATAGCGTATTTGACATAAATTATGTTCTAACAAATAAATTGCCAATCTAGGTTTATTCAGAAAATATTAATCGAGGTTGGTAGCATCGCTTAGCTTGGACCGAGGTAAGGAATTCTATCCGAACTCTATTTCACTACTCAGATTTCAAATGCTTATAACAATAGTTTTACAAACTAGATTGAATGTTGCTTTTTATTGATTGATATAAAAATATTTTTAAATTGTCCATGAAACCCTAAATGAGCATTATAGCGATCGTTTGGAATTATGTTTCATCTCATCTTGGAATCCATTGTTCATTTGATATGTTTATTGATTGTTCATTGTAAAGTATTTTTTAATTCTATTTATTACTTCTCAATGTTGACACGAGTTAGTAACTTGGGAGCCATAAGGATGGTCTGTATTGTTGGCGTTATAAGGATGGTCTGTTGGATGGGTTTAACTAGTACCTAGATGGACTAGTCAGTGTACATATGCATATGTAAAGCGATCGAGCACTGCCGGGGTGGCTCTGCTTCTGTACTGCTCATGTTCAACGTTTCCTATTTATGTTTATTGCATTTTAAGTGTTTTAAAAAATGGTTATCGATTTAAGGGAATTGAGTTGATACTCACCCTTACGCTTATATTGAAATGATGTGGCTTTCTTTGAAAACCGTCTTGAAATTATCATTGATTGTATATTGAAAATCATTTGAATCGTTCTGTTTCTCTGTCTTAAAAAGTTATTATTTGGTTTAAATATGAAATCGTCCGAATCCTTTTTAAACTGTTTTTAAATATTTGATCGACCTTACTGGGCTATCGAAAGCTCACTCCCCTTTGACTTCCTTTTTGCAGGTAGTAACCAGCGTTAGAATTCTTGAAATTAGACTTGAGGCTAGCGAGCGAGGGAGTTAAGTTAATGTTTCTCTTTAGAACCCTTGTGTGGGGTGAACCTTTGATAGTTTATTATTCAAGTTTAAATTAGTTCCAGATATGATTGTACATTAAGAGAAAATACCTTGATGGATGTTTAGTTGCTCTGAAAGTTTTTGTATTATTTGGTTAAGTTTTGAGGATAATATTGTTTAGTGATTGATCGATCGATTGTCTAACGTTCCGAAAAATTCCGGGATGTTACAATATGTATACATGAATTTTACAAACTGGAAGCTTTAAGCCTTTTGATGTGCTATTGTTTTCGTGTTAATTATTTGACGAGAAAACAAAATAGAACTTCCATGGGATGCTTATACTCCTAGTTGTTTTTTAATCCGGTTTATGTTGAACGAGATAGAAATTTTACTGGTTCCTGTGCCCCGTATCCAAGCGGAAAAGTTGGATTTTAGGCCCTGGTCAATGGGCTATGTACATTGATGCAATGCACATTACCCTTGAAAGTGGTCGTCCATGCTTCCATGAGATATTTATCCCGAGGTCGGTGAGGGATTTCGAGCCCTAGTCAGTGGTGCTTTCTACAGTGATTGCAACATACTAAAGTAGGGGTTAAACTACGTTAGTCGCATGATAATCCTTTTTGATTTCATGCTTCAATTTTGAGAACTATTTCTGCAAGTACACTATTTATATATATAATGTAGCTGATTTCGTTACAAGTGATCTTGATTCCTGATCTTGAAAAAGAAAATCCATGGCATGTTTTTTATAAACCCCAAAATTTATTATAGGGATATGGTATGTGTGCTTGCTGCTCTCTAGCTCATTCCCTTATTTTTCAGGTGATGATCTAGAGGAAACCAACCTTTACGAGGAACATGAGGGAGAGGCGTCAGAAGATAATCACTAGAGTAATAAGGTTTCTTTTAGATTTGATAACTGTCGTTCTTGGGGTTACTAGGATTGATAAATTTATGTAAAGAGCTTAGGTCTCCCAAAATTTCATTTTTATTGTCAATCGGGTATATTTCAAGATATTATTAGAGACAATTAAAGAATTCTTAAGTGCGGCTCGCAGTTGCCATTTAAGTTTCTTAGAATCTAGTGGTTTGGATAGATCTTGTGTACATGTTGTAGTATGCCTGGTAGAGCCTTGATAGAGGTTTAGTGAGCTTGCGGCTAGTCACAGACCTAACTCACGATCCCAGCTATGGGTTCGAGATGTGACATGTAAAGCAAATATCAACATACAACCAACTCCAGGGACGAATGCATTAACATAACCGATCCAACCATTAATGCTACGAGAAGGGAGGCGACTAAAAAATTGAAGAAGGGAGGGAACTGAAATATGCATGAGGGGAATGGATAGGAAGAGGTGAGACATGTCTGGCTCAGTCATCATCCATAGCAGCATCCAGATCGTGCTCGCCATCATCCACATGGGTGCCATCTAGATCCGGCTCGAATTTGAAAGCATTTCCTTACAGTAAAAGAAAGTATACTTGTCAGTAATTGTATATAACGCTTAGCCAATTAAAGATTGACTTCAAAATGTTAACACATTTGTACCTGATCGGCAAACATGATTCTGGGCACTTCTTGTGCAACTCGATGAATGTGTCCCGGGTCTAACTCTTGCTTTGTGGTCTATCTATGTGTTTGTGTCTGTGCAATAGGGGGTTCAGATGCTTCCATCACGGCATGTGCAGTCAAGTTGGTACCACATATACGCCCTTTCTTCCTATTGATGACCCCCAGTGTTTCCAGTCACGTCTTAAATCCCTCTATGCTTATACCCGTGGAGGCTGATAAATTGACCGGATGTAATATCCCACACTTTTTCTAGCCGGTTAAACTAATTATCTATGACCCAAAAAATAGATAAATAAATAAATAAATGGGCATTAATTTTGAGCACTGCTCGGGTATTAGTAGAGTATGGAATGTTAACAATGATTTTGGCGTCAAAATATAATTTTGTAGTCAAAATATAATTTTGTAAAGGTTTTGGGACCATTTGTAAATATGAAAAACTTTGGGGGGGCTAAACTGTAAATTATTATTTTAGATGAAGAATAATGAAATGAGTGGTATGCATACACACACACACACATATGTATATATATGTATATATATATATATGTATATGTTTATATATATATATATATATATATATATATATATATATATATATATATATTGGTGATATCTAGGGTTAGTGCTAGATTAATAAAGATTACAATAATGTTGTGAATAAAGGTGTGTAGGAGTAAGAGGCTCAAGTTTTCAGTGGGTTACTGAGGGGTTTGGTGGGTGTTTTGTGTGCGAAGTGAGTGCGTGACAGTCTGTGAATATGTGTATGAGTTGTGTGTGTGATTGAGAATACATAAAGTGTGTTAGTGTGTGTTTTAGGTGGAATGAGGTTGATGTAGAGGTTTTAGGGTGTGCGTATGTCTGTAGCATTGAATGTGTGAGAATTGAGAGTTCATATATGTCGACAGATTGTGGAAGAAGAAGAAGAGTGTGTGTTCTCAACTTGAATTAGTGTGTGCCATGATTTGAACAGTGACTGTTTTTGTCACTAAAGAAAAAAATTATTTTTGGTATTTTCTTATACAAATTTTTAAAAATAGTTAGAATCAAAATTTGAGAAAGTCTAAAACAGTAATACCCAATATTTTTACGAGACGTACGCTACATAATTTTTTTTTTTTGGAAATTTTTGGTGTCTGCAAAGGATGCTAAATTAGGGTATCCATTAGAAGGAATTCTCGATTTATTTAGCATACCAAACTAAGTTATTTGAATCTAAAAATTTAGGAAAAACCTTATTTTACTGATATTTTCCAATATGTAAAATTTCATGTCATTCTAACGCTGTTAGCTATTTTTAGCATAACTGGCATCCGAGCACTTGGTCCGGACACAGATTCGGAATTTTCGAACAAAAGTTTTAAAAGTACTTTTTAGCTAAAAAATGACTTCAAGATGCTTAACATAGTACCTTGATATGTTTTTCAGATTTTTTCGGTGCCAAAAAATCCTATGGGGTATCAATAATTTGCCACCCAGAAGGGAAATTTTGGGTAATTTTACTTATAAAAAATATTTTTGAGTAAATTCACATATGATAAGATTATTTTAGCAATTTTACTTAGGGGAAGACTGTTTTGTTGATATAAGTTAGAGGTGTCAAATGGGTCGGGCGGCCCGTGGGCTGGCCCAGCCCGGCCCTTTTTTGGCCTGGGCTGGCCCTAACCCTTAGGGCTTGGGCCAGGGCCAGGCCTAACTTTTTGAGAAACAGGTCCGGGCCCGGCCCGGCCCTCTTTTGGCCAAAAAAATGGTCTTTTCAGTTTTTTTTAAACTAAGGTGTATTTGCTTGCCTTCTATGACTAAAATGTAGAAGAAATCTATTACTTTTAGATCATTAGTGAGAATAACTAAGGTGTATTTGTTATTTTGAATAACAAAAAAAATAAATTAGGCCCCGGCCCTGCCCAAGCCCGGCCCTAGATGTTGGGCCTAGGGCCTGGGCTTGGACTGGGCCTAAATTTCCCTCATCCTGGCCCGGCCCGTTTGACAGCGGCTCTGGCCCGGTTTTCTGGAGGCCTGATGGGCTTGGGCTGGGCTGGGCCGGCCCAAGCCCGGCCCATTTGACACCTCTAATATAAGTATGAGATGGGTGTTTTTGTGTGTGATAATTTTACACATAAAAGGAATTTTGGTAGTTTTACACATGAGGAGCATTCAGTAATTCTACACATAAGGGGCATTTTGATAATTTTACATACTTGGTGAGGGGGTTCATTATAAGAATGTGCGTGAGTCAATAGTGAGTTATAATATGGTAATATAAACTGGGTTCTTGAAATGATGTTTTAATGGTTGTTTTGGAACTTCTCGTGATTGTTAATGTCTATTTTGATATCTATTTATGATGAATTTTGATCATTTGGAAATCATCGAATTGATTAGATCTGTCGAAATATTTTTTTTGAAAATTATAATCAGATGAATTCTTTTGAATCGTTTTGTAATTCCATTAGTTGTTCTTGTATGATCTTACTGAGCTCTCAAAAGCTCACCCTTCATTTGACTCCCTTCTACAGGTAATGATCAGCTGTAGCGTGCTCGGGAATGAGTTTAGAGTCTGTATGAGATTCTGGTGAGCCATTACTACTATGTTGTAAGACCCCTGCGTGGGTTGGTACTGTTAACTCGTTCTAAAAGAACTCGAGTTTGTAAGAACCTAGATTTTAATAGTTTAAGTTTAAGCAGTTTTGTAATCTTGTATTTTGAAGAATTTAAGTTGATGTCATATTAGATGCTCTGAAGTATGTGTTAATAAATAGGATTTGACAGGTTTGATGTGATGTCGTAGGTTAACGTTCGGGGAGTTTGGGGCGACGGAGCTCCAGATTTTCAAGATGTTACATCGGACCCCAGCGTAGACAACAATATCTGTCCAAATGTAGCGTGCAAAACAATCAACATATAACATAACCATGTCAATGCTTGATCAACTGATAAACAATGAAGTCACTCAAATTAAAGATAATTTATATAGAACTTACATCAACCTCTCGAGCAACCTGGGAAATAAACTCCCCCAAAGGATGTTCATCATCTTTAGGTTTGCCAAAGCTTGCACCTCATCCTTATCTAACTTCGGTGCTCAGCCACATTCTTATGTCGAAGAACATCGTGGGGCACAAACCCTCCTGTGTGAATAGGATTCTGATCGGCTTTGTTTTCCATCCCACTCATACTTTTCACCTCCAAGATGGATCAGTTATCCATCTGTCAACTATCTATGCCCATACAGTAACATGAGGGGGAAACTATTTCCACTCCTCTATCAGTGCACCCTCTGGCAGCCTGCTCTTTGCTTATTCCCGTGTGCCGCGTAGCCACTATCGGTAATTTTGGCTATGTAGCTAAAAAAGTAGCTTTTCCCATCATCGGCTTCTCAGGTGATGCAAACTCGAACCCCTCGTGCAATGGATCAAATCACATAATCAATGGATTGATTTCATTGAACAAATTCAAACAAATACTAACAGACTCATAATCATACCAGAAACTCTACCCACAACCCTTCTTTCCTTTCGGCATCCCAGTCTCTCCAGTATAATAGTGGTTCAAAAAATTGGCCTTCTACAAGAATGCCAATTTTTGTTGTTACTGCATGCTCCTTATTGCTGATAAAAAAAAACATTAGTTAGATAAAATAAGTGACCCATAATAATTACCGGAACCATTGAAAAGTCAAATGCAAGAGTGAACACTACTTACAGGCCCTCATCATTAACAATAACTCTCTATTTCACCTCTTGTGAGGGTCCATGGCCTTGACGAGATCCTACAAAATATTAATGTTAAATTGTTAATAATTTGTAGATATTGCTAAAATGATAATACCAATTATACTTGATGTTGTCAGACCCATTGACCAAGGAGAAGCATGGGGTGGCTGGGGCTAGGCCTAATGGATGCTCATGCTCTGTGTATCATCATCAGTAGGCAATGCAGCGTCCACAACCACTTGCGAAGATGCAACTTGGTGTCCACCGCGATCGCGAATGCTAAATAACGTTCATAGCTGATAGCGGAAACTTCATAAGAATATGATGCTAGTACATAGATTCTTTATAAATGGATGAAAGAATAAGATAACATATTACTATGAAGGAATCAAGTACAAGACAATATGGAAGATAACTGAGGACTGTCATAAAATTAAGTGAAAAATTTAAGTTTTGTATTACAAGTCAATTATCTTCATCTTAAGACTCATCATCATCTTTATCTTAAGACTCGTCACCTTCTCCATCTCTAGACTTATCATCCTCTTTATCTTAGAATTCATCCTCTTCATCAGCAGGGTCATCCTCATCATCTTCAATACTTTTTAAGTCTTCCTCTTCATCATCTACAACTTCATCACCCAGATGACCCATTGGTTGAAGTGGAAGATCGTCCTCCTCGTTATCCACTTGAACATGTACCAAGACACAGGTGGTTGGTCAGCTTGACAGGTGCCTACCTCACTGTTTTATACAATTAGTAATTTTTTGGACTAGATAACAGTAAACCAATTAGATTTAGGATTTGCAACATCTTGTGCGTAAAACACTTATGAAGATTAACTAGCAAACACAGATGATTCAGTAAATGCAAGTCTTGACTTAATATTGACATCTAGAATCCCTTGTGAGCTAGCATACATTTCTTTATTGCATGTAACATCAAATCATGTACATTTGAACATTATCAAGCAGTTTTGGCTACTGAGATATGTTAACTGAACAATTTCATTAAGCTCTTCATAAAAATGCAAGCAATTATCATCATACACAGTCCCATATACGCAAGACTCCACTATTTTTGGTTTATTTAGTTCGGTCATGATAATTTGTGTTAAACCTAAACCCATTTATAATAAAGTATACATGAAAAGATGCTTGTTTACTAGGACCTTGAGCTAATACTTTCAAGCGAAAGTCAACTGGTTTGTCTACCGATTGAACCTATTATAGAAGATATGAAAAAGTAAGGATATAACATCATACTAACTAATCACATCACTATATAGTGTAGTATAGTTTGGTTTCACACTTACACGTTTTCTAAATCACCAATGGAATTGCAATTTCTGATAAAATTCAAGTTCAGCAGGATCACTGAGTTAAGACTCCGCATTGAACTCACTGCAAAACAATATAAGCAACTAAAGTCTCACCCATTTTTAGAAGAGCATATACTATGGCAGCACTAAACTCTTGATCCCTTAGCCACCGAGTATAGGTTAGTCCAAATGGACTACCTGAATATTTGAATAGTGATAAATGTCATTCTAAATTTATGCTGGATCCAGCTTCATTTCGGCCTAGTTGATTTAACCCTATCAAAATTAGGCCCAATATTGGCTACAAATGTTGACAAGCTCTTCTATTATATAAGCCTCAGCAATTGAGCCCTCAACACGAGCTTTATTACATGCTTGTTTCTTCGGATGAAACTTGAACCTAGAAGTTTATGGAACATAGTTAACCAAGCATCAAAGATAACATGGTTTGCATTATGTGTATGTGAACAACATATAGTTAAAAGATTACCTCTCAAATGGATACATCCATTGATATTGCATAGGTCCACCCATCTTAGTTTCATATGCCAAGTGAACAGACAGATGCTCCATTGAATCGAAGAAGAATGACGTGAAGATTTTCTTGAGCTTGCAAATTGTTACTACAATGTTCTACTCAAACACTTTCACATTATTTATTTGGAGTGCTGAAGAACATATATCTCCAAAGAAATGAGATAATTCTGCCAAAGCCGCGCATACAATGTAACTCCGAAAAATCCGAAACTCCATTGCTCTGGACCCCTGAAGCATTAACCTATAACGTCACACAGATCAGAGCACGTGTCATAATTTCAGATTCTTAATTAACATCACGCTAAGTTCTTCCAACAAACATAAAGTTCCATATAAGGAATTCCCGGCTTAAGATGTTACAAATTCGTACATAAGTTCTTAACAGGCACACTGACCATACAGACCCACGAAGGGGTCCTATATACATAGACTAGGGTAACTGCCTTTAAGTCTTACCCGACGCTAGCTCTTCCCCACGTGACTTACCGCTGAGGGCTACCTGCAAAATGGAACAATTAAGGGTGAGCTCTTGAGAGCTTAGTAAGGCCGCTCAAGCGAAGAAGTTACGGATAACTCACATATGCAATTCAAGGATGCTTTAATTCACAGATGCAATTCGACAATAGTTTTCCAAAGGTACTAAGGTGATCACAAATAGCCTTTAGCAACAATTTCAGTTACTATTTAGATTGCCACACCTACTATTTTACCTAACACACACACACACACCCCTTCTTCCACCTTCAGCTGCCATGACCCATTTTACTTACAAAACCTCCAGCTTTTCACTCTAATGCACACATAGTTTTATATACACACCCATTATACTCCTAGGCACCCATTAATCTCATCATTTCACACAACTAACAACCATTTGCATCCACCATCACTTATACCGTAACGCCCCAACTTAGGGTTATCTCAACCCGGCTGAAGCATTACAACACAACAACTAATCACAATATCTTGATAATACAACTCATTCTACAACCACTTTGTAATTAAACCATATTGTACAAAACTAAAGAGTTTACTTTTACAAAACACACCTAGTAAGCTCTCTGTCAGATCTCAGAGTTGACATATTGCTCTATTCAAGTACAACTTAGTTCACAAATGTACAAGCGTCCCCTTGCCCATTTTCTCACCGTGCCTCACACCTTTTCCTTGCCTTTCGAGGGACCAGCTCCTTGATCTAAAATATTATGGGTAAATCACTAGCTCAGTAAGATAATCAAAGACATTTAATGTAACTTTCAACTCAAGAATATTGATAAGGCATGTTATTACAATTCAATCACATTAAGCAGTTCTTAATGTGCACATAACACATATCACATGTTCACACTTAGTTGAGCATCACAAGAGTTTACCATTCCCGAATTCAGTCCCATCAATAGACCACCCTTATGTCACCACACTCGGGATATAATATCACAACCTTTACCTTGGCCCAAGGCAAAGTAACCGAAAATAATCGAACACCGATACTGTCTTTGGTATTAGTCAGAGATACAATTGTTCGGCTCATACCGTGCACCGCTATTCAAACACAATCAAATCAACCCCCAATCATTGAATGTGGTAACATAATAATAATCAACAATATATCAACCATCCCTTACAATGAAGGGATGTAACATGCTCACGTGCAAGAAAACATATCATTGCATATATGTGGTTGTTGTATTCTTCATTTACTTGCACTATATAACTTAACTATCAAATATGTAGTCACCTTCATCATGTTACATCATCTTCGTAACATCTTGACCATGTAATATAATCATTTATATTCAGCAAATTAGCTTCCAATATAGAACTTAACAAACATGTCCAAAACCATATTCTAATCATGTCTAGTTTGATATAATTTCATAATTCACACGTATCATAACCTATTTCACGTCTTCCATAACCTCTAATATGTTAAACATGAATAGATTCACTTAGGAACAAGTCTCTAATAGGTATTCAGAAATTTGACCAAGAATTCATACTAAAGAATACGCTAACATGGCATAATCCATATTTTTGTCTTAAAAGCCCATTAAACAGCTTTAACTATCTTATCTTAAATAAGAGATGAAAGAATCAAATTTTCAAATTTGAAACATCAAAATACTCCTTAAAACACGTTCGAAACACTGTTTGAAGCTCATATAAACTTTCCAAATCATCTACTTAAGGTTCCCTTTGAAAAAACAAGCCTTAATTCTAGATTTTATGAGGTTTTTGGTTGCTTTTCTTGCACTTTTCTCTCAAAAACGAGGTTAGAAGATTCAAGCATGTCAATTAGGTCTTTTAAATGAAATTAGAAGTAAGTAGGAGGTGTCAAGTGGAGGTGAAAGGGTGGAAAAATCAAGCACGACGAGGCTTTAAGCATGTGGTGGCAAGACATGGTCGTGCCATTTAACAAGCACGACAAGACTCAAAGGACGAGGTGGCAAGACACGGTCGTGCCACTTAACAAGCACGAGAAGGCTCAAAGCAAGACGAGACTCAAACTACGACGTGTCGCGATAATACGTTGACACGTCACAAGCATGACGTGGCACAATTCTTTGCAAGAAAACAAAATAATTCACAGGCAGTCCGGTCAACAACCGATTACTCCCAGCCAGAGTTTTCACCATTTCACATAAAGTGATTTATCTAATCATACTTAAATATGTAACCAAAGCATATAAAATGTTGGGTTCTCACATATATCGCCCAACCATGAACACACCTACAAGAACACACTCGCGGCACACACTGAACCACGGTTGCCGCTACCTTAACTTATCTAATATACACACACAAAAGATTCACCAACCCACCCCAATACCTTCTATACACAATTTCACTACTAAACCCACACACCCACAGTCAAGAACACACACAGTCACACAATTTCACTCACTGCGTAGTCGCGGTTCTTCCTTCCCCTCCTCTGCCGAGCTCACCCATGATCGTTAACCTTAAACGCTCATTTAAAACTCCCACAACACACACTTCACCCACCATTACACCTCCTTACACACCTATACCCACACATACCCAACTGCCACACTCGCATGCATATACATATACCTAGCCAACGCACTTGCTGTATACATACACACTAATACATAAATCATATATTAGACTTGAAAGGGAATTAAAGCAAATAAATGAGGGGTTTACCCCAAAATCCTTCCTCTTTGTTCTCTGTTTATCTTCCCCTCCATGATCCCTTTTCTTTTTTTTTCTCTGTTTCTTCTTCTTCTTCTTCTTCTTCTTCTTCTTCTCTGTTCTTGGTTTGCTTCCTTCTTTTCCCTTCTTCTTTTTTTTTCTTTTCTTTCTTACCCTAAGCTCCCTTATCCCCAAAGACTCATTATTAAATCATTGAATTTGCTTAGTCAACCTAAGCTAGTAGGAGGTGTTAACCTAAAGATAAAGCCTCTAAATTATATTTTATAAAATTGCACAATGGACCCCCAACTTTACCTATTTATAAAAAAACCCCCAAACTCTTTTTTTTCGTGCTAGGAAACATGCGGGTATTACATACAACATTTCACAACATTTCCCAGAAGACAATAAGAATGAATCATTTCATAAATACGTGGCATTCATGACGCTTTATCCCTTGGAACTTACTCTTTGATACATCACAGTAACAAGATATATTGGATGCATACATATCCAGAAGTTTTAATTTCTTAACCCACTGATAGACTTTCTCTACTTGCTTCCTGTCTAGACAATATGGTGCTTGTGAAAGTATCGTCCTCCCGTTGACTTGAACATGAGGCAATTCATGCCGTACACCCAATTGCTATAAATCCTTCATTGCTGTAAGGTTATCTTTCGATTTTTCCTTTACATTCATATCACGGTGTCTAACAATTATCAAAAAAATTCTTCTCAATGTGCATCATATCTATGTTGTTTCGAATAATAAGTGTCATCGAATAGCCTAACTCCCAAAAAATATACAATTTCCTCCAACTGTGCTCTTTCTCATATCCTGAAATCTTCTAATCCGACACACCCTTTCCATATGGTATGTTAGTATCAAGTGCCTGTAGGTGTGAAAGCACTATGTGACATCTGAACCACAAAGCCTTTCTATCGTGCTTTAGCGTTTACCAGGAGTTTGCGCCCATACTAAAAAGGCATGCTAAATTTTATTGTATGCTCCGGCCACATGTTATTCCTAATTTAGAAAAATAGTGTATAGTCCACATCAAAGCGGCCCTCATTTAAAAGTTTTGTTCAGGAGATCATCATAAGTTTCAACTCGACAATCCCATAGCAATTTGAACTCATCAATCAACAGCCTTAAATGAACATATATGTCCTTACCAGGACTCTTCAACCTTGAAATAAGCAATGACGAAAACATATAAGGCTTCTTCATGCACTTTCCTTTGGGAATATTACATGAGACAATAATAACAGGCCAAGTGGAGTAAGGCGTGCTAGACTATCTGAAAGGATTAAACCCATCGGTTGCCAAACCAAATCCAATATTCTGAACTTCTGAGCAAAGGTTGGACGTATGTGGTCAAACTCCTTCCAAGCCTCTCCATCAGCAGGGTGTGTCATACGTTGGCAAAGTTGTTAAGAGTTTCACTGTGAGCCCTTATATTTTCAACCATATTGGAAGAAGAGTATTAGTACATCATCTGAAGCCTTGGCGTAACAAAAAAGTGTCGCAATACCTTTCATGCAGTGTTTTCTTTTTTCCTTTGTCTAGTTTATACATTGGATGATCACATATTAGACACTTTGTCAAGTTCTTATTATCTTTCCAGAATATTGCAAGCATCTATCCTCTCATAACTTAATACAAGTTTCATCATCGTCTTCTTGGCATCATAATACGACGGTGGCAGCTGCTCACTTTTTGATGAAATTTCATGATAAACGTTACAACCTTGTTAAATCCTTTCTCACTCAACCCTTGGTCCAATTTCAATTGCAATAACCTAATAACTAAAGACAACCTCATGCTCTTCCTAATTTCATCCTACAACGGCTCCTCGATGTCTCTTAAGAAATCATAAAATTGATGAGCACGCTTATTAGGGTGTTGTTTATTGTCATTGTCGCGGTAGTCACCCCAGTCAACATTATGAGTCCATCATATATATATAACCATATCTCGATAATCATATGGTGCCTATACCCTAACTTAATATTGACTAACCATGTTGGATCACAATACTACTGTTTCCCTATGCCGAGTCCACCTTGTGTATCCACCCATAAAATCATAATGTAGAACATGATGTTTTACCACTGTTCTTCTTCTCCAATGCAACAACTCTCATCCTTAGGACGAACACCTTGTCTTTTCAAAGTCAATATATTTAGTATGCACATAAGCGTACTCGAGAAATTCATTGACGCTATCCTTAAAATCATAATCATTTTTCCTTTTCATCCAACTTTGACCGACCTACATGATCACTGGGATTGCAATATAAAACCTTAAATTAAAACTAATAATTAGTTAGGGTTGATATGTAAATGAATGCATAAATGTGACAACATGTCTATACCCCCTCCATTCTCTTATAGGTAGTGGTCCTATCCCTTTCATAAAATTGCTTCTTTGTAAAACCTTTACCGATTCATGCTTTGTCCTATGTCTATGAAAAATTAGGTAGCACTTCCCTGTATTTTTTCAAGTACACGACATCAATTAGGTGTTCTAACATCCAACATGCTCGTGCTAAATTAAACGGATGTAGCACAGTAGATATGTATGCAACTGGAGAAACATAAAGAGAGTCTACCAAATTTTCAAGACATCAAACACGGAGCATAAGACACTACACTGTTTTATAAACACTTAACTTTTCTAAATGATCCAAAACTGGACATCCAAAGATTCATTACCAAGCATAACTTTGTAATGAGTACCTTTGGACGGGAAGTAAGGGTTTTTATGCATGCATGTGCTTAAAAATTGATAATCTGCAACAATCTTTTCGAAATATGAAAATTTCAAAAAGATGGAATTATCATTTGCTTCTCAGTGGAGTATGGTGTTTCTTCGTGGAGTTGATATTGTGTCATCATTATTGTGATATTGTGATATTGCGATATTGCTTTATAGGGAACATTTTAGGATTAACAATTTAGAGTTAGGGTTTATCGCTTATGGTTCAGTATTAAGGGTTAGGGTTTAGAGTTTAGGGTTCAGGGTTTAAATTTTACGGTTTAGGATTTAGTTTAAGGTTTTTTTAGGTAGGGTTAAGGTTGAGTGTTAGGGTTTAGTTTAGAGTTTGATTTATGGGTGTACTTAGGGTTAGGGTTTAGAGTTTAGTTCGGGTTTATGGTCAGGGTATAGGGTTTAAATAGGATTTAGGATTTATGGTTTAGTTAGGTTTATGTTGTATTTAGGGTTAAAGTTTTAGGGTATATGTTTAATTATGGTTAGGTTTATATTTAGGGTATTTTAGGATATACGAAGGATTATGGTTATATTTAGGGTTAAGGCAGTATTTAGGATTTAATTAGGGATTAGGGTCTTATTAGGGCTTATTTAGGGTTAGGGTTAAATTAATTAGGGTTAAGGTTTCATTAAGGTTTAGTATTTACTAGTTTAAGTAGAGTTTAGGGTTTAATCAGGGATTAGGGTTTAGGGTTAGGGCTTAGATTTTGGGTTAAGGTTTAAATTATAGATTTAGGGTTCAAGGATTAGAGTTTAGGGCTTGGGGTTTAGCATTTAGGGTTTAAGTTTTTGAGTTTACAGTTAGGGTTACTTCAAATTTTGTCAGAATAGTTGATTTTACTCGATTATTGCGCTACTGCTTTTAATTTCTCAAAACAGTCAATTATCGTTATAATTATTATATTTTAACATGTAATTAGTAATAACAATTGGTAAATGCTGCAAGTGCTTTTAATTATTGTTTTTTTTAAACTTTAACAGTCGATCATTGCTTTTCTCAATCCCTTTGTCTAGCGTTTTAATCTCATAAAAAGCATCAAACTAGCAAACTAACATCGACCCCATAGATTACTCATAGCCAAAATGAATTCAACAATATATGTACAATACATTGTAATTAAAAATTCTACTCCCGCCGTTTTACATAATTTGATCAATTTTTTGGACACGTATTAAGAATTTAAATGATATATTATGTGTTCCTCATTCTACTCTTTAGAGAGAGGAGGGGAGGAAAGTGGAAAAAGAGAGAGACGATGGGTTAGTGAAGTGTCAAATGTGAAGAGAGGAATGGACAAAAAAGTCTACGAAAGTGGGCCAGGAGAGAGAAAATGAGTTGATGAAGATTTAAATATGGAGAGAGAAATAGAATAAAAAAGTGTAAATATGATAAATATGTAAAAGTACCTATAGAATCTTTCTTAATTTAGAAAGTGAAATTTTTTTTGTAGGTCGGTCCAAGAAGGAAATATGATCAATTTATGTGAGACGGATGGAGTACATATTATGATTTCTAACTATATATCAACATTTTACGATTTCTAACCATTAATTTATTATGATTTCAGTACAATTCATGATTTCTAACAAATTATGATTTCTAACCGAGAAAAAGGGACCGCAGGTGGGCGGGGGCAGTGGTGCGCGGAAGGCGGTGGTAGTGGTGGTCTGGCTATGGGGCCACGAGTTGGCTATGGGGTACTAGCCGACAGCTTGCACCAAGGACCAAAGATGGGGGCCATATTGGGGCGACCTTGTCACTAGCGAGAAGGGACAGCGTGGGGATGGGGTGGTGGCCAGAGTTGAAATGAGATGGTGGGCGAGGTGATGGAGGAGGCGGTGATGGGGTGTGTGGGGGGGGGGGGTGGGCAGGCAGGCTCACATGTGTGTGTTTGTGTGTGGGAGGGTGGGCAGACAGGCGCGCGTGTGTGTGTGGGGGGGGGGGGGTTCAGTGATCCGGAAAATGACTTACCGAGTTTCAAACGGTAAGTAGTTTTCCGACATTTTGTTCTTTAAAATAAGTTGATTGGAAAACATTTTTCATTAAAAAATCTTATACATGCACCAAACACCGGAAAACCTTTTCCGAAAAACGATTTCCATGCACCAAACACCGGATAATATGGAAAACCTTTTTTGAAAAATAATTTTCGTGAAACAAACAGGGCCTAAGGTATAATCTTCATTGCAACTTTAAGGGTACCAAGTCGATTTGAAGTTTGGCATGATTGATTATCCAGACAAAAATTCAAGTTCTTCAAAACTGTTGCATAAGTTACTCTTAAATTACTGTATCATCTTTTCATTTGTTACAGTCTTCATTTATTATTTGAAATAAGGAAAATGCCGTCAGCGGAATAACATTTATCTAGAAAGATATAGTCATTTGTAGCTACAAGTATCATTTACTGTAACAAGAACAACAAATGAAATTGTCAAACATTTGAAGTACTTTATATATTTCAATTTACTGATTAATGCAAGTCTTGAACGGCTTCCTAGAAACCACTAAGCTAAATGTTGTGAGATTCATATCTCACCACTGATCTGCAAGTGTTGAAAAGCCTCCTAAAAACCACTGATCTCTATTCAACAGTTTTAAGCTGTTAAGATTCATATCTCAAATACCAAACTAACAAATGAAGTTTAGTATTAGATAAAAAGTCTAAGATCACAACACTACAGGACAACCTGCATGTAATTGGTGCTACATAGACACCAGCACAAACATTCTTCTCAAACCAAAATATATAGAGATTTTTGTTGGGTTGCATACCATTTTAAAGGCTAATTTTTACTGCATTTCTGAAGTCAATTAAGGTTAGATATGTGAACCAATTCAGTGCATATCTAAAGGCCAGTTTTTACTCCCTCCTTGCTTATGAAAGAGATTTTTGTTGGACAACATACCATTGTAAAAACCACCAGCGTATTGATGAATCATAAAAATCTATCAATTCACGGAAATGAGGTTTTGGTATGTCCAATTGAAAAGTTCAAGATATATATATATATATATATATATATATATATATATATATATATATATATATGTGTGTGTGTGTGTGTGTGTGTGTGTGTGTGTGTGTGTGTGTGCAAACAGAAACTTAAGATCATTGCCAGGCAACCACATAATGTTTCAATTGAAAGTTCATCTTTCTTATACAATTACATAATTAAAGAAGGACCAATAACAGTCGCCCTACAGTTCCAAGCATAACAAGAGCAAAAACAAAAATAACCAAAAAAGTAACTAAAACAGATCTGTATATGTAAATACCCATGTTCATGGTATTTCGCCATAATGGTCATTAACGGGTTTTGGCGGGAGTGGTGGTTTCATCGGATGTGGTCACAACTAGCGGTAGCCGGATATGGGTTTCGACCGCAGCGGTTTTCGACTATGGCTACACATGGAGTTGTCGACTAAAATGAAAGAGGAGTAGGAGAAATGAATTCCTCGACTTTCGCTGGGCAGCCGAGCCGTCCTACGAGGTTCACGTAGGAGATGATGGGAGCGATTGTTCTCATTGAAACCGGAGATAAAAGAGAAAGATACGAAACTTTTACTTGGAGAAATGAAACTGGTAGGCGGGCATTTCAATGTCTTCCCTGAAATTTTGAATTTCAATTTTCATCCGTAAACCATGGTTAACCATGATTAAGATTAAATATCTAGGTGGATATTTGGCCCACAGCTCGCCAACCTTGCTTAGTTGACACTGAATTACTGGTAGTCTAACACTACCTACATAAGCTGATAACGTGGTGTTAGACAACTATAAAATATTTTCTATTAGAGAACACTCTATATTACAAGTCAAAGAAATCGTAACGTTTAATTATTTGCGGACAGGTTTCATGTGTACATTGGTTGCATGTAGTTATCCCAATAACACAGTCTAAGGATCATCTATGCAAGTAGTAATGAAAGAGCGTGGAAAGAATATCCAGATTGAATTTGGCGGGGACTAATGATTGTCGGAACAAAAGGGTCGAATGCCGGTGTTAGATTGATGATCAGTGCCGTATAAAAAGAGTTGATTATGGCCTTTAGGCCGGCTATGGAACGTGGTGACTGCGAAATAGGTTTGTTTTGAGTCTTGGACAGTTACTGATAGGCCTTTTAACTAAGCCACACCTTCGTTCTTGTATTTTTGCACCTTGTCTTCATGTGATATTGGCAAACAAACATACTGGATAATGGATGACTGTACAAAAATTATAATTATACAGATTAGAGGAGTGTATTGCATCGTTTGCTCTTAGACACGCGTGTTAACTTTGCCTTGTGTTTGTGAGCTTTCTCTAATAGGGAACGCTGCTGACTTTATGTTACTTGTACACTTTTTGGACCGAAAAATAAAATAATTTAGGTTGCACGTTTGTAAAAAATAATCAAAGGCCTTCTGTTTGTATGTTTTATTAGACAATCCGGCGTTTAGCGATCAAAACTATCACATAGACGTATAGATAATAATGCACACAAGTACAAAACATGAAGTTAAGTCGATCAAATACTTTGAGAAACACAAAGAACTTTTTTGTACCTAAAAAATATATGTAAGTATAATCAAAAAAATTCTCCTCATCGACAGGAGAAAATATTCAAATGTTAAACAAGTTACGGCCTTCCCTTAAATATGTTCTCGTTTCCGTAAGTAACCAAACAACTCAACCAGTGACAGAGAAAGAGAAATCATCATCAGTCACTGCCCTAGAAGAGTACATCTCACCTTCACTAGCATAAGAGGAGTATAAATCTTCGTCACTGTCCCTCTCCTTCAGCTCTTCAATCCTGTCAACGGCCTCCCTCAGATCCCATCTTCTGTCCACATTCCACTCACAG
Organism: Escallonia herrerae; assembly: GCA_033070095.1. Lineage (NCBI taxonomy): Eukaryota > Viridiplantae > Streptophyta > Magnoliopsida > Escalloniales > Escalloniaceae > Escallonia > Escallonia herrerae. The sequence goes on along the minus strand of JAVXUP010000032.1, from coordinate 1,060,352 downwards.
CAATACATACCAATTTTCAACAACTTAAGCATTTCTCCCTCACCATTCTTTGTCCCCTTCATGTCTTTATCAAACACCTCGCCCGTCCACTCCTCCCTCACAACCGAATTAACCCAAGTCGCCAAGTCAGAGTTACCACCTTTACCCTGTTTCAGATAGTTCGCGGGGAACTTTCCAGTTAAGAGTTCTAGTATTAGAATCCCGAGGCACCAGATGTCGGTCTTCTTGTTTGTGCGATCGTGATGTATGAACTCGGGTGACTTGTAGGATACCATGAACTGGTGAGCGTGGTCTTTGTTGATCACTGGAACAAGGGCGTAATCTGATAGAAGGGGTTCGAAGGTCAGGTCTAGTAGCACATTGGATGATTTTAGGTGACCGTGAGGTAGGGTTAGGCTAGGGAATTCCTGGTAAAGGTATGCCAATCCCCTGGCTACTCCTTTAATGATCTTCAGGCGTGTTGGCCAGTCGAGTCCAGGCTGGTTGGGACTAGAGTTACCTGATGGAGGAAAATAGAAATGAGTGTAACTGCATTTCTCAAGATATTCTGCACGGGAAGTAAGTTTGTACCCGTTGCAGAAGAGTATAGGGCAAAAATGAACACACCTTTTGTCCCTTAAAAAGAGACTGTAACACTACATCATTTTTTTTCATATTTGTATCTTATTGAATACTTTAAGCTACAGATACGGGGTTTTGCTATATCTTTGAGAAGGATTAGAGTGTTCACGTGACCTACTTTGGTCGAATTTATTTGAAATGCTAGGACCGAGTACTTCAATATGCATCAGTTATCTTATTTGGGATTTGGACTAAAAACTTTTGTATATGATGATGAAAAGATTTCAGGATCGATATAACCTAAGATGTAACAAACTTACCATGGAGATGACTAGCCAGGCTTCCATTTTCAGCAAAATCAGTGATCAAGAGCTTTTCCTCTCTTTTGTAGTAGAAAGCAACAAGTGGAAGTAAATTAGGGTGTGACAACCTTCCTAACCTTCTCATATACTCATAAAACTCCTCTCTTCCAACACTGCTCATTTGCCTAAACCTCTTCACAACCAAGGCAGGCCCATTCAAGAGCATTGCCTTGTATGAAGATCCGAAGTTCCCACTACCCAAAACCTCGGCAGATGCTCTAAGTAAATCTTGCAACTCAAACTTCTGCCTGTCCTTCCTCACAAAGTACAACTTTCCTTGTTCACCTTTCTTATAGTTCTCCATTTTGTTGGAAAATTCCACTTCCTTATTATCAATCTGATAACCGACCTTTTTTTTTTGCACCTTTCCTGCCGGGCCAGACTTTGATGCTTGGTGCCGGGCACGGCTATGGATGACCATTAGACCTATGATAATGACAGCTATTGCTGCCAATCCTGCTGCAATAACAATCATGGCAAATTTTGGGAGAAAATGCTTCTTTGATGCACAAGGGCTAAGAGGCTTGCCGCAAAGATTGTTTCCTGATTGATCAACCAAAAATTTGATGTTAGCAGTTTAACATGTGAGGATTTTGCAACAAACAGATTAGTACCAAAACTTGGATCTAGTTTCAATTTCTGCTATTTATCACAAATCAGGGGCATCAGCAATAACGGGCTACCCATTTCCCAGACTCCTGAGAGATGGGGGAAGGGTCAGATGTACACAACTCCACCCCCACATTGTAAATGAACTTTGCAAAGGAGAAGAAAACTCTTTAGCACATGGTGGAAGTAGCTTGTACCTCCAACTATTAACGAAGTTTTAGGAGCGTTCAACAAAAGTAAGATGTAAGGAAAAGTTCGTTAAGGATCAGACTGGGCCACAATTCTCGTGTCAATTAGCTAAAAAATATGATCTTGTAGCTGATATGAGTTCACTCTCGTTATTGCAATTAAAAGAGAGAAGTGTCTACAATGTTCCAATTCTGGAATTATTATCTCGTGAGAAGCGTGCATGCCACATGGTCAAATTTACTTATGATCACTGAATGCATATATCTGATTAAAGAGTGCGTAATTACAATTGATTGTACGTATAAAATTACACGTTAATTTAATATATTTCTCCTAGATCCCTATTCTTTTTTCCTTCCTAGTTGCATTGGTTAGCCAACTGTACTCTTGTTACAAAAGTCACGGACAGTAAAAGATGTTTGCAATAATTCAATGTACATGCGAATATTAATTGTCTGGCTTTGTCAAGAAAAAATAGTGTAAATGAATTCGAGAGTTTAAACCAAAACAGAAGAAAAAGAAGAAAACGAACACGTACCAAGAAATGCACTTGACTTCTGGTTGCGCAGGCCATCTGGTATGCGACCTTCAAGTTTATTATTTGCCAGGTTCACTGTTAAATTTTGCTGTTGAAAATCAGGTATTTCACCATCGAATTGATTATTTTCAAGCTGCAAATCTCCAAGCTTAGGCAATTCCGCAAGAGACTTTGGTATTTTCCCTGTAAACCTATTATTCGCCAAATAAACCTTCTTCAAAAGCTTCATCCCAGAAAATGCATCATCCGGAATTTCCCCAGAGAATTGATTACCCGAAATATAGAACCCTCTCAATGCACCAAGGTTCTTTATACTAGGCATTGGACCGTCAAAGCTGTTGTTCATGAAACTTATTGTTTTCAAGGTTGGTAAAGCCGCAAGCGTGTCCACGTCTATGATACCTCCTAGCCCCATGGTTTCAAGTTGCAATCCGAACAATGCATTGTTCAAGCAAATCAAACCATTCCAGTTTGCAGTTCTATTTTTGCACATGGGAACCGTCGCATTCCAATTGTTTAATTGCTTTGTGTTCAAAAGTGAGTCTCTGAATTTGAGTAGGTTCTTCGCATCATCTTCCTGTGAGCCAGATGATGCGATAACACAAGCCAGCAAGACATGAAGCAAAAGAAAACAACAATTCAGAGTTCGAGTAGCCATGAAATAGGGAGAATATTATGGTTGCTTGGTGGGATTCCGTGCAATACTGTGTGCCTGTAGAGTAAGATAATGCATGAAAGGAAGGCAAGTTTTGGCTGAAGAAGTGTTTGGGAATCTCAGAAGAGAGAGAAGAATGGGATTGAGATGAAATAGTAAGAAGAATAAGGGAACCAAATAGTGGTGGTGAGATTGACAAAGTCCTGCAAGGGATGAGGTGTTTTGGCTGGCTTTGAAGTGTGGGGTTTGCCAGATAGGGGGGTTTCTCTTACATCAAAGTTTATTTTATTGCTTTCTTGTTTGCATATTTTGTTGATTATTACTAGGATAGACGTATCTTGTTGTAATTGTTGATGTTATTTTGGACTCGGCCGACTGTCGGAAGATATAATTAGATGAATATAATGTATATAAGCATGATGTCTTGAGCTTTCTCTGTCAAAGTCTAGCGTTCCCAAGAGAAATATTGGCTGGACAATTGCGCCAGACAGGTACTCTGAACGGTGGATCCTATGTGTTCACGAATTAGACCAATAAACGTTTATAATCATTTTGGGGAGAGTACAAAGGTTCTACCTTGAGATAGAAAACCTTAAGCAATGAAAGAGAATGATGGGTCGTTATTGTTTTATCGAGTGCAACCGGGTCAAGTCATGTACGTTGCACGTACCCAGCGGAAAAGCGCGGAATGTGACCCGAAAGTCATGCCACACAACCATTTTGAAAGATAGCAAGAAAAAGGCTACTACATCCTGCAATCGATGACAAGAGGCTTGTGCGGATAATGTTCATGCTTAACCATCATATGAAGAGCTAAAATAGTTAGAAAGTAATTCTATAACTACTTTTAGCAAGAGAATAACTCTCTAGGAAAAAAGAAAACCACCTACCATCTGCAGTCACACTGTAAGGTTTTTTAATACAGGGAGTCCATAGCAACAATGCTAGGGGTCAACAAGAAAAGCAAACTAGTTCAGGGAAAGTTCCCAATCTGAGAGAGGGTTATGCTAGAAGGTGGCACGACAACCTGCTAAGTTCAAAACAATATTTTGCTCATACAGTTTCTACCATTTGAAAGTCGGTCAATGTTTGTGGTGGCGGTGGAGGTTGTTGTGTGTGTGTGTGTGTGTGTGGGGGGGGGGGGGGGGGGGGGAAGGTCAAAGAAGGTTGGAAAAGTCATTTTAATACACGACAGTTGTCTGGTGCGCCTTCTTTTATTTTTGGCAAAAAAATCCTTTTATTACCATTCGAACTCAAAATCAACTTACATCCATGTCAGTTATCATCTAGAAAATTTGAAGGAATTTAAGATTACTGCAAGACTCAGGGTTGTAACACAGCTGAGGTAGCTTCCAGTTATGGCATAGTTGTTTGTTGATTATAGATGTCACTACCTTCTTCGAGCTCAGTACTCGATAAAGAATCAATTTTGTTGATGACTTCAGCAAAATATGATGGCGTTTCTTGATCTTCGATGGTCTGTTGTGAAACTATTTTCATAACAAAACCAAAGATTAAATTACTAGAAGTGAACGTCAGCTGTGTGGTGCGCCTTCTTTTATTTTTGGCAACAAATCCTTTTATTACCATTGAAACTCAAAATCAACTTACATCCATGTCGGTTATCATCTAGAAATTTTGAAGGAATCTAAGATTACTGCAAGCTCAGGGTTGTAACACTGCTAAGGGTAGCTTCCAGTTACCGCATAGTTGTTTGTTAATTATAGATGTCGCTGCCTTCTTCCAGCACAGAACTCGATACTCAATAAAGGATCCATTTTATTGAAGACTTCAGCAAATATGATGGCATTGCTCGATCTTCGATGGTCTGTTGTGAAACTATTTTCATAACAAAACCAAAGATTGAAGTACTAGAAAAAGGCCCAACCTAACATTACCACTTCTCCTCTGTGACAACTGAATAACACTGAGCTTGCCGTGTGGTTAATATAAGGACACTAGCAATTCTAGGGTTTAGGTACCCGTAGTTGATTGTTTTGTAATCCTCCCAGTTTCGTCCATTATCCAATAAGTTGTGTCTAACAGTCTGGTCGAATCAATTTCGGTGGGTGTCTTTTCCATATGTTACAACTAAAATAAACTCCCACTTATTAGAGCACTTATTAGAGGACACCTGATATTTACAATCAAATTGAGTCAAATATGATTGATAGTTATCTTGCTGGATAAATTAGAGTTTATTAGGGTACTCTAGCATGATCCCAATGATCGGGCTCAAAGCACAACGATCACTCCTAGTTTTATTAGGATTCTACACCTATGAATGTTTAAGGGGACTCTCCTTAGTGGATAATAACACACACAAACACTGTGTTTCATGCTTTTTCAGCACTCTGAAGTAAGCTTCGAAGAGTTTCCTGCTGGGAACCTCCTGGCATTCACTCTAGTAACCTGTTTCATGTCTTGTAGGTCATCGTTCCATGCCATGATTCCCAATTATCTTTTTAGTAGCAAAAAATTGCCGCAGTTATTTGTGGGACCCACTAGCCAACTGATGTAACGCCCCGGACTTTTGGAGCGTCAATATCAAATAATTAGAGTCAGAAAAACCTTAAAATATCGAAATGTCTCCCCAAGAGGTCATTCAGAACATGTACTAATTAATCTCAAAGATACATCAATAAATGTCATAACAGTCTAAAGCATTTATATACTCGAAATTACTCTGACACGGAGTTCCAAAATAAATTCCAAATCCACATAGGTCTTCCTATTGTACTTGCTAAAAATAATCAAACTCAATGCAAAACTAAACTACTAATACTGACTCTGATATAAAATTGTTAACTCTCAATCGTACAGCTAGCCCTGCAATCCAATCCCCTTTTTACTGATCACCTGAGAGAAAAAAAATAAGAAAATGAGCCAAATGCCCAATAAGGTTGCTCAACGGACCAACCAAAAGGGATAAAAAAAAATATCTGAAGAACGAAATTTTGGAGGTACAAAACTTTAACGGAATAGATACGAGACAGAATTTTAAAGTGCCAAAATATATTTAAGTACAAAGACAGAATTTCAAAATGTCAAAAATACATCCTTCTACAGAGACAAACACTAGAGAGCCATTCAGAATAAGGTCACACATGTCATCACTGAAACGTTCAGAAAATAATATCGCAATCTCTAACTCATCCCGCTGAGTTAGCCCACGTTCCAATCTACGTAGGTAAGTTAGGAATAGAAAAGTCACATACACGTGACATGACTCACAGAAATTAATAATGCACAGATCCAATAGTTTACCGCGATGTCAAGAAGCGGTTTAGACAATGTGAATTTATGGATGTCTTCTGTAAGCTACATATTTGATACGGTGTAATCATAATAGATAGGGGAAAGTAGGGAATGACCCCCTCTACTTTACACGTTGTGCGATTTGCCCCCCTCCACTTCAAAATTAACCACTAAACCCCCCCACACTTACAGAAATTGGGCACCTTAGACGGAAACCGTTAAATTTAACAGCACGTGGTCAACACGCGCGTTGACTAACGATTTTTTTTTGTAAATGACGTTTTTGCCCATTCTGTTAGGGGTAATTAACTAATGACCCCCCGTACTATAGACGGTGTGCGATTTTCCCCCCTCTACTTCAAGCATAACCACTAACCCCCCCCCCCCCCCACACTTACGAAAATTGGGCACTTTAGACGGGTTCGTTATGAATATTCGTGAAATGACCAAAATACCCTTATTTCCTTACCCTATTTAAGTTTAATACCATTTCTTCAACTTCTTTTTCTCTCCTCTCAGACTTTTTACTCAATCCCACATACACACACTCCACGCACACCCAGCACGCACGCACGCACGTGCACACACACACACACACACACACACACATACCCTAAACCCATACACAGACGCGCACCCACTGCAAACATACACACACGCTACTTGCATGCGACTGTGGCGGCAATGTCATCGCGAATCTGGTGCAGCCCCAGCGGCGTGTAGCCAGTCATGGTGGTCATGTGACGCTGCTTGGCGCGATGTTGTGGATTGGGGTGGAATGACGACGGAGGTTAGACCTGCGATTTGGGGACGTGGTCGTCGATCGTGGTGGCAGGGATCTGGATGGATGTGCGGCAATCAGACGCCGATAGCCTGTGTCTGTGGGGATTGATGTTACCGGTGTTGATTGCGTCGGTCGGTTGGTGGCCGATGAAGAAGCCCCACTGGCTTGCAGACGCAAGGTGGTGGGAAATGGCAGCGATGAGGCAACTCACGACGATGTGTAGCCAGACAGTATAAAGTTGGGGGAGTTGGCCAGAATGGTGGTTACTGTGACGCTGATCATGGTAGTTGTTGCGCCGGTGATATACCAATGGCAATCGTGGTTCCTTTTTTTTTGTAACTCCCTGGTGGTCGGAGAAAAAGACCAGTAGTTGTGCTCAGTGAATCACCAATTGTAGCGGGGTTGACCAGAAGAGGAGGTGCAGATTGCAGCAATCCCTTGTTTGCAATGAATCTGGTAGCGCAGAATGGGGTGGGGGACTGGTCTAACGGGTGGGGGTGGGGAATGAAGGGGGCGGGGGGGGAGGGTCATGGGCAAAATTGTCATTTAAATTTAACGGTTTTCATTTAATGTGCCCAATTTCTGTAAGTGTAAGGGGGTTTAGTGGTTAATTTTGAAGTTGAGGAGGGAAAATTGCACACCGTGTATAGTACAGGGGGTCATTAACTAATAAAGAAATAAGGGTATTTTGGTCATTTCACACTATTCATAACGGACCCGTCTAAGGTGCCCAATTTCTGTAAGTGTGGGGGGGTTTAGTGGTTAATTTTGAAGTGGAGGGGGCAAATCGCACAACGTGTAAAGTAGAGGGTCATTCCCTACTCTCCCCTAATAGATACTTGCAAATAATTTCAGTATGATAATTTTAACTGTTTTACAACTTATTCAATATTAGGCTTAAATCGAAGAAAATAAAATGACGGACTCCACGAAAATCGGGCAATAAAAAAGCTGACACAGAAAAACAAAACATATGAAATTCCAATCATGAGAATATGTGGCAATTGGCATGCCACATGGACAAGCCTTACACGAAAGGCTACAAAATATGCATTCTGTGTAGTTTATACCGTGAACACAAGACAAAGACAAGAACTAAAAGGACAAATCAAGTACAATTGTTACATCATCCAAAGAAATAAGTAGTAATAGGCTAGTATACATAAACAATTGAACGACGGTCGACACAACAAGCAACGCTGAACAATTTTCAATAGAGACCGTAAGACGTGGTACGAAAATCATGACAATAAAGATATTAAGAACATTTAAGCCAAGGCTATATACTGATGGCACGGGATTCAAGATCTGAATACAAAAATTCAACTGTGCACCTTGATATGACGGAATTCGAGATAGGCATACACATCCGAAATTTTCAGTCGTCAATATACAGTGATACAGAAATCGAAGCAGCCAGATTAAAAAAATTGAACTATGAAACTTATAATTGGTCCAACACTGATTTAGAATTTCAAAACGGTAAATTCTTACCTTTAATCGTGATTAAACCCAAAATTTGATCTTCTGAATCAATTATATCAAAATTCTTAAAAATTAATATACCTAAAAGTTATTATTAGGGTTCCAACAATAACAAAAATTCGTAATTATTCCAACTACAAACCTCAATTCGATACCCAAAAATAAATTCTTACCTCGAATAATGATCAAACTCTCAAAAGGCTCTTCCTAGGAATTTTTTGGAAACTTTTCTGAACTTTAGTGTATTCCTATGAATGTACGTAACTATCAGACACCTAAATGATATATATTTATATTCTTAAAACAAATAGAATTTCAAAATACTCATTACATCCCAAACTCCCTAATTTTATTATTATTATTTTTAATTTTTTTAAATATTTAAATATGAGAGGTCTAACAACCTATTTTAATACTAACACCATATTGTTGAAGTGCAAGAGATTGCCGACAGTAACGTGTAAAAACCAGCTATAGAACCGCCACGCAAGGTCAACAACAAATTGACCAGTAGGATGGCCCTATGCACAACCACCAACCAACCCAGTGCTTGTGTTTCGGCCACCACGGCGCCACCGTAGCCTCTGCACAGAGCTGTTGTTGCAAAAAAAATTAAAAAATTCCAGGTTGTTAATAGGTGTATCACAAGCTGCCATCGACTGCTATATGTCAGACACTAAGGGCATCACTATCAATAGGTCAAGTCGTCGACACAGTTAAACAAAATGGAAAAACTCATGGGCTGTCCAGAATCTGCCACAAATTGTTTCAGCAACAATCAACTCCTTCTCCAATCACCAGATCCGCTGCCAAAGGCCACTCCAACCAAGGTCAGCCACCGGAGTTGAGTTGTTGGAGAAAAAATAGTCACTCAAAAACACACATACACACACACACTTTGTGTACTCAAACTCACACACACTTTGCGTACTCAAACTCACACTCACGAATATACGAGGAGACAATAGAAAGATATTCCACTTAATTAAAATAATTGAGGTAAAGGGGTTTATATGGTGCTTAAAAGTAATTCACATTTGACAAAAAAGATCAAGGTTATTATTGATTCAACACTTTCTCTTAAACTTGATCTTTGACTCCAAGCAAAATTTCTCTATTGCGAAATAACTCAAACTTCAAGGGGCTTGATGAAAATATTAGCAATTTGATCTTGTGGCTCCACATACTTGAGCTCTACCTCATTTTCGGTAATGCACTCTCTAATCTAGTGATACCTTGTATTGAATATGCTTGCTTCGATCATGGAACACCAGATTTTTAGCTAATGGTAATGCCAATTTATCAACCAAAATCTCAGTTGACTTTTCTCGTGGCAAATGAAGCTCCTTCAACAAAAAACTAAGCCAAATAGCTTGATAAACAAATGATGCGGCGGCGACATACTCTGCTTCACAAGTTGTTATAACGTCATAATAGGTTGCTTTTTTTTTCTTAACAAATCCGTCGGGGGCGATATCAGTACTCTTTTTTAATTTTCACCTATCTATGCTGAAACTCATCCCCTTGATTAAAACTTCCATTAAAAAGTCTGACAATTCTCCTCTCTCTCTCCCTTACCCTACTGCACGCACAAATGGTGGCCATGGCACAACAAGTCATCGCCCTTCTGCCAGTTCGATGCTCCAACGATGACTCCGACCACCGATACCGCACCAACGCTGTCGCTGCTGGGAAGAGCGGGCACGATCTATGTGCGGGTGTATGAGCAGTGCATTGACCCCTTCTGCACTGCAATCGTCGGCCCACCTGGCACACCGTATGAAACACATGCTCTTCTTCTTCGACTCGCTTTCCTGCCCGACTACTCGGCCCGGCGCCTATTGGTCCATTACCGCTCATTTGGGTTTCGACTTGAATTTGTACGAAACCATGTATGTCTGCCTCAGCCTGCTCCAAGTCCTTTGACCCAACACGTGGGTTAGTAAAAAGGGGAAGAAATGGAACCCAGTCAATCCACGGTGCTCCAAGTCCTTTGACCCAAAAATAGGGTTAGCAGTGATGGGTGGGCCTTGGGCATGGGTTGATGATGGCGGTGATTGGTGATCGATCGGTGGTGGTTTGGTGGTACTGTGGTGAGGTCGATCTGGTGGTGGTTTTAGGAGGACGATGTTGGTTCCGTGCGATCGATTGCTGGTGGGCGATGTTAGCTCCGGCGGCGTCCTGATGAGAACGGCGTTGGTGGTGATTGTCCGTCGACGACAGCAGAACCATGATGGTGGTTCGGCAGTGGTTATGCCAATCTACTGTAGGCCCAACGTGTATTTCAGCCGGCAGATTTGGTGTTTCTGTGTATTTCAGTCATTGGTGTGGCTTGGGTATGGGGCGCGCTGGGCTGGGTGGGGTGGCGTGGGTGAGGGGGCAAGCGGGTCTGTTAGAAGAAGAATGTGAAAAATTGAAAAATTAAACCTATTCGGACAATTTTGCCCCTAACGGTTTTTGTTAGATCGTTAGAAATTAGGACGAAAGTCTTTACTTATTACAAATTTAAAATTACAGACCTTTGTGTGTAAAAAATAAAATTTTGAATTTTCAGGTGAGACTTTGGGGTACTTTCAGGATACTAACGTGTATTTAAGTCTCATAATTATTAGCCGAACAAATCATTCCCCTGTGTTTCTACCACAAACTTTATGGAATTAGAAACAAAATATTGGGAACATTATTACTTTTCGAGTTTCTGAAACACCGGTACAACCATAAGGTCCAACTGTTGCTATCAAATATAGACCGTTTGAACTAGGCATGCTTCTCTGACGCACAAGGGCTAAGAGGCTTGCCGCAAAGGTCGTTTCCTGATTCATCAAACATAAATTCGATGTTAGCAGTGTAATATGTGAAGCTTATGCAAGAAACATATTAGGACCAAAATTCGAGTGTAGTTTCAATTCCAGAGTCAGGCACTTGGGAAAAAATGGACTGCCAAGTTCTTGAGACTCCTTAGAGATCAGGGAAGGGTCGGATTTACACAACTCTAGCCCCACATTGTAAAGGAAGTTTTGCCAAAGGAGAAAAAGATACTTCAGCATATGGTTGGAGCAGCTTCTACTAACAAATTTTTAGGGCCGTTTAGATGTATGGAGAAGAATTCCGTAAGGAAAGCGTGCATGCCACTTACTCAAAAATTACTTATGAGCACTGGATGCATACATATCTGGTTAAAGAGTGGATATATTTACGATTGATTGATTGATTGTACGTAAAAGTTTACATGTCATTCAATAGCTTTCTTCTTGATCCTTTTTTTTTTGGCCCTTTCCTAGTTGCATTGGTTAGCCAACTGTACTTTTATTATATAAGTCAAGGTTACAAAGTTTTGAGTGATTCTACAGTAAGAACTGATTCAATGCACTTGCCAGTTTTGATTGTCTAGTTTTGTCACGAACAAATATATCAGACCAGTGTACAAAACAACCATAGTATATGACCTTAATAGAATTCGTTAGCTTTAACCAAAGCAGAAGAAAACAAACACGTACCAAGAAATGCACTTGGATTCTGGTTGCTCAGGCCTTCTGGTATGCGACCTTCAAGTTTATTGTATGCCAGGTTCACTGTTAAATTTTGCTGTTGAAAATCAGGTATTTCACCATCGAATTGATTATTTTCAAGCTGCAAATCTCCAAGCTTAGGCAATTCCGAAAGAGACTTTGGTATTTTCCCTGTAAACCTATTATTCGCCAAATAAACCTTCTTCAAAAGCTTCATCCTAGAAAATGCATCATCCGGAATTTCTCCAGAGAATTGATTACCCGTGATATAGAACCCTCTCAATGCACCAAGGTTCTTTATACTAGGCATTGGACCGTCAAAGCTGTTGTTCATGAAATTTATTGTTCTCAAGGTTCGTAAAGCAGCGAGCGTGTCCACGTCTACGATACCTCCTAGCCCCATGGCTTCAAGTTGCAATCCGAACAACACGTTGTTCAAGCAAATCAAACCATTCCAGTTTGCAGTTCTATTTTTGCACATGGGAACCGTCGCATTCCAATTGTTTAATTGCGTTGTGTTCAAAAGTGAGTCTCTGAATTTGAGTAGGTTCTTCGCATCATCTTCCTGTGAGCCAGATGATGCGATAACACAAGCCAGCAAGACATGAAGCAAAAGAAAACAACAATTCAGAGTTCGAGTAGCCATGACATAGGGAGAATATTATGGTTGCTTGGTCGGAAATCAAGCAGAACGTATTGTGTGCCTAAAGAGTATGATCATGCGTGAAAGAAGGCAAGATTTGGTTGAAGAAGTCTTTGGCAATCCCAGAAGAGAGAGAAGAATGGGAGTGGAGATGAAATAGTAGATAGAAGAATAAGGGAGACAAAGAGTGTTGGTGAGATTAACAATGTCCTGAAAGGGATGAGCTGTTCTGTCCGGCTTTGCAAGTGCGATGTTTGCAAGAAATGGGGGTTTCTTTTACCTTCAAGTTTGTTTTATTGCCTTCTTGTCCGCATATTTTGTTGTAATTTGTTGATGTTATTTTTGGACTCAGCCGAATGTCACGATATGTCATTAGATGAATTCAATGTATATTCCATGTATATATGCATAACGTTTGGGTCAATTACACTGGGCCCCCTAAGTTTGCTCGCGGTAGCATGTTGTGTCCCAAAATTTATTTTACTTATCTCGCACCACAAACTTATGTAAGTGTGACATCGATCACCCTCCGATCATATTTTGACCAAATTTCAGGCAAAAACTTTGACATGACTGAACTCAGGAGGGCATTTTTAAAATATCGGGTTAAAAAAAGGGGATGTATGGTTGATTGCGATCAAATTGAGGAGATGCAATATGCTTCATACCCTGACAGTGATAAATTCCAAGGCGACGAAAGCGAATGATTTGGGCCGGAATTGTTATCTCGAGTTTGACCGGGTCATGTACCTCGCAATACCCACTGGGAAGCTACGCAATGTGACCCGAAAGTAATGCCACAACCATTTTACTGGATAGCAAGAAAAAGAATACTAGATTCTATGATGACTATAGCCTTGTGTAGTTAAAAGCCATATTTAACCGTCCAATGAAGTGTAAATTAGTTTAAATATCTTCCTCGTGTTATTCTTCTTCTTCTCTCTCTCTATCTCATGCAGCATAACCTAAGTGAAAATTCGGCATGAAGGGCCGGGGAGCGGGTGCGGGTGTGAATACGGGTCCATAATGGTAAGCTCACTAGTGGGGGAGTTCATCCAGTTTCGTCTATGTTACTGGAATTTATATTTTATTTAAGTGATTGTAAACTACTTGTTGGCTCTATGGTGGGAAAATTCAGGCTTATATTTAATTTTGATTCTCACAATACATTGTGTTTTAACGTGTGTTTGAGTGAATGATTTGTTATGCTAGCTCATTCACATCATCAACACACATTTTGGAACTTAGGCATGCGGAATGCAATGAAAAGAACCTTAAAAGGCATATAAAAAAGGACAAATGTTTTTAGATGTAGATGCGTTCATCAATTATAATGAGGGATTTGGCTAAGAGTATTTGCAATGCCTTTTAAAGCCACACATCCAGGGACTTTTCGTCTGACAAACCCTGAGATCATTATTTGTTATATAGAATATGAAATATTTCAAAACGTCTTTTGATAAACCCATTTCGATCACCATATTTGTAGCTAGTGAGGCTTTTTCCGTAGCTAAAGATCAGATGCTATTGCCGAATTTTTCCATAGCTAAAGATTAGAATATAAAAAATTTATCCAAGTATAGCATATTGTTCGCCGTGCATTCCAAAAATTCCATTATATTCCTGATCCTTAAGACCCTGAAGCAAGTAATTTCGAACCGGTAATGCAAGTTACTTATTAATCGACATGCTAAATCTAACAGCTTAGAATAATGCAAAGATCATAAGTTATTTACAAATTCAATAGTCGGAATCTTGCAACTCTTCTAGTGTTAGTAGTACATCATCAAGAGTCAGCCCGGAGTTGACAACACTCGCACCCCACCATCTTCTTGGACAAGAGCCAACAAGAAAAGCAAGCTAGTTGAAGACAAGTTCCCAGTTCGAGAGAGGGTTAAGGAAGAAGGTGGCATGACAACCTGCTAGAAGTTCAAAAAAGAAAATTTTATTCATACAGTTACTACCATACAGAAAAGATTTAAACACCTTCTTTTAATTGTTACTAAATAAATCATGAGAAAGAGTTGTGTCCTTGTCTTTTTAGGACAGAATTGGGTGGGGACGTACATGTGTTTTTCTCTCTCTCTATATACAGAGTACAAAACTACCTCAAACTACTCAGACACGGATATTTGACACAAAATCTCCTTCACTCTACTACTGTTGCTAATGGATTAGTCGCAATGTCATTACAAACTCTTAGTCATAAACACAACTACTATTGCCGAATTAACAGAGGTCGGAGGACATTGCGTGGGACAGAGCAAACAAATCTCTGTTCTTGATATATTTGTTTATATACGCATAAATATACGTAGGGAAAAACAAATATAATGCTAGCCTTAGACAATTTGTCTGATGCTATCGGCCAAAAGTACGTCCTTTTGGTCAAACCTATGTGTTATGTCTTTCTCTCCATCCCCGTCATTCTCTCTCTCCGCATCATTATCTCCTTCTCCCAGCAGATCAACCATACCAAACAACCCCTAATGTCGGCCACCATCGCCGCTCAGCCTCCGTTGGGCCAAATCTCTGTCTTCGCCGCAACCCACCATTGCCAAGCTTCTCTTCTCACGCAAGATCAGCCACTGTCTCCTCGGCCCCTCGCCGGCCGTGCTTCTTCGCCTGACAACACAGCTACCCCAAATCTAATCTTCAACCCTTCAATCTCCGGCACTCACATTTTAAACAAGCATCAAATCACCATCTCACACAACCGTCGAGACCCACCACTGCCTGCCCTCTCTCCTATCACCACCACTGCTCTGTTGCCGCACAAGACCACCCATCACACTACAAGAAAAAATGCTTTTAGCGACGGCAAAATCCATTGCTAAAAACCTAAAATCCGTCGCTAAATGTTTTAACGACAAATTTACTGTCGCTAAAAGTCCCTCGTATAAAAGTCCGTCACTAATAGTTTGGCGACGAAATTTTCAAATCCGTAGTGTAATTAATATTTAAGTTTTGCGATGGATTTATTTATTAATTAACGACGGAATATCCGTCTCTAATTATATTTTAAGTATTTTAATTTAATTTCTTTTTTTGTTAAATTAGCGACGGAATAAATTTTTTAGCGACGGAATATTCTGTCGCTAAAAAACCGATAGTGATAAAAAAATTTAGTGACGGATATAATCCGTCGCCAAAAGTCAAATTTTTTAAAAATATTTATTTATATTTTTCTAATGCCCAAACCTGTAATAAAAAAATGAATCCTCAACAACAACGCGCAATAATCAATATACAAAGAAATATGTATAATTAATCATAAAAAAAAACTCATTATGTACAAGCTGGGAACCGGATACAGCCGGTTAGGGGAAGGGAGAAGAGCACAAGCCGAGCGCGAGGGCCGGGGGGGGGGGGAAGCTGGGACCGGGCACGAGAAGGGGCTTATCAGGGGTTGCCGAGTCCCGGATCTGGATCCTGCTGATTCGGGGCCAGCTCGGCATGTCCAGCTGCGGTACCCTGTTGATCTTGCTCCCTGATCATCCTCAACACCACCGTAGCAATGCGCGCGATATCCTCGTCATCCAACGGATGCCGAGGAGCCGGTGTCTGTGGAGGGGCAGCGGGGGTTGAGGACGCTCATATCACGGCACAAGCAGTCCGACTAGGCATCCGTTGGATGACGAGGATATCGCGCGCATTGCTACGGTCGCGTATGCGGCCTTTCGGCCGATTGACGACCTCCGGCGTATCCAGCCATCGCTTTAATGCCCCAGTACTCGCACCTGTACTAGTGAACGCTGATGGCTGTTCGGACTGCTCCTCAGACCCCCTAAGCTGTACATAGGAATTCAGAAGAGCTTATACAAGTAGAAGTGTGATTATGGCCAAATGCTTGACAATCAACTTTGAAAAATAAACAACAAGATTAATTTAGGGCAATAGACATACAGATCTCGAGGTGGGTACGATGACGGCGGCGTTGGTGGTGAGGCAGCAGTGGTGGGCTTCGTGGCGCAGCGACAGTGGAGGGCTTTGTGGGACGGCGGCAGTGTAAGGCTTGGTGGTGCGGCGTCGGGTGGGGGACGGGGGTGTCGCGGGAGGTAGGTCGCCGTCGAGAGGGTTGCCGGAGGTGAGAACGGTGGTGGGTGGGTGAGAGAAGAATTTCAGAGAGAGAAACGGGGAGAGAGAAAGAAACCAGATCTGGTTATAAATCGGATCTTTAGCGACGGAATAACACCGTCGCTAAAAATCCATCGGTAAATGTCTTATTATAAAGACTTTTATCGACAGAATTTTAGCGACGGTTTTAAACCGTCACTTAAATAATTTAAAAAAACCCTTAAAATTATACTAATTTTCTAAAAAGTATTTAGTGACGGTAATTCCGTCGCTAAAAGTCCGTCGTTTAAAGTCCTTCTGCAATACTTTAACAGACGATATCTTCCGTCGGTAATAGTATTAAATGATGGACTTTTAACGACGGTATTTTTCATATCATAAAGACTTTTTAGCGACGGAATACCTTCCGTCGCTAAAAATTCATCGCAAAATAGATATTTTCTTGTAGTGTCATTGCTCCATCGCGGGCCATCCTTCTTTACTGGAGAAAGCACCACTGCCATTGTATTACCCTGAAATTTTCTTTTTTTTTTTTAATGTGAAATTAATATTTTTGAATAAATAAGTTTGTGATCTTTTGATTAAAACTAAGAAAAAAACCACACATGAAGTAAGATGAGTTCTGTAGACACCTCATTTTTTGTAGGTGTTTTTAATTACATAAATAATGGACTTTATTAATAATTAGAGTACGTTATTGAGTCTAGGCTTAGTAATGTGATATAGTTAATTAATTTAGTCCAGTCCAATTGCAAAAGTCTAGTCTAATGTCTAGATTTAGTCAAAATAATATATTTAGTTGGTCTAGCTAATTTGGAAAAATGATATGTTTATCATCCCTAATGCAAAGATGAAATCAAGCTATTTTTATGGTTAGAAAATGAATTATCCAGAATCTGGTATATCACATTAGATATCAGAGATAATAACCAAAAAGAGGATCAAATAATGCCCCAAAATTCGAAAAAAAATCAATTTTTAAATTTGTGGGATGAACCAGCTAATTTTTACTAATCAGCCAGTTAGTTGACTTTTCTCAATCTGTGATTTTATCACTTATGTGGACTTATCTCTAGCCTTACAAGATTGGCATACCAATCTTATAAGATTCTGTGACCCTGAGCACTATAAATAGGGCCCTTCGCCTTCATTTCAAGGGATCCAGAAGCTTATTCTCTTTAGAGCTTGCAGATCATTTCTCTGTGAAGTGATATTCTTGCTATCTCGAGAATCCAAACCATTCAAATTCACTCTTATAAAGTTTTTTGTATTCCTTGCATCGTGGATCATACAGAAAACATGCCGGAGTCGTCAAGACAAGCTACTGCTAGAGGTAATCTTTAATTTTTTTTTCTAGTTTAGGAAATCATATACACTGTCTCCCCTTCCTATGATCACATTTCATTTCAAAAACAACAAAGAGTTTTTTACATTTCTTTTAGTAAAGTCTAAGTTCAAAATGTTCAAAACTCCCCGTAGGATCACAGTTGAATTACAACAGTTTTGATTGTGATTAGTCTGATCGGACGGGCAGGCAATTCAATAACAGATATTGAGTTCAAGCAAAAAATGTAAAAAAAAAAAATTGACTTAGGGTTAGTCTTATCACATTTTGCATTTGCATGTTCTTAAAGCCAAAATTCAATAAAGATGAAGTAGAGACCGAAAGGGCGCGGCAAGTGCCTAACATGTTCTGGTTGTGTAACTTAGTCCCTTAATCCCTCTCTTGGTTCGATAGACTAGTCGTCCTTTTGGGCACTTTAGAATCATTTTTAGATTTTTCTTATGTTCATTTAATTAAATAAGATGGTGACTCCAATTAAAATCCTTCAGCAGATTTTTTCGAGGGGGTTTGCCGCAGTGGCGACTCCGCCAGGGTTAAAAACACTAAGAGGACTAGACTTGATTTTTGGCCTTGTTGTATTTTCTTTGTATTTTGTGGCATGTAAACTATGCTATAGCTGTGGTACTTGCACTTTTATTTCATACATCACACACATGCATGTCTCACCCCAATCTACCATTTCAAGCGCTTGGTCCTCTTGGGCACAAAGTGGTCATTCGATTGAGCTCTCAACTCCACAGTCTAGTACTAAAGATTCCTCATGATTTCTTGGGATAAAAAAACTACATATATACGTACTGGTGATTGCCCATTATTAACTTCCTAGTTAAGGGCCGGGTTAATCGCGCTCCCAACTGAATAATTAGTCAATATGGGCATTACTTTAAAAAATTTTGAAATTGGCTAGTTCACACATTGACTAACCGGCCGGTTTTCCCTCCGGATGACCAGATGCTTAGTTCGAACCTAATTGGCTAAAAAAATCCTAGAAAACAAACCCCAAACCTACTGGCCAATCAGCTACCTTTCCTCTAGGATGACTGGACGGTTATGCAGAACCTTATCCTCCAGAAAATTCCCAAAAATATTTCAGAAGGAAACCTAACCCCGCTGACCAACCGACCCGTTTTCCTTCAGGATGACCAGTTGGTTAGTCAAAACATTTCCCAGTAAAATTCCCAGAAACAAACCCTAACCGCACTAACCAACTGGTCAATTTTCTTACTGGATAAACCAAATTGTTAGTCAGTCCTTTCCCTCATTTTTTTGAAATCCGAAAAACAAAACCAACAAAGCAGAAAACTTCTTTTCACCCATATTAGGGTATGAGCCAGCCAGCTCGATCTCTATGGTATGTGCAATTAAATTTTTGAAAAATTTTCCTATACAGTTAAGGCTAAGTGTGATCAGTGTTAGGACTCATCCGGAAAGCTCTCGCAAACTCTGATAGCCAAGGAATTCCCATAAATCTTCGATTCGGTTTGTATTATCACTGAACTCCAGAAGGACCTTCAAAATGGTTTTACAACCCTAACAGACAACACTCCAAAACAGCTGAGGAATTAGACAACCTCAAAAGGAGAGGTAGGAAAGAACTGGAAAAAGAGGTGAGAGGAGAGAAAAAGTGACAAGAAGAAAGGTCCTAAATCTGACTGGTTGTATGAGTTTGCGGATGAAGAAGTGAAGCCCCCTGTCTTACCAAAATGGAAAAACAAATTGGCGGCACTTGAGTCCCAAATTGATAGAATGAGGAGAGCCGATGACCCTCTAGACCTTAGTAGGTTGACCATGAAACCTAAGGATAGACTATCTCTAACATTCTAAAATTTTTGGAATGTTAAGACTCACTCGATCATTTACATTAAGGCAATAAAACCCTCAACTTAACAAATTTAGTACCACCGGCTAGTCAGAGAAACTAAACCATTAAATAATATAGTACTCTTATTGCAATGTCATAATTAAAACTCAACTCTACGTTAAAAAATTCTAAATAAGAATATTAACCCAAGCAGGAGTTCTAATGACCAATACTGAACTTAAATTCCATATCCCTCGCTCGACTCTATTCCATACCCAATGCGATATATGGATGGTTATCACCTGCGGAAAGGAAGTCAAACGAGGGTGAGCTTTGAGAGCTCGGTAAGGTTGCTCAAAGGAATGAATTACGAAATAATTCACAGATACAATTCAATGATGCTTTGATTCACAGATGCAATTCAATGATGGTTTTCCAAGAGTTTCAAAATGATCATAACTAGTTTGATCAAATATCAATATGACTTTCAGATACGACGCAAACAATCACGGATGCTATTGAACATGAGCAATTGTAAAGCCACGCAGGCTGTGCAGGATAATCACTTAGCAAAGCCATGAAGGTGATGCTCACTAACACTGGTAAATACGTTTGCATATTTACACCGGCTAGTCCATCAAGGTACCAGCCCACACCAATACACCAGCTGGTCCATCAAGGTACTAGCCTACACCAATACACACCAATACACACCAAATCCTCTAATACACACCACTCTCGCCAAAACAAACCAATGCAGAATCTCATGTCAACAAACAGAATGACAATAATTCGATAATACAACATGTTATTCAATGCTCGATGAGCAATAAATAATGAGCAATAAACGTTTAAGGCTCCATGAAAGGTTTTTAAGGCTATAATTCTTAATTCAAAACATAACAAAGTCCAATGGCATTCAAAAAACAATTGAACGAAACATACGAAATCAAAGTGATGAAGCAGGGTCCGGATAGGAAATTCTTACCTTAATCCAAGTTATGCGCTGCTACATAGGCTTGATCCAAAATCTTTTGAATTAGATTGGGCAAACTATTTATCAGAATAAACTCTAGTCTCAAAACACTATGAACTCAACGCTAATTTCTTAAATGTTGCTTGCTCTGACACTCTCAAAATAACCCAAATCGAAACGGGTCCCCACGTACGTCCAAACCTAACTAGGAACCCACACACTCTCTCAGGCATTATGATACCCCCCAAATTCTTAATAAATCCTTATAAAGTACTTTCAGAGCTTAAAACATTATAAAAGTTAAAATATAGATTTTCTGAATTTTTGAATATTCTTGAATAAAAACAAAATTTCTTAAATACCATAAAAGCCAAAAAATAACCATTAATATTTCTAGGTCAAAACAAAATCCCATAATTTTCATAATAGACTTAAAATATGTAAGAAAATATAAAAACTAAAATTAGTCAAAAAACTCATTAAACTATCTTTAAATAATTCATTTTGTCCAAACAAATGAGATACATAAATCATATTAAATCACCTCTAAATATTCTAAAACTTGAACTAAAACATGTTAGCATCATATAAACAGTATACAAATTAGAATTAAATAATCATTTATATAATTCAAGTAGATTTTAGAATTTTTAAATTTGCACAAAATATAAAACATACTAATTGATATCAGAAAATTCTAAAAATTTCTCAGTAATTCTAAAATTGAAATAATTTGAGACTGTAAAAAGAGTTGGCCAAAAAAGTGGCTGGACACTACCCCAAGCGCCACGCATGGGTACTGTTCATCGTCTTCAACAACAATTACACAGCAAACCCTAGTTTCGATGTTCTCCATTTTTGCTTCAGTTTTTCTCATTTTTCTTTCTCTATTCGTTCCTCTAACACCCTACTACATTCTATAGCAACAATATAAGATTCATGATCAAATTTATCGGGTTTTAAGCAAAGAAAAATGTGTGTATATATATATATATACATGTGTATATAAATCATATACACCTTGAATTGAATGGTTTTATGGGGTGATTACCTTATGAAATCCTCTTCTGAAACACAATCATCGATCTCCCAACTCTACCTTTGATCCAATCTCTCTCTTCTCTCCCTTTCTTCCACTTTGTCTCTCTACTCTCTCTATACTCTATCTTTTCTCTCTCTCGTATCTGTCTCTCTCAACCGTATTTCAAATGAAGAAGAGAAAAGAATGACGGTTGCTCCATAGTGTTATATATATAAACCATAAAATGGAAAATAACCAAAACCCCTTAGACTTTAGGTATGTTTCAAAGTTTACCCAAACTTTCTAATGTTAAGAAAAGGCCCAAAATACTATTTACAATAAATTAATGTACTAGAAAAATTTAACGAGTTGTTACATAACCCCACTTCACTAATCTATATAATATATAATAAGCGAAGCGAGAAAGACATTAATAACTTCTTTACGTGACACATCGTTGCTTCTTCATGTGACAAGTCATTAAATCCTTATTTTAAGAATAAATGACTTATAAATTAGTGAGACTTATTTAATTTTAAAACTAAGTCTAATCATTCTAAAATTCTACCTAATCAATATACTAATCTATTAAGACTTCCTTTTGACAATTATGTCCTTATTTCAAAAATTAATTGTAATCATTCTAAAACTCAATTTTATCATTATACTAACTTATTAGGACTTAATATTGACTGTTGTATCTTTAAAAATACTCTCTAATATGAATATAAAAACTCATATATATAAAAAACCAAAAATAATACTTTCGATTTAGAGGGAAAAATTAATTTAAAAACTAATTCTAATCATTTTAAAACTCTACCTAATTAATATAAAAATTAATTTAAAAACTAATTCTAATCATTTTAAAACTCTACCTAATTAATATATTAATCTATTAAGACTTCATTTTGACAACTATGTCCTTAAAAGTATTTTCTAATATAAAAATTAAAATTCATAAACACAAAAAATAACTTATGAGATTTAGAATAAAAACGTGATCTAATAACTAATTTAATTTTGATAAGACTCTTATTTTTATATCTAATTAATTTTGCAAGATTAATGAAGGTTTGCTGTAAGCCGTATGCAAATAGAAAACTAATTCTAATCATCGTAAAACTAAACCTAATCATTATACTAACTTATTAAGATTTAATATTAACTATTGTATCTTCAAAACCACTACACACACACACACACTCATAATGGAAATAAGACTTTCCATTTAGAAGAAAAAAGTAATGTTATAAATAAGATTAAACAACTTAAGAGACTTAGTAAAAAAAATAATCTAACAATTGATTTGAATTTTGATACATCTCTTATTTTTTTAATTTGATTAATTTTACAAGAATAATGAGGATTGTATAATTAAAAATTAATTCTAAACATTTTAGAACTCAACCTAATCAATACAATAACTTATTATGACTTAATTTTTACTATTGTATTCTTAAAACCACTCTTTAACGTGTATAAAAATTCATATGTCAAAAAAATGAAAGTAACATATTATATTTAAAAGGGAAAAAATGACTTTCTAATTGAGTTAAATGTATTATCATTATTCCTATACATAAATATATACGTAATATACATAAAATACTCATTGTTAAATGAATACTGTGACATATAGATTTAATAAATAAACTATAAGTCAACATTTTTAAAATAAGATCTCACGACCATCAAACTGGTTATATACTATATATACAGATTTAGAAAACAAATCAAACTCTTTACTACGGCTATCGTCTTTGTTGCAAAACTTGGTGCATACCACATACCTTGTTTGCTTAATTTCAGCATGTAAGTTTCTCACTGCCAAGTATATTTGTAGGTAATCTAAATCAGCCCAAATGGGGACATCTAAAAGAATTCCACACAGCTATTTGTAGATAAAATGACAGAACACTATGCCTTAATAAGGGTTCTCATAGTCTTTTCAGTTTTCTCTTCAAATTAATTTGTTTATCATTTCCATTTTCAGTTTCTAATACATTGTTAAGAAAACAAAACTAAAAGAATGGGAAACAAAAGTTAGGGATTGAAACAGAAAATGGGATACAATAATACACATTTTATAGGTTAGTTGAGGCTTCCAGTTGGCCAAGAAAGTGCAGTTTCATCACAGACAAATATTATAATAGATTCTGGTAAGAATCATAAGAAGAATACCACGCCATATTAGTGGTTGAAAAAAATGCTATACTTAATTAACCAATAAAGTTTGCTTACACTTTTAAACTAGCATCAACATTCTTGTTACCATCGTATAGTTCTACTATATGATGGTATGGCATGACATAGCGTATATGGATTGCCTAACTAAACTACTAACTCTAGATGCCATTATCCAATAAAGCAAGTGTTCTACTGTCCAAGAGACATTAAGAATGACTTGTAATATGCAAAATTTTGACACCAATACCCTGTATCTAAATAGCCAAAAGAGGCCTAATTGTTGTGTTGCCTATGCTGCACAAACAAACTAAAAATATCATTAGCCATTTTCCTGATCTATTATTACCAAAAAAAGAGCCAATATGCCAGTGGAACATCAGATAGCCTGTATTTTAAGTATACTTCTGGGGTGTTGTGCTAGGAAGCACCGAAACGTCGGAGGTATGGTGTCCTAAATGGACGGACACCCCGACACCCTCCGAACACCGGCCAACACATGTCGGACACCCCTAATCGTTGTTTGATTTTTTTTTAAAATTTCTGACACCGTGTCGGACACTTCATTGAGGAGTGTCGGATACGGCATGGAGCAGTGTCGGATTGTTTGGGGCCAATTTTATAATTTTTGAACTAATTTTGGGGGTCATATATATATATATATATATATATATATATATATATATATATATATATATATATATATATATATATATATATATATATATATATATATATATATATATATAGGAGCTGATCCGTTGATAGCGCTAGCAAAATGGGAGATCTTGCTAGCGCGATCTGACCTTCCATCCCGAAGGGATGGACGGCCCAGATCGCGTATTTTTGCTGCGCTGTCAGTCGTCCGCTACACAGTGTAGCGGACCAACCTTTTTTTTACCATTTTGCCCCTGCTCCCCCCTCCGCTACACTGTCTAGCGGACCACTATCTTGGGCCCACGTTGACAGCCAAAAAGTCGTCCGCTAGACAGTGTAGCGGACGACTGACTTCCCTGACACAACTGACACATTTCCACGTGTTTGTACCTTTATTTCTACACACGACGGGTTGTCGGAATTCCTCAAGCTCCTTCGGCTACAATTTTCTTCTCCTTCGGACTCGCTTCCATTTTCAGCTCCCTTCAAGCTTCGAGTAAAACTTGCTTCAAGCTTCACTCAAGTAAGGTAAGTTTGCGAATGGTGAAGTTTTCTTTATGGATTGAATGGTAAAATATAATTTTATTTTGTTCGGACAAAAAAGTATAGATTTTTTTTGATGTTCTAGAAATTTGTCACTCTATTCTTCAATTTGTGATGTTCTAGACATGATGTTCATAAAAAAGGTGTAATTTGTTAACTCTAAATAAAGTCATTATAGTTTAATTTGATTTTTTGGCATGATGAATTCGTCTATTTATCTTAGTAATTTTAATTTGTTATGTTCAATAAATTAATAATTGTTAATTTGGAGACACTTTCAGGGGTTATGCATACGGTATGTTTGTCATCCTAAATTGGTCTATTCGCCAAGGTAATTTTTAGGTAATATTTTCAGTTAGAAATGCCATTTGATTGTTAAGCGTAGTCTATTTCTACACAGGTCTTGTTTCACAATGTCTGATTTCGTGTCGAGCTCCAACGTCCCCGTAGATGCTAGTGATCCGTATCTAGGACGAACGTTTCAAACATTGGAAGAAGCTGAAGAATGTTTTCGAGCGTATTCATTGAGGGTTGGTTTTGGCATTAGAATAAAGACTACAAGAACAAGCAACGTAACAAAAAAGATATGCTCTCGCTTATACGAGTGTCATAGGGGCAGAAATCCACAGCAAAATGAGACACGCGTAGGCAATGATGACAGTGATGACGAAATAGGATATTCGCGTAGAAGACGGGACTGCTTTGAGCGCACAAATTGCCAGGTCAAGATGTTCGTAAGCTACAAAGCCAATCATGATCATTGGCTTATTACCAGCCTGGAACTGGCACACAATCACCCGTTAGTAACTCCTTCTAAGGTGAGTCAGATGCATCAACACAAGAAGATGGGTAAGGTCGCGAGGAGCCTAATTCACACAATGAGCAATGCGCGAATTGGACCTACTGAGATTGTTAATGTTCTTGCTGAACAGGCTGGGGGAATTCAAAATTTAAACTTTAACACGACAGACGTTCGTAACGCGGTCCGAACCCATAGACGAGCCGCGTATGACCTCAATGATGCGCAATCGACAATGAGCCTATTGAAACGGATGCAGATGGAGGACCCGCAGTTTACCTTCGATTATAAACTTGACGACGAGCATCGAGTTAGTACAATTTTTTGGGTCGACGGTCGTTCGAGGCTAGCTTATAAGCATTTTGGGGATGTCGTGACTTTCGACACCACATACCGTACCAACAAGTACTCGATGCCGTTCGCTCCTTTCACCGGCGTCAATCATCATTATCACTCCATCCTGTTCGGGTTCGCCTTGTTAAGGGACGAGAGCGAGGGTTCTTTTGTATGGTTGTTTAGGACGTGGCTGGAAGCAATGAACTTCAAAGCACCCAAAGTGATCATCACCGATCAAGATTTGGCAATGAAGAAGGCTATTGCGACCGTCTTCCCAGACACCCGGCACAACTTGTGCACTTGGCACATAAGCAACAAATACCCGGAACGTCTGCATCACGTGTACGCAAAGTATCCAGACTTTAAACAGGATTTTGACAAGTGCATTACCAAGTCATTAACGATTGAGGAATTCGAGGAGAGGTGGGAAAAGCTTGTTCGGGATTACTCATTGCAAGACAACGAGTGGCTCCGGCACTTGTACGAGCGCAAAGAGCAATGGATTGGCGTTTACACGAGGAGGTATTTTTCAGCGGGCATGAAAACGACGGGCAGGAGTGAATCTATGAATGCCACGTTCGATAGTTATGTGGGTACAACTACCAATTTGAAGACTTTCGTTGCATCTGCACAAAAAGCGGTAGCTTCGTTGTTCGTAAAAGAAAGGGCTGCCGACTTTGCAACAACGTACAAACAAAGGAGAAGGTTGCTAGAGACCCCGCTGGAGCTGAACGGTGCCAAAGTCTATACGAAGGAGATCTTCTTGCTATACCAAGTAGAGCTGCGAAAATCGGGACGATACAGTATAAACAAGGTGGCAGAAATGTCTACGCGTGAGTACAAGGTTTATTCGCTCGTGAATGACCTCGTCCCTGAGAAGCTGCGCAGAATTTATACGGTGAGCCACGACACATTGACGGACTCGGTGACGTGTGTTTGCAAGAAGTTTGAGTTCCATGGCATCCTGTGTAGACACATTCTGCGGTTTTTCACCCAGAAGAATATCAGGACAATCCCCGATAAATACGTCCTGCCACGGTGGACGAAAGGTGCAAACAGGTTGCACGGTACCATTTCCTTTCCGGAGCACCCGTATACTGACTTTGAAGAATCAGAGACGTTGCGGTATAATCATCTGGTGACGATGTTCACCCGTTTGTCCGTAAAGGCTGCTGCTACAATGGTCGGTTATAAACATCTCCTCGAGGTAGCTCAGCAGCAAGAGCCCATCGTCGACCAGTTGGAAGCAGCTTCAGTCACCAATGCGGTTGACACCGAGCCTACGACGGAATCCGAAGATGACGAGCCGGGGGAGGAAGGCGACAATGATATCCGGCCGTTGGATCCAATTATATCGCAAACGAAAGGCCGCAAGAGATCTACGCGGATGAAAAGCTCAATTGAAACGGCAACTCAACCTAAAAAGCTGCGAAGGTGTGCATTGTGCAACAAAATGACCGACCACGACAAGCGGAACCATTACAAGGCACTGGGGATAAGTCCAGGGGGTTTGCAAGATGGGGAAGAAGATGACGCCGAAGATGAGGACGAACAAGCTGCAGTGGACCTTTAATTTATTGTATAAGTTTGACATTTGTAATAATTTTTATATAAGTTTAACATTTGTAATAATTTTTCGACTGAATACTGGAATTTTTTTTCTTCTGATGTAGCGATTTCTGATGTAGCGGACGGATATGCGTAGTCCTAATTTTTTGGTCATCATTTATGTCCGCTATACAATGTAGCGGACGTCATCGCAGAAAAACTTTTGGTCTTCATTTATGTCCGCTATACAATGTAGCGGACCTCTATCCTATTATATATATTAATCAAAATGGGCAATCAGCTTTTATCAGTCCGCTATATTCTCTCTCTCTCTCCCGCTATATTCTCTCTCTCTCTCTCTCTCTCACTTCTAACCCAAGCCGCTACCCATCTACGGCGACCCACATCTCCGGCGACACCACCGTCCTCCCCTCATCGCCGACCTCGATGACATCTGGATCGGAGACCACCTACGATTTTATTGGCAACTTGCACCTGGCAGGCAAACACTTTTTCAAAGTCATGATGCCGGGATTTGAGAATGAACTTGTAGGCCATCCCTCTTTCTCTGTATTTTCGTGTGTTAAAAGTTTGATCTTTTGGTTAAAAACTAACCTATTTTTTGTATTGTGTTTGTTAGGACATACCGGAAGCCTTTACCAATCAATTTACAACAATTCATGACAGTTCAAGATTATATAGCCGCAAGGGGGCCTGGCAGGTTGAAATCAAGCTGAAGCCCGGCCGACCCCAAAAAAAGCAATTCGCAGAGGGTTGGAACGTCTTTGTGCGCCAGCATGGCCTCGAACTCGGGGACTTTGTAATGTTTGAACACCTTGGGTGGTGGGATTTTCAAGTTGTAATCTTTGATCGGAGCGCTTGTGAAAAAATATCTTTCCCCCAATGTGAACCCTAATTTATTAATAATAACCAAATTTATTGTATACATTTTCATTATGTTTCCAAATTTTTTCTCGCTTAATTGTGCCGTTTGAGATACCCTCAATATATTGAGATCGTTGATTGTGAATCGTACGTTATTTATTATTTATCGATATTGAGATTGTTGATTCCGTCGCTAAAACAAGTCTTCGGGCGCCAATTTATTAAAACTGTATCATGCTACATTGTCTTAACCCAACACTTAGAAAATTTTCACTTCCCCACTGTCCGCTACATTGTGTAGCGGACGGACAAGCAGAATGTCTTAACCCAACACTTAGAAAATTTTCACTTCCCCACTGTCCGCTACATTGTATAGCGGACGGACAAGCAGAATGTCTTAACCCAACACTTAATAAATTTTCACTTCCCCACTATCCGCTACATTGTGTAGCGGACGGACAAGCAGAATGTCTTCCCTACTGTCCGCTACATTGTATAGCGGACGGACAAGCAGAATGTCTTACCCAACACTTGGAAAATTTTCACTTCCCCACTGTCCGCTACATTGTATAGCGGACGGACAAGCAGAATGTCTTAACCCAACACTTAGAAAATTTTCACTTCCCCACTGTCCGCTACATTGTGTAGCGGACGGACAAGCAGAATGTCCTAACCCAACACTTAGAAAATTTTCACTCCCCCACTGTCCGCTACATTGTGTAGCGGACGGACAAGCAGAATGTCTTAACCTAACACTTAGAAAATTTTCACTCCCCCACTGTCCGCTACATTGTGTAGCGGACGGACCAGCAGAATGTGTTAACCCAACATTTAGAAAATTTTCACTTCCCCACTGTCCGCTACATTGTGTAACGGACGGACAAGCAGAATGTCTTAGCCCAACACTTGGAAACTGTCCGCTACACATTTTGTTTTCCACCTTTCAATCATTCTCAATGAGAGCCAAAAAAACCAAACTCAAATCATCTTCAACGGAAATCAAACAAATCAATCAATCAATAATCTTCAACACAAATCAATGAGAGCTTTCTAAATAATCATAGTTTATTAAAAAAAATTGACAGTGTAATGGTACAATGTCAACTAGGGGAATCATGTTGGGAGGGATTCTCGGCATTTGCCGGATTTACAATATACCTAACCGCTCTAGGCCGGCCTTTCATAATTTGCCAAGCCATTCTATATCTAAAGGTGTCTACTTCTGCTTGGCTCCACACCGCCGCCTTGAGGCTCTCGGACCGACAAATGTAATCCATGTACATGCAAAGGAAAACGCCGCAGTCCGAAGTGTTACGTTGCTTGGGCCTCCTCTTCTTCAGTCGCCAATCGAGCTTTGGCCGCGCCGGTACAGGGTTACCACGGATACCATTGACCATTGCACAAAATATATTCTGCGAGAAACACAAAACGGCGTAAGACACGAGTTAACATTTATGCCAAGTTACAATAACTGTTAAACAACAATCGTAATATTACCATTGAGTCCAACTGGGCTTTGTACATCTGCAGCACAGGCATAAAGGCGGTATCGTCGTGGAGACTGTCGATCACCGATACGACTTTCTCCACCGGTTCATAGCAAACCAAGTACCAGTGGCTTTCCCCTAAAAATGGGATTAGAAACACGTCGGCAACACTTGCGCTCACTGGACTATCCCTAGCAAGATACGCTCGTAGGTTAGCGGACGGTCTCCACTGGCTCAACTTTTTCTTCCGCCTTTGCTCGACCCACTCATGCCATTCAGACACTAGGAGGCTATGAAAAAAGGCATCAACCAAAAAAATGGCCGGGTACTCGTTCAGCCGCTCCCGACCCCTTTCCTTCAGAATCTCCACGTATGTGGAGATGACACCGTTGTCTAACCAACTCCCCGGAGCCAGGGAGGCCATTTCTCCCCACTCGCAAGTGTAATCCATGCCCTCCGGATGATTCACACTATACAACGCTTTGTCCCGGGGGAAGCCGCTAAAATAACGCTCTCTGATTATTTGGCATTTATGCGGCTTTAGGGGCTTCACTGGATGCCCTTTGCGATATTGCCCTCGGGGGTCGACGGGGGGATATTGCACTCCTTCGGGGGGTCGACCGGGGGATATTGCACTCCTTCGGGGGGGTCGACCGGGGGATATTGCCCTCCTTCGGCAGTAGATGGTCCTGCCCACGGGACAATAGGCAGTGTCTCCGACAGACTGATGTGTCCGAAACCCCAGTCTTGCGTGACTTGACTCTGAGAGAAGGGTTGGGGTTCCGAGTCCAATAGCAAAGAGAAGGAGGGCACACTGTAGTCTTCCCACGGCGCTTGAGCCTGGCCCATGGTGCTTGGCTGTCCCCAATCACCACCCATTCCCGGTACAGAGGGACCACCATATCCCTGGCTCACTCCCGAAGTCTGTCCCGAGGGATCGGTGTATCCCTCGCTCACATATGGGGGCTGCCACCCCGGATAACCCATTCCCGGGCTGACGCCGGAAGGCTGGCCCGATGCTTGGTGTAAAAAATTCCCGCAGCCATACGCGAAGCTCCTCGCCCATTGCATCCACCAAATCCTTCCGCTCGCGCAACTTCTGGAAGAAGGCGAACGAGGCATTAACCTACATCCAGAGAGATAATAAATAAGTAACTTCATACACAGTTAGAATCATCAAGTTCAATTAAAGCACTTATTGGCCAACTTACCAGATTGTATGCCATGTGCTCATCGATCTGACCCCTAGGGTGGTACTTCTCCCCGCGTTCAAACCTTACTGGAGCTACTCTCCTCCGGGTGATGCGGTAGTACCACTCATTGTACTGTTCGATACTGATCACGGGGTCAGGCTCCGACACAATGGCCGCCAGCGTGTCCTGCCAGGAATCCCAAACCTCAAGTTCTCGTGCGCACAAGTCGTGCGCATTTGCCTTGCCAAACCGAGGGACACCCGGTGGGTTCCTGTTAAGCCT
The DNA here is from genome assembly GCA_033070095.1 of Escallonia herrerae. NCBI lineage: Eukaryota > Viridiplantae > Streptophyta > Magnoliopsida > Escalloniales > Escalloniaceae > Escallonia > Escallonia herrerae. The sequence continues at coordinate 1,028,622 of JAVXUP010000032.1, read as the reverse complement.
CATATCCGGCGCGCCGGCTGGCAACCCCTGCAGGCACTCAAAATGGCGCATAGCACGATCTGGCAGCTGCCACTCTGCGACCTCGAAGTGGATCAGGGGTGTGCGTTGCAACCCGGAGAGCGTGAAGACGAACGACTCTCCCACCCGTCGCGCCAAATGTTTGTACGGTGCCCATCGCATCTGGCCAGGAGATAACGAGTCGAGCTCCCCCCGATAGTACGTAATGTTGTGATGGGGATCGTCTCTCCTCTGGTAGTGGCTGTCCTTCCGGCTGTACTCCCAGGCGCACAACCGAGGCCACACATTATCGGTTCCGTCCCTACGCGTGGGTGCGCCGGTAGCAAGGTGTTCATAAGACCACACCTGAGAGCAAAGACAAATTAAATAAAGTATCGTCAAATTTTATTGTCAATTCAACCCAAAAAAAAAAGAAACGAGCAAGTAATCAAGAATTGTATGATATACCTGCAATAGCGAGAGACATGCACATATCGCTTTGGAGTCGGGCCTCGTTGCCTTGTGCAATGCTCGGTAGAGGTACGCAAGAGTTGCGGCTCCCCAGGCATAATCCCCAACCTCCAGTAGGTTACCCAACAACGGTAAATATTTGACGCTGACGGTATTCTTCGACGTTGTTGGGAACAGAATTGCCCCCATCACCCACAAGAGGAAAGCTTGTGTGTACAGCACAAGCATCTGATCCGTGTAGTTATCCGGCAGAACCTTGTAGGTATCTACCAACCATTTCAACTTGATACCCCCAGTGCTAAATTGATCCTGGGGTATCGAAGTAAAGAAGTCCCTAGCGGTCCTCTTATTCGTTGCTTCCGACGGAGGAGCTATTACCGGCCGCCCCGTCACCGGTAACCCTAAGATGAACCCTACATCTTCTAGGGTAATTGTCAGCTCTCCGAGAGGGAAGTGAAACGTATTCGTTTCACTTCTCCACCTTTCAACAAGGGCACCTATTAAGTGCCGGTCAAGTTGTTGAAAGATCTGCCCACGCGTGAAAATCCCAAACCCAATCCCACGCAGTAATCTTTTCTGGGTTCTGTTCAATTTCCATGCTTTAAAATTATCGGATACTTCTACCGTGTTGAGAAGTGCTCTTTCCTACGAATTAATAAATACAATTTAAGCAAATTAAACGATATACAACGTTCCCAAGAATAACAAAGTTGATAAAATAAGTATCTTACTCCACCATCCCATATGAGCGTACTGATATGGTTTGCTTGGTCGTATAATACGGACGGATCTTCTGGTCCAGGGTTGAAATCCATTTTTCGCAACTGAAATTATGCAAAACGGCAAGGTTGGAAGCGTAAACATTCTCAAACATACAACGCTAGCACAGTCAACGCTAGCATGTGATCAGATAATACTCACATAAGTTCACATGCTGTGTATATGCAATGTACATAGATACAAACAGACACGGAATGAAATTTTACAAGTGAAATCACATGAACAAATAATACGCAATACACATATATAATCTATATATATGTATAGATACATTGACAAACGCTAGCACAATGCACCGCGCACACATTCAAAATCATGCATAAGCCGCGATAACAACTCTAGATTATGAACAAATAAAGGATTGGTTTGTGAACTTACGTGATTGATTCGTCGAATAAAGGATTTCTTGAGAAGAAATTGCGCCGATCTACTTGCCAACGCCGCTAGAAGAATTGTGAGAAGAAGGAATGAATAGCAGTTTAGAAGGAATGAATAAGGGTTTCGAAGTTAAGAAAGGGATAAACGGTCCGCTACACTGTCTAGCGGACGGTGGGATAATGACAAAGTAACAGTCGTGCATCGACAGGACTGACATTGACGGAGTCAGTCGTCCGCTACACTGTCTAGCGGATGACTTTTGGCTGTCAACGTGGGCCCAAGAAAGTGGTCCGCTAGACAGTGTAGCAGAGGGGGGAGCAGGGGCAAAATGGTAAAAAGGTTGGTCCGCTACACTGTGTAGCGGACGACTGACAGCGCCGCAAAAATACGCGATCTGGGCCGTCCATCCCTTCGGGATGGACGGTCAGATCGCGCTAGCAAGATCTCCCATTTTGCTAGCGCTATCAACGGATCAGCTCCCTATATATATATATATATATATATATATATATATATATATATATATATATATATATATATATATATATATATATATATATATATATATATATATATAGAATATGTGGGGATTTTTTTACAAAAAATATTAAATGTGCCCTAATCTGTTGAGCCATTACCGTCTTTTTTTCTCTCACCTCACAGTCGCTTTCTTCTCCCTTACCTCACGTTGCTATCTACCGATGTTGCCGGAGCTCAGTCGCCGAAGATATCAAAGCCATAGCCGACAGATCTAATGGCTACAGTCGCCAAAGACATCGAAGCCAGCTGATGCCACCATCGCTGCTGCCAAAGGTCTCGCCATCGTCGCCGGAGGTCCTCCGCCGTCGTCGCTGACCCACAAGTCTCCTTTTTCTCTTTGTATCCTTATCTCGTCTCCTTTTTTCTTCTGGTCACTAAAAGTCCTCTCGTTTCTTCACCTTTTTTTTCTTTCTCCCTCTGTCGTGCATTTGTACTGATTCTACTGAAGAAAGTCTCTCTCGTTTCTTTACTTTTTCTTTCCCTCTCTGCCGTGCATCGCATATCTGACGCATACCGAATTATCGATTGTCTTTCTCGTTAACTTCGTTCGTCTCTCGTTTCAGGCTTTTAGTGGGCACATTTTTTGTTAAATATTTGATATTTGACTTAGTTTTTTTGTCAAGTACATTGACTAAATAAATATTGACCAAATAAATGTTGCTTGTATATTTATTATTACTTAATTTCAGAAATGGATGAAGCTAGTAGTGCACTAAGTGCATCCGCAGCAATTAGTACAGATGACCCTTTGAAACCGTTGTGGAGATTTGTAATAAGGACAGGAAAGGCTGCACAAGGGGGAGGAAACTTGCCTTGAGAGTGCATTTTTTTTTTACAAAAAGTGCAGAAAAAAGGATCGTATACAAGGGTGAGGACAGGGTGAGGGCTCATCTGCTAGCGGTAAGCGGTGCTGGGATCAAATATTGCTCGAAAGTGACAAAGAAGGACATATTGGAGTTCAAAAGGTTGGAAGAAGAAGCCACAGAGAGGGTAAAAAATGCTTCTAATTTTCATGTACCTTTACCCCCTACTAGTGGATCGAGTTCAAATGTTGGTGCAAGTTCAATGTCCATGCAAGAGAATAAAAAAAGAAAGGGGACAAATAAACTTGAGGATGCTTTTAATAATGAGGAGCGCAAGCAATTAGATGATGAAATTGCTAGGATGTTATATACTGGGGGGGGGGGGTGTGCCATTTAACTTAGCGAGGAACCCACACTATCAAAACTTTTATACTTTTGCCGCTAATCATAAGCTTGGGGGTTATGTTCCACCAGGTTATAATAAGTTGAGGACCACTCTTTTAAAAAAAGAGAAAAATAATGTTGATAGGATGTTGGCACCAATTTGAGTCATGTGGAGTGAGAAGGGTTTAAGTATTGTTAGTGATGGGTGGAGTGACTCGCAAAGAAGGCCACTCATTAATATCATGGATGTCTTTGATGGTGCTCCTATGTTTTTTAGAGAAATAGATTGTTCGGGTGATTATAAGGAAAAATATTTTATTGTAGGTTGTTGAAGGAAGCGAAGGTGGAGGTTGGGCATGAGAAGATGGTCCAAGTTGTTACGGACAATGCTCCTGTTTGTAAGGCTGCTGGGCAACTTCTTGAACAACAATTTCTGGGCATTATTTGGACACCATGTGTCGTTCATACTTTTAACTTAGCAATGAGGAACATATGTGCAGCCAAGAATGCGGAGAATAATGACATTACTTATAAGGAATGAGCTTGGATTATTGATGTTGTTGGGGATGTTTGGCAAGTTAAGAATTTCATCATGAATCATGCAATGAGATTGGCAATGTTTAATGAGTTTGTGAATTTGAAGTTTCTTTCTGTGGCCGAAACTGGATTTGCTTCTGCTATTGTGATGCTTAGGAGGATTAAGCTCATTAAGGGTGGTCTTCAAGCCATGGCAATTAGTGATCATTGGAATCTTTATTGGGATGATGATGTAGCAAAGGCTAGGTTTGTTAAGGAAAAGGTGTTGAATGATGAATGGTGGGATTCCATTGATTACATACTTTCCTTCACTACTCCTATGTACGACATGCGTAGGATTTGTGATACCGATAGGCCTTGTCTTTACCTAGTTTATGACATGTGGAATTCGATGATTGAAAGGTTAAGAAGGCCATATATATGCATGAAGTGAAAAGACCCAATGAGGAGTCCACCTTCTTTGATGTGGTCCATAATATTCTTGTAGATCGTTGGAACAAGAATAATACTCCATTTCATTGCTTGGCACATTATCTAAACCCAAGGTAATATCATCCTACATTAACATTTGAGTTGTTTTATTTGGCTTCTACTAATGTAGCCCCTTACTTATATATCTAAATGTGTTCATTACTTTCTTTCATAAGGTACTATGCCCGTAAGTGGCTTGATGAGGATCCTTCTTGAGTTCCTCCACACAGGGACAATGAGATCAACAAGGAGAGAATAAAATGTCTTCGGAAGTACTTTCAACACTTGGAGGAGCGTACCAAAGTGAATCTAAAGTATGTTGCTTTTATTAGGCCTAATGGAGATTTTAGAGAGTATGATTTCATCTCTAATCTCTATGGTATGGATCCCAAGACTTGGTGGCTTCTTACGGTACAAGTGTACCTATGCTCCAAGCCATAGCCTTGAAACTTCTTGCACAACCTTCTTCATCTTCTTGGGCCGAAAGAAATTGGAGCACATTCTTTTATTCACTCGGTGAGAAGGAACGAGATGACACCCCAACGTACAGAAGACGTGGTTTTTGTTCATAGAAATCTCCGTCTTTTGTCAAGGAGGACTCCAAAGTATGCTGAAGGGGAGACCAAAATGTTGGACGTGGGGGAAGATAATCATGATGGGTTTAAAGTTGTGGGATGCTTCGGTTTGCTAATCTATCGCTTGATGAGCCAGAGATGGAAGCTTAAACATGTAGGAAGTAGAATAATGATGGAGGTGAAGAGGGCGATGAAAAAATGACACTATCGATGTAGATTGAGCACTTGATCGATAGATAATTCATAACTCCGTGACTTATTAGTTATATAAGTTATTTCCCTGTTTTCACGTTTCCTATTCATATGACTTTGTAAGGCTTAATCCATGACTTATGTTATGTGCCATGTACTATGTTGGATTTAACGTTTAAGTATGACTTGTATTTGAATTCCTTGTTTTGGTAGTTTTTCATTAATGTTTGTTATTTTAGATTGTGTAATATTATATATATATATATTAAAAAAAATTTTAAATTACGGTGTCCGGTGTCCCTGTCGGTGTCGATGTCCAACACCGTGTTCTTGTCTGTGCTACCGAGGTATTGTACTGTGAAATGATGAATCAAATAAGCAAGAAACATTGCCATTAGGGGACAACTAGTCATGCATGTCGTACAAGCCATCATAGCTTCAACTTCTTTGGATCTATCATCATTTTGCATTTCGTATGTGTATCAGCTTATAGTTGTGCTGCATTTGGTTGATATTAATTGCATGTTATGTATGGTAAGGAAGGCGTCTAGCTGCACCCTTTTTCAGCTCCCAGGCTATCCTATATCTAAACGTCAAGGCATCGTTTCGAGACCACGTATCATATTCGAGCACATATGAGCGAGCTATATAGTCCATGTACTTGAGGACGTAAATCCCGCAATCATGACTGTTATATTGCTTTGGTCGATTTTCTATCGTCACGACCGTCCAAGGATCTATCATTGTTTTGCTCGTGATGGCTTCCCCCTTAAAATGTCGACACGCTAGTGGAATTATAGTAGTCTGCATCCAACAATAAAAAAAAGTTATCAAGCCTATGTAACAAGAAGAATAGACTATGAGCGAAGGTCAAGATATAAACTAACCACCGCATTGATGTACGTGGAGTACATCTGCGTCAGCTGCCGACCAGGTCCGTCTTCCCTTAGGCTATCGTATATGTGGACCACTTTATTCTCTGAAAAGAGAACTAATAGGAAGAAGTGGCTTGCATGAAGAGCAGGTAGCATGATTAGGTTCGCCTCAGCTGCATGACATTGATAGTCCGCGTTCAAGTAGGAAAGCACGTTTGCAGATGGTCGCCATTCACCCTTGCTCGTCCCTCGCTTCCTCCTCCATTCTGTGAACTCCTTCATGCTATTCACCATGAAGGGGATAACAAAAGAGGCATACATGTTGAGCTTCAAAGTTTGGCAGGGGTTATAATTTAGCTCTCTAACACGCAGCAGATCTATATAAGCGTCAATGACAAAATTCAAAATATCTGTGTTCGGCGCCAACAGTCTTAGATCAGAGTGAGCTAGGAATGAAGCAACATGAAAGTCTGCTGTAGCGATTGGCTCATGCCCAAAGTAGTGCCGGTCGATCCAATCCCTTTTGGCCAGACTCAATGGCTTCGTCGGTTGTCCTTTATCCGACCAGATGCTTGGGCGCGATGCCTGGATTCCTACTTGGGTCACCTGAATTTGGGGCTGAGAGTCGTACGCGTCAGGAGGCAAGCGAGTAGACGACTCCCACACCTGACTCTGGGGCTGATAGTCGTACGCGTCAGGAGGGAAGCGAGTAGACGGCTCCCACACCTGACTCTGGGACTGAGAGTTGTACGCGTCAGGAGGCAAGCGAGTAGACGACTCCCACACCTGACTCTGGGGCTGATAGTCGTACGCGTCAGGAGGCAAGCGACTAGACGGCTCCCCTTGGTAACCCCGGTACGCAAGACTAAAGTTTTGAACTTCAGTCTTGTACCTCTCAATGGACCTCTTGAGATTGTCAGGAGCCTGCGCGACAAACCAGTCAAACCCCTCCAGCTGCTTGAACACCTCAGTGCCCTGGTCAACCTAAAAAACATGCATACAAAATATGGCTAATCATTTCAGGCATGGTAGATAAGGTGCGCAAATAAAAATTGAAACAACACTAGCATGACTTACAATGTTCAATGCCCAGAACTGGTCATAGATCTCACGTGGCGCATACGATGTCTTCCTCGCCTGGGAAGGGCGATTCACCCTCGTGCGCGTCACCTTGAGAAACCATTGCAGGTACTCCTCAATGCTTATGCTGTCGGCCTTCAGCGATACAAGGCTATCATATGTTTCTTGCCAGGTATTCCACTGTTGCACCTCGTCGCTCAACAAATTCAAGGCATCAGGCACCTCGAAGTTCGGCCCTCGACCACTCCTGTATGGCCGCATGTCTACAGCGGGTTTTGGTATCCCTTGTAGACAGCCAGCTTGCCTCATAGCTCGATCGGGCATCTGAAACTCACATACTTCGAAGTGAATAAGCGGCACCCGAACCAAACCTGCCAGCACGTACGACACCGGAAGTTGCCAACACCACTCATCCAACCGATGCATCACCTTGCTATATGGCTGCCACGTCACCTGGGATGCATTGAGTATCTCTAGTTCCCCCCGATAGAACTTTAGATGGTGGTGCGGGTCTACCCGTCTCCTCCGGTTGGTCGTAGGCCCCCAGGCCCACACCCTAGGCCACGTCTCATCGAAATATTCCCGCGGTTGTGGACGACCCGTGGGTAGCCTCTCGTAAGACCAAACCTGTGAATGCAAACATTATCTGGAATTAGCACATTGATGCACGAATATATTGACACGTCAACCAAGACAATAAATGCTCAAACCTGTAATAGAGTGAGGCAGGCGGCAATGGACTTGGCACTCTTTCTCGTAGCTTTGTGCAGTGCTCGATATAGGTGCGCAAGGACAGCTGAACCCCACGAATACGAGTATACCTCCTCAAGATCCTCCAAGAACACCATATACTTCAGATGCACCGTGTTTTTCGAATGCGTCGGAAGTAATATGGCTCCAATAATATACAGAAGGAATGCTTTCGTATACGTCACGAAATTGTGAGGAGTGTATTCATCCGGTAGCACGCCATACTGCTCTCTCAGCCATTTAAGTTTGATACCGTTCGTTGTAAGAGCTTCCCTCGGAATTCTCAGGAAATACTGCCTAGCCATCTTCGCTATGGATGCAGACGTTTTGCTCGAAGTAATGGGTTTGCCGTGACATGGGATTCCAAGTATAAATCCGACGTCCTCTAATGTAATAGTCATTTCACCAAACCGGAAGTGAAATGAGTTCGTCTCGCTCCTCCATCGTTCAACTAGAGCGGATATAAGGCAATCGTCGTGTCGAGACCATATCCGGGGATCGGTGAACATAGATAAATTTTGACGGTGTAATAGTTGTATTTGTTCCTCGTTTAGTACCCACTCATCGTGGTGACTTGTGCTTTGAATTGTTTCCAAAACACCCCTATCGACACCGTCAAATACGTGCCTCGCGACGTGGTCATCGTCATCGTATAGGATTGATGTATCATGAGGTCCGGCGTTGAAATCCATATATCTAAGAACAAAATATAATCGTAAACCAACTTAGTATCCATAATATTTACATTCCAAAACTATAAATGGATCTTTAACCTAGCTTACCAATGCATTAGCAATAGTAATTATCTCATTATTTCAATGTATTAAAACAATTCCTCACTTCTCACAACTCCGAACGCTTAATTACGCTTGTTCCCTAAAATTTAGCGCCAACGTGGTTATTTAGCAATATACCCCTTGATGGCCGCTACAGCCCCAACACCTCAAAACGGCTTTAAAACTACTTTTTAAATGTATTACATCAATTATATACCAAATATTTTCTTTATCAAATTTTAAAGGGGATGAGTTACCAAAACATCCCCAACTTAAGCAAAATACCCCATGGCAACTATCGACCCAACAAACATCTTAGAACAACTTTAAAATAATTTTTCGGGTGTCTTACACTCCTACTCTTTCCTCCAGTTGGGAAAATTTTACAATGTTCAATTACTAAAATACCCCCGATGAGCGGCAAATTACGAAAATGCCCCCGGGGGTTCATTATCACCATAATGCCCCAAACCAGCTTCAAAACAACCTTTCAGGTGTTTTACTTATATTTCTGGACTAGAAAGTCCTTTGAAAAACATAACACCGTAAAATTACCAAAATACCCCTCTCGGGGTGGCAAATTACCAAAATGCCCCTGGCATCAGAACAATCTCAAAAGTGCATTAAAATGCTATTTTAAGTTTCCCGAATTCATTCTTGATCTAAAAAGTATTCTACGGACTTTTTGCCCAAAAATTCCGAACCGGTGTCCGGATCGAGCGCTTAAAAGCCCGTTCGGCCAAAAAAATAGCTAACGACTTCGGAATGGCCCAAATTCCTGGGGGATGGAACTTCCCAACATTCTAGGGTTCTCATAAAAGTTTCGCGTGAAATCGAGCTGGCTTGATATTTTAAATTACAGTGAAAAGTTTCAAGGTTCCCCGTATCAGTTAACCCTTTTTCAGTTTTTGAAAAAATCTGAAATTTTTCCCTGATATAGATCTTTTAAAAATAACTAGGGTCTCTTTTTTGTACTTTGGCAAAATCTAGCTCTATCTATTTTTTATAAATTAGTGAAAAATCTTAATTTAGACGCCCTAAAAAATCGCTATTTTGGAATCTATAAATGTAATACCGCTCATCCGATCTCCGATTGATCTGATTTTTGTTTCCTTCAATTTGTATTTTTGTTATCTTCGATTTGAGTCTACAATGACTATTTTTGAACTTTGAAATTAACATTGAATTATAAGAAAACCCAAAAAATACTTACTTGTTTTGACTTGATATATTTAAAGAAAAATACACCGATCTTCTAGCGGTTATCCACCGAGCTTCTAGCGTAAATTTTTTTTGTTTGTATTGTTGTAGGTGAGATATGGATTATGAAGATAGTTGGTAAAGATGATGGAGAGTGGAAGAAAGGGTTCGGGGAGGAGGGATTATAAAGAGAAAAAAACGAAAGAAAGAGAAGAAAGAAGACAGAAAAAAAATCCGTGAGTGAGGGGGAAGGACACCACGTGGCATCACGGGAGGGGGAAAGGGGGGCCATGGGGAAGGGGGCATCACGGGAGGAAGGGGGTCATGGGGGGCATCACTGTGGGGGGGGGGAGGGACACCACGTGGGGGGTGGGGGGATCGCAACACTTTGTTGCGGTTGGGCATGGTGGGGGGGACGGGGCCACGTGGCGGGGGAGAGGGGGATGGGGACACGTGGCGGGGAATTGGGAAGGGGGACCGGGGGAAGGGGGCCAGCGGTTGGGGGCATGGGGGGGCCATGGGGGAGGGGAGGACGGGAGGAAGGGGGGCCATGGGGGGAAGGGGGGACGCCACGTGGTAGGCGAGGGGAGGACGGGGGAAGGGGGGCCATGGGGGAAGGGGGAAGGCCACGTGGCGGGGAAGGGGGACACCACGTGGGGGAAGGGGGCCAACAGCAACAAAGTGTTGCGGTTGGGCAGGGGGGCTGGGGGGAGACGGGGGGAAGGGGGAAAGGGGAGGGGGGAGGGGGGGCCATGGGGGGAAGGGGGAGGGGGGCCATGGGGGGCGCAACCGCAACAAAGTGTTGCGGTTGTGTATTTGCAACTAATAATGGCAACCGCTACTCTTTGTAGCGGTTTGGTGAAGAAATTGTTATTTCTCCACCGGTGGGTGTGGATCGGCTCCCATATATATATATATATATATATATATATATATATATATATATATAAGGTCCCGGGTTGGCCCTAAAGTTATGGCCTAGGGCTTGGGCCTAAGCAGGGCCTCCATTTCCTAGATTTGGGCCTGGCACGATTTTCAAGGCCGAAGCCCTAAATGGCCGGGCCCTTTTTCTGGCCCTCTGGGCCCAAGCTGAGTCGGCCCAAGCCCGGCCCTTTAACACCTCTAATTTACAAATATATGACAAATTAGATAAAGTTCTATTAAGATTATATATTGTTATTTTAAAGTATTTTTGAGGTGTTAACAATCTAAATTAAGGCCTAATATACAAGTATAATAATTAGGTAGAGTTCTGGAAGGAGTATGGTTAGTTTCTTTATTTTATAAATATAGGGTAAATTTTACCTACAAATTTTTTGATAATAAATCATGGGAAAGAGTTAAATAAGGTAGAAAAAAATAGAATACCAAACCAAATAGAATTCTTGAATATTATATATCCAATTTTGAAAAGTGTGGACACTAAATGAAAAGACCAATTAAGGCGAGTATTGCTATTTTAAACTGCTTTTGAAGTGTTAATAATCAAAATTAAAGCTAACATATAAGTATAGTGACTAGGTAGAGTTTTAGAAGGTGTATGATTGGTTTCTTCATTTTATAAAATTTACAAGTATAGAGCAAATTGTACCTACAAATTTTCTAATAATAAATCATGAACAATAGTTAAATAAGATAGAAAAAGAAATGAACATGAAAACAAATAGAATTCTTGAATTTTATAAATCCAATTTAAAAAGTTAGACTCTAAATAAAGAGACCAATTAAGGTGGTAAACCATCACATGCAAATTAAAGCTTGCATGTCAGAAGGAGAAGGATCCTAAAAAATCCTAGGTGGCACAAAGATAGAATTCTAAAAATCCTGTGTGTATACTTACAAATTTTCTAATAATAAATCATGGAAAAAAGTTAAATAAGGTAGAAGAAGAAAAGAATACTAAAACAAATAGGATTCTTGAATCTTATAGATCCAATTTTAAAAGTTGGACTCTTAATGAATAGACCAATTATGGTGGGTATTGTTATTTTAACATGCTTTTGAGGTGCTAATAATTAAAATTAAGGCCCAACATGTAAGTACAAAGATTAGGTAGAGTTTTAGAAAGTGTATGATTGGTTTCTTTGTTTTATAAAATTTACAAATATAGATAAATTATACCTATGAATTTTCTAATAATAAAATCATGAAAATGAAAAGAACATGAAAAAAAATAGGATTCTTGAATCTTATATATCTAATTAAAAAAAGTTAGACTCCAAAGTTCAATGGATAACACAACATCAATTTAACGAACAAACAACATATATTTTTCTTCTTTAACCAGACTGAGCAGATTTAAGGCCCAACAGAACAGCATTATCATCATATTTTCTGAACTGGACTAATTGAACCGACTATGCACTTGAACATTAAATTTGAATCGCCAAATTAAACATCAATAGAATAAAAGCCATTAAAATCTCTGACACCATAATAAAATCAAATGCAATGTAGACGTCGACTGACTAGATTCGATTGACACGACCGACTCGACCTGCGCATCCTACATCCTTTTTGTCGGTGGTTATATTTCACTAGCCCTCCTTTCACATAATGTCCCATACTCTGGGATGTTCATCTCAGTCTCAGATAAATAAAAGAGACATCAAGCACAAGAAGGGAACTCATAAAGAATGTTCGTCCCCGAACCACGCTATTGCCAAAACACAACTCAGAGCAACTAGACAGACTAAGGGAACCGGGTTCACCTTATGTCCTTGGTCAATCAACTACTCAATATGCACAGAGTGGACTAGAGAACAAGCTAGTCGCAAACTTCAACAATATTTCAAGCTAAGAGAGACATCGACACAACAACTGCCAACATCTCATATCCACCACACGACATTCACCATCCGACACGCTATCAACGCTAGGCATGCCACGAGGAGAGACTCGTAGCATACAGAGAGCCGTACTATTCTTACTTGATTGACTTTTAGCCAACGAGTCCAGCAGCTTCAAACCACCACAGGCTGGGTCACCTAATCAAATAAGACCTTGCTCGTTAGCCACTAACCATCATAAATACATAATTATTCTACTCCCATTTTATCAATTATTTATAGTATTTTACAACGGTCGGTTACTCTGACCCGACAGTCGGGTCGTTTAACCCAGCCTTATATTGCACTAGTGCTAATACCCCTCGTTTAGGGGTATTAATCCCATTCTCCGCTTCTCTTTACTTGATATGCTCAAATTAAATGCATTTCCCGAAGTTTGAAGTCAACATGGTAAAATTACCAAAACACCCTCCGGTGGTAAATTGCCAAAATGCCCCTGATGGTCACTACCACTCCCGCTACCCCAAACCTGCTTCAAAACAACCCTTTGGATGTTTTACACCACTTCCTGGACTAAAAAGTCCTTCAAAAAATTTTCTAGAAAAATTACCAAAATACCCCCCTCTAGGTCTCAAATTACCAAAATGCCTCATGTGGGTTTCCGGTACCAGAAAAATCTCAAAATATCTTGAAATGCTATTTTAAGCATCCTAAAAATATTTTTGAGTAAAAAAGTATTTTAAAAAATTTTTGTCCAAAAATCCTAAACCAGTGTCTGGACCGAGCGCTTGAAAGATTGTTCGGCCAAAAAGTAGCTAATGACTTCAGAACGACCTGAAATTTTAAGAAATGAAATTTCTCAGTATCCTAGAGTTCTCATAAAATTTTTGCGTGGAACCACGCTAGTTTGATATTGTAAATTTCACAAAATTTCCATGTCAGTTAACCCCTTTCCTGAACTCAAAAAAATTTGAAAATTTTCCACAATGTAAGTCTCTTAAAAATAACTAGGGTCTTGTTTTTGCACTTTGGCTAAATCTGACCCTAACTAGTGTTAAAAATTCAAATTAGAAACTGTTCATATAATTTTCATTTTTAGCGACGTTTACAGTTACTCTTCAAATCATTACACACACTGTTTCACCTCAGCTTCACACACTTTCTTACTCCTTCAATCTGCCGCACACCAGGGTACACACTCCTCTTATTCACGCATGGATTTTCTTAATAAACTCATCTTAGATCACATAAACACATTTCAATACATCCATTCATGCCCTAAACACATTTTTATCCACCTAATTTACATAATTAAAAACACACAATCCAAACCAAATCTCGAACCCAAAAGACACACACTAAACACCTCCAAACACACACTGAACACACCCGAATGTGAAAACCCTAACTAAACACAGTTTTATCCACCTAATTTACACAATTGAACACACACAATCCAAACCAAATCTTGAACCCAAAGAATACACAGTAAACACCTCCAAACACATATTGAACAAGCCCGAATGTGGAAACCCTAACTAATTTTCCTCCCCTATGGTTCTAAGTTCTCATATTACACAATTACAACAAGAATCCCTTCCAATTTTCCCACCCCCTAACATATATACACACACCGAAACACACACACACACACACATACACATTATATAACTTCAACCAAAATTCAATCCAATTTTTCCACAATTTTGCAATTAAGGGTTCAAGATCATAAACTGATGGATTTAGGGTTCTTCCTTTTGTTTACCTTCCCCCCTTCTTCTTTCTCCCTTTTTTTCTTCTTTTTTTTCCTTCCCGCTATTTTCCCTTTCACTTCCTGTTCTTCGGTTGTTCCTGAGTTTCCTTTATTTCTATTTTTCACCCTAACAAATTTCTTTTATATTTTTTCTTTATCAATCTTATCCCCGCAATATTTTATAGTTTATGATACTTAGTCAGCTTGAACTTAACCAAGAGGTGGCACCTTCGGTTGACTTCTCCCAGATTTGTGCCACCTTTTGCAAACTTTCAAGAATTACACTTTGACCCATCAAGTTTTCAAAATTGCATTTTGACCCCTCTAGTTTAGAAAAATTACTCTTTGACCCCAAAGCCACACCAACCCCTCATTTCACTTCTTAACACCTAATTATCATCAAAATGATGCTACTTAATAAAATAACCCCAATTAATGAATCAAACTCGTTGTTAGATTAATTTTCGATATTTTCGGGGTATCACACCCTCCCTCCCTTAAATAAATTTCATCCTCGAAATAGGGAAAAACCTCATTCGGCAAAGAGATACGGATAACTCTGCCGCATCAGCACTTCGGGTTCCCCCAGGTGGCCTCCTCTAGCGTATGATTTCTCCAAATGACTTTAACCACCGGTATTACTTTCGAACGTAATACCTGATCTTTTCTATCGACCACTTCCACTAGTATCTCTTGATCTCTTGATATGGCATATTGTCCCGAATCTCCACTGGCTCCAGTTGGATCAAGAACATACATCCTGAGCATTAAAACATGGAATACGTTGTGCAGCTAGTTCAACTCTAGCGGTAGCTCGAGCCTGTACGCCACTGTCGCAATCCTCGCCAAAATCTAAAATGGTCCAATGTATCTTGGACTCAACTTCTCATGATTCCCAAATCGCATAATGCCTTTCCATAGCGATTCCTTAAAAAACACTAAGTCCCCTACTTCAAATTCGAGCACTCTATGCCTTTTATCTGCGTAGCTTTTCTGTCGATCCTGTGCAGTACGAATCCTTTCTCAAATCACCTTCACCCCATCTTCCATTTCTTTGCACAATTCTGTGCAGGACAATCTTCTTTCTCCCACCACATCCAACAAATAGGCGTGCGACATCTTCGGCCATATAGCGCTTCATAGGGAGCCAATTCAATACTAGCTTGATAACTATTGTTATACGAGAATTCAGTCAGAGATAACTGTTTATCCCAGGCTCCACCAAATAAAAAATGCACGCTCTCAACATATCCTCTTCTACATGTATGGTGCGTTCGAATTGGCCATCTATCTGAGGATGAAAGGCAGTACTTTTGGTCAACTTCGTTCTCATCTCTTCTTGGAAACTCTTCCAAGAATGCACGCTCTCAACATATCCTCTAGTACATGTATGGTGCGTTCGAATTAGCCATCTGTCTGAGGATAAAAGGTAGTACTTATGGTCAATTTTGTTCCCATCTCTTCTTGGAAACTCTTCTAAAAATCTTGAGGTGGACCTCGCGTCCCTATCGGACACGGGGTGCAAAGAATGCACGCTCTCAACTAAGTCCCCTACTTCAAATTCGAGCACTCTATGCCTTTTATCTGCATAGCTTTTCTGTCGATCCTGTGCAGTACGAATCCTTTCTTAAATCACCTTCACCTTAACTTCCATTTCTTTGCACAGTTCTGTGCGCGACATCCTTCTTTCTCCCACCACATCCCAACAAATAGGCATGCGACATCTTCGGCCATATAGATCTTCATAGGGAGCCAATTCAATACTAGCTTGATAACTATTGTTATACGAGAATTCAATCAGAGATAACTGTTTATCCCAGGCTTCACCAAATCAATAATTCACGCTCTCAACATATCCTCCTGTACATGTATGGTGAGTTAGAATTGGCCATCTATCTGAGGATGAAAGGCAGTATTTTTGGTCAACTTCGTTCCCATCTCTTCTTGGAAACTCTTCCAAGAATGCACACTCTCAACATATCCTCCAGTACATGTATGGTGCGTTCGAATTAGCCATCTGTCTGAGGATGAAAGGCAGTACTTATGGTCAATTTTGTTCCCATCTCTTCTTGGAAACTCTTCCAAAATCTTGAGGTGGACCTTACGTCCCTGTCAGACACAGGGTGCCGGTAATAACCCTGACATAAAATCTGTCATAATATGTTCCTACTTCCACTCAGGTATATGGAGTGGTTGCAACGGCTCAGCAATCTTCTTATGATCTACTTTCACTTGTTGACAGGTCAAACACTGGGACACAAATCGTGATATTTCCCCTTTTCATCCTAGGCCACCAAAAATTATGTCGTATGTCCCGGTACATCTTTGTTTTTCCCAGATAGATCGAATATTTAGAATTATGTGTGTCTATCATAATCTCTGTTCTCAACTCACGGACAAGCGGCACATATACCCGACCCTCATACTTATAAACACCTTCCTTATCACAAGCGGCACATATGTGTGTCTATCATAATCTCTGTTCTTCTCCTCGAACTCAAACTTTAATCTCGAGTTTGTCCAAATCTTCAATGATAGCCTTCTGTGTGGTAATCATCATAGTTAGGTTTCCTAGTCGCTTCCTGCTTAGCACGTCTACCACCATATTAGCTTTTTTTGGGTGATATTTACTAGTACAATCATAATCCTTATGGAGTTCCAGCCATCTCCTTTGTCTCATATTCAATTTCCTTCTGGGTAAAGATATATAAACTCTTATGATCAGTGTATATCTCACATGTAACCCCATACAAATAATGTCGCTATATTTTCAATGCAAACACTACTGTTGCCAGCTCCAGATCATGTGTCGGGTAATTCTTATCATGGTTTCTCAATTGTCTGGAAGCATATGGAATTACTTTTCCATGTTGCATAAGTACACAGCCTAACCTATCTTGATACGCATCATAATAAATGATGAATCCTTCCAATCCTAACGGTAACACCAAAACAGGCGCTGTCACCGATGTTTTTTTTAGTTCCTATAAACTGTTTTCACACTTCTCCATCCAGGTAAACTTCACGTTCTTTTTAGTCAGATTCGTCAATGAGGATGCTATTTTCAAGAAATCCTTAATAAATCTCCGGTAGTATCCCGCTAAGCCTAGGAAACTCTGAATTTCAAACACTAAAGTCGGATGTTCCCAGCTCAACACCGTCTCCACTTTTCCTGGGTCTATAAGTATGCTCTCACTAGACACTATATGTCCCAAAAACTGTACCTTCTCCAGCCAGAACTCACACTTTTTGAGTTTGGCGTACAATTTATGTTCTTAGAGAATATGCAATATTTTCCTCAAGTGTTGGGCATGCTCTTCCTTACTTTTGGAATAGACTAAAATATCATCAATGAACACGATGAGGCAACAATCTATGTGTCTCCGAAATGCCCTATTCATCAGGTCATGAATGCCGCAGGGGCATTAGTCTGTCCAAACGGCCTTACAAGAAACTCATAATGTCCATATGTGGTTCTGAAAGCAGTTTTTGCTACTTTATCTTTCTTTATTTTCAACTGATGGTATATCGACCTAAGATCAATTTTTGAGAAATACTTTGGATCCTTTAATTGATCAAAAAGGTCATCTATGCGAGGTAAAGGATATTTATTCCTAATGGTTACTTTATCTAACTCGCGATAGTCAATACACAGCCTCATCATTCCATCTTTCTTCCTTACAAACAACACTAAGGCTCCCCAAGGAGACATGCTAGAATGAATGGAACCCAAGATTACAACTTATCTAATTATGTCTTTAACTCCACCATCTCCGATGGCGCCAACCTATAATGGGCTCTGGATATAAGACCGGTTCTAAGAACCAGATCCATACTAAACTCCATCTCTCGGTCCGGTGGTAACCCTAGAAGGTCTGCTGGAAAAACATCTAGGAATTCACTTACTATTGGAATCTGGTCCAATTACAGTTCACCGGCACTAGTATCATACACCTGTGCTAGATAACCTGACATCCCTTCAGGATATAGTGGCGCGTGCTTCTATCGTCGACATTAAGTAAGGAGGTCGAACTGACCAATCTCCCTGTATACCCAGTTTAGGTTTCCCTGGTATCGCTAATTGTATCCTCTTACTCCAGCAATCCACGTTAGCGCCATGCGCTGCTAACCAGTCTATCCGAAGTATGCCATCAAAGTCTCCCAACTCGAGTGATATATGGTCAGTATATAATATCTGACCAGAGATTTGTATCGGGCACTGCCTCTATATCTTAGTGGCATAAAGGGAATGTCCACTAGGTATGTTAACCATTAGCACCGCATTCAACGGTTGCCTGGGTAAAGTCAACTTATTAGCCAATGCTAAATAAACAAAGGAGTGTGTTGCACCCAAATCAAATGATATCATAGCCTCATGCGAACATACAGGGAATGTACCTGTCACCATGTCCTTTGATTTTAAGGCCTCTTTCAGGTTTATAGCATTGGCTCGGCCCATCATTCGAGGCCTTCCTTCCAGAGCCATCATCTTTCGCTTCAGGCACTCATTTGCATTATGGCTTGGCTGCTGGCACTGGAAGCAAACCCTCTGATTCAACTTGCAGTCATTTGCCCTAAAGGCCTTGTTGACCACACTTGAAACATGATCATGTTGCCTTAATACAATTTGTACCGTCGTGCTTCAGTCCACACCATTTGCATTCCTTGTTTGTCGCTTGACTCGAACCTTGCCTGAACTTCCCTTCCTCCACCCTCTTTTTGAATTTCTTCCCTCTATCCCTTAGTTGTTGTTGGTTGTTGCTTCTCTTTCTCCCTTGATCTTTTCTTTCCTCCCAGGCTCTTTATTTTCCACTTCTATTAGCAGAGTTTTCTCCATGACCTCAGTAAAGTATTTAACTAAAAACTCTTGACAATCCTTTTTAAGGGTTGTCTCAGCCCTTCCTCAAACCTTCTAACTTTTCGATCTTTCGTAGTCACGTGGTGCGTAGCAAAACGTGCTAATTCATCAAATTTCCATATATACTCGTCCACCATCTTATCCTTCTGTTTTAGATTCAGAGAATCTGTCTCTAATTTATTCTGCACTGTCGTGGGAAATTATTTTCATTAAACACCTATTTGAAGAGCTTCCAGGTAACATAGGGTCGATTGGGCTTTTTCCCTTCCTCAACTTGTTTTCGCACATCCCACCAATAACCGGCTGCTTCTTTCAGCATGTGGGTTGCAAAAATTACCTTTTGGTGCTTTTCGCACCCCATTATTTCAAAAGCTCTTTCCATCTCCAAAACCCAAGCCAGAGCTCATACAATCTCCCACAACAACCCCACCAATTCCCTCTTTAAGTCCTCCCTATTATTGTTCTCTACCTCAGCCTCTACCTGTCCCACATTCCCGCCCTCAGCACTTGCCGAAGACACCTCCGTAGGTGGCTTTCCCAGGTTAGGAATTTCCTCCATCGGGGGTATCACCCGGTTCTGCAAATGACGAGCCATTTTGCCATCAGCATAAATAACATTTTTAAATGCAACATTTTCCTTTACACAACACACATAAAAACAACGTTTCATTTATACAATACACATTTAGTACACATAATATTTACAAACTACAGTCAGCTTTATACAAACATACACATTAGCAGTCAACTTTATACATCTATAGACATTAGAACCCTTCTCTCCCTAAGCCGCAGGGAATCTATTTCACTCATCGGCAAATATTGTGTACTAATACTCGTCATCGAGGAGCATCTCCCGTCGATCTATCGGCATCAGCCTCCCCAGATGAGTCTCTGGAATCCTATCTTGTATCTTCCAAATCACCCTCCTCCCTGTGTCAATTATATACTCCACCTTTTTACCCATCCATTCCATGTCATCCTGATTATGTTTTTCCACCTTCTCCACCTCCCGTCCATCCGTCGCCTTCAACTCCTTTTTTTTTGGTATACCAAATGATCCCCTCTTCCTCACCACCTCAATATATCGCTGCTTCTAAAAATTCTCTACATGATGTGCCCGACGCAATCCCTTACCAACCTTCACAAATCCTATCGGCACTTTGGGCCCAATCTCCTCTTCCTCTCCTTTCTTCGGCCCTAACAAGTCTATCTCCTCGGGCTCTTCATCTATCGCGCAGGGTCCTCCACAAGATCTTCCTCTCCCTCATCCATCACATCATCGTTAAACCATCTGGCTCCCGCCATAATTTCCTGCAGGGCATATAAAATCACATCAAACTTATAGTACAGTAAAAAAAAATCGACACCTTCTGGCCCCCTTAGACACTTAATGTTCTATTCCTAGTC
Source organism: Escallonia herrerae (assembly GCA_033070095.1). NCBI lineage: Eukaryota > Viridiplantae > Streptophyta > Magnoliopsida > Escalloniales > Escalloniaceae > Escallonia > Escallonia herrerae. The sequence continues at coordinate 1,008,003 of JAVXUP010000032.1, read as the reverse complement.
TACAGGATCATGTGCCTAAGCTCTGATACCAATCGTGTGACACCCCCAACCCTAGTGACATCACCAGAGTTGGGTTTCCAGTCATAACTGCATCACAAACCCTGCTAGATAACAGAGAAACTCTAGATATACCTTTAAATATAAATAAAGTTTCAAAAAGTGATCCTTAAATCTGACCCTAACTATTTTTAAAATTTTGGATTAGAAACTGTTCATTAAATTTTTATTTTTAGCAATGTTTATAGTTACTATTCAAATCATTGCACACATTGTTTCACCTCAGCTTCACACACTTTCTTCCTCATTCAATCAGCCGCATACTAGGGTACACACTCCTTGCATTCACGCACGGATTTTCTCAATAAACTCATCTTAGATCACTTAAACACATTTCAATGCATCCATTCATGCCTTAGACACATTTTTATCCACCTAATTTACACAATTAAACACACACAATCCAAACCAAATCTCAAACGCAAAGAACAGACACTAAATAGCTCCAAACACACACTGAACACACCCGAATGTGGAAACTTTAACTAATTGTCCTCCCTTGTAGTTCTAAGTTCTCATATTACACAATTACAACAAGAATCCCTTCCAATTTCCCCCACTCCCGAACGCACACACACACTATATATATATATATATATATATATATATATATATATATATATATATATATATATATATATATATATATATATATATATATATATATATATAGATAGATATAGATATAGATATAGATATAACTTCAACCAAAATTCAATCCAATTTCCCCACAATTTCGCACTTAAGGGTTCAAGATCATACCCTGATGGGTTTAGGGTTCTTCCTTTTGTTTTCCTTCCCTCTCTTCTTCTTTCTCCCTTTTTTTCCTTTCTGCTATTTTCCCTTTCAGTTCATGTACTTCGGTTGTTCCTGAGTTTCCTTTATTTCTTCTTTTATATTTTTTTCCTTATCAATCTTATCCCTGCAATATTTTATAGTTTATGATACTTAGTCAGCTTGAACTTAATCAAGAGGTGGCAGCTTCGGTTGACTTCTCCCAGATTTGTGCCACCTTTTGTAAACTTTCAAAAATTGCACTTTGACCCCTCAAGTTTTCAAATTTGCATTTTGACCCCTCTAGTTTAAAAAAATTATGCTTTGATCCCAAAGCCATACCAACCCCTCATTTCACTTCCTAACACCTAATTATCATCAAAATGATGCTACTTAATAAAATAACCCCCATTAATTAATCAAACTCGCTGTTAGATTAATTTCTGGTATTTTGGGGGTATCACACTATTTATCACTTAAACAAAAAAAAAAGTTGATCAAATTATGTGGTCGGATGGAGTATTTTTATAAGTCATATTATCTATGTTCAAGTGTATGTGACTTCTCAATATTAAACTGACCGACATAGATTAGAACGTGGGCTAGCCTAGTAGGATGAGCTAGATGACATGATCTTAATTTTAAACTTTGTCTCCCATGTTTGTGATAACACGTGTCACATATTTCGAATGGATCCCCATGGATTCCATCTCTATATTAATTGAATATTTAAATTTTGAAAGCCAAACTATTTAAAATATTTTTGAACATATTTGATGTATTATTGCATTTATTGGAGTCTCTCTGAGTCCCTCTATTCCGCAAAAAATCAATTTTTAATAGGTATTTTCTTTTATGGTTTATATTTTGGATGGGCTATTTAATTATAAAACTTGGCTGGGTAGCTGACACTAAGGGTATGTTGATAACCCATAGCAAAAGGCATTCTACCCAGTAAGGCACACTAAAAATTGGTACCCGAATCACTAAAATTGTTTTAAACTTGTCTTAAATGGCTTTAAGCACATGGTAACCTTTTGAGCCACTAGTAATGCATAGACCTATGGGTATACGTTACTTTAGCATCATATGTCCACTGGTATAAGTTACTTGATTTTTTTTTTTTTTTTTGCTAATGTGATTAACCGATTAAAAGTTAGCGCATTTGGCTTGCCATTAGCCGTGTACCTTTGTGTCTTTTTTGATTGACTTTGAGAATTTTTTAATATGACATGCTTTGTACTCTTTGGGTTTGTGCACATGCTTATCTTTCCTGGGTTTTATGCTCACATTCTGGTTATCAGTTGCGTTAGACATTGTTGAAAAGGCTAAAAAGTATTGCTAAGTTAGAACTTTTATACTGGAGGAATTTTAATGTTCCTTTTCAGATAGATTGTGAGAAATGGATAAATTAGTCTGTGTTGTATTTGGAAGATTCCATATACATTTCAGATAGATTGTGAGAAATGGATAAATTAGTCTGTGGTGTATTTGGAAGATTCCATATACAAATAGTGGTAGATATAAATTATGAGAGTTATTTTAGATTAAGACTTTTTTGTATACGAAGCTCTGCTCTAACTTTAAAGATTTCAAAGGTATTTAAATGATTGAGGTTTTGTAAGTAGCGTGTCTGAATCCCCCCCAAAAATCCAAGAAATTGCAATAGGTACTCGAGCTTAGGTATGACATTCTGGAGACTCGTAGGACTTTGTGACTAAAATTAGACTTTGAAAAGGTCAATTAGCTTTTGATAGATAGTTGATAATTCAGTTCAAGATTGGGGTATGTCGAGCATTAGATAGTAGTCTGCATGTTACTTACCTCTAGAGTTAAAAGGTTTTAGGTCTTGGCCGAAAGGATGATCAAAGAATAAGCTTATGATCTTTTGGCATTTCTTTGGGTAGCTTTATAAACTACTAGTAGTAACCGATTAGGGTTGTGCTCAAGAGATATGGGTGGTGTCTTAAGTTACATGTGATGCTTGATTGTGAAATGTTGTTTGGAGTTGATAGTGCTTTATATGACTTGTTAACTTGCATACGATGTACTTATGTTCTATTGAGTCATGCCGCCATATATCTAACCTTTTCGTTTTCGTGTTACCCACGTTTATTAGAATGTGAGCCAGTTAAGTGGGATGAGTACTAGATCCTGACCTCACTTTAGAATATTCACTTATGTGTCTCTGATGACGAATGTCACCTTATTTCTGAATGGATCCTCTGGTGTTTCCATTTGGACTAAAAATATGTTCACTTCGTCCTAAAATAATCGCTCAATTTTTCTTTTGTGGATGTCCCAAAATAATTTTGTTGTTTCTACATCTAGAAATTTTTTTGTGTTTAATATCCATATCTTCCCTTTGTGTCGATTTTCCTATTCTCTTTCTTAATCCCGGTTCTAAATTTTCTCTCTCTACTCATCTCGTTTCTCTTTTTACTATACTGATCTCTTCTTTCTTCTTCTTCTTCCATAACCACCACTTTACTTCCACCAACGATCATCGCCCTCTGTGGCTTTGATCTCTCCGTTGATCACAGCCTCCGCCATTCACTTCCATCACCTCCAGTAATCTACTACCCTCGTTTGCCAAAAACCCAATAACACTTTGCCAGATCCGGCCATCTCCAAGCCACGTAGCTACCACCGGCCTTGAAATACTTAATAGATCGGCCAAATAACTTGTGAATACACAGTGGTAGCTTGTCGCCAAGCCGTTGATTATGTCTGAGTGACAACTAGGCTTCAGGCATTGGGTGAGGTGTGGTCACGCTGACTGTTCAATTAGACATGACTAAGGCTTTAATTAGGTGTTCGTTGAGGCACGAGACAAGATTAAAGTGCTGCAAGGTGTTATTTAGGCATTCGAGGCATTTGATGAGGTGCAAGGAAAGAACGAGGCGTGAAAAGGAATGAATGTGGTGGTGATAAGGCATTTGACCAAGAAATGTGGCATTTGAAGAGGCGAGCCTAGGCATTCGGGCATTCTCATCTTCCTTCTATCCTTTCATTTCTCTGATCTCTCTCCTTTTACTCCATCTTCACCCACCCTATACCCATGTTCAGACTCATCAAAAAATTAATAGGCCTTGTACATTAATTTCTTTCATTCCCAAATAATCACGTTTGAAATGGTACAATAACAACCACCCAGAAAATTGACGTTGTAATTCCTGCAAACCTGTAATGTCGTTGTGGTTTTTGTCAAATAACTAAGGAAGGTTATGCCATCTCATTGCCTCTTTTTTGTTTCTCTCTCGTGAAAATCATCGCAACAACCTTATTCTATCCCCGTGTCTTTCCCGATGGAGATTTAGAAGAAGAATAAATAGCCCAACTGAATATTTCTTGAAATTTTATGGCAGTGGGTCAACTATTTTCTTAGCCTTGATGATAAGGGAGATGTAAGTGAATATTAAGTTACATAGCAGATGGGGAGAATTGGAGAGAAAAGGGAAGGGGACAAGATATATGTATAGTGAGAGAGACAGAGTGAAGCAGGCTCCATGTGCTGAAAAAGATTCTTCATAACCAAACAAAAATGTATAATAATTAGTATATATCAAAAGATAATCTCGAAAACATCAAATGGATGACCGCTTTTTCTTAATAGGCATGAAAAGCCAAATGAGGCAATTTTTGTGGGACGGAGCGAGTATTTGTTTTTCTCATATTCTATTTTTTGTTAAGTTCTTTATGTTTGTCGTTTTGATTTATCTTAAATTTTGTATCCATTTAATTGGTTATTTGAGCGAACTTACTGGGCATGTGGCTCACTCCTTTGTTGTTTTGTTTCAAGTTATTAGTGGAGGGGATTCGGTCTGGGGCTAGCTGTGTGCCTGAGAGCTAGTCATTTATTCCTGAGATATTTGGTTAGTTTTGTACCTTAGTTAAAGTATGGCCTTTTTGGTTTGGGTTTTGTTACTCTACTCGGGATTAATATCAAATTGCATAAATTTATTGAGCCGGTTTGACATTTACTTATATTTTGACGACATGTAGTATGAGAGACGTTTATAATATCTGCAGTTATTTCTTTCTTTCATTTTTTTTCTTCATGTCTAAAAATTTAGGTAGTGAATGAACCCATGAATCTTAGGCCTGTTGTAAAAATCTACAAAATTGTTAAAGCGCTTTTCAAAAGTGCAACTTTACCTATGGTGACTTGGTACACGTTAGCTCTAGACCGAGTGGTGACTCTGAATCTTGTTTACATGCCCACCATCCAATCTAATTAGATATAATTAAGTTGCATATTATATCCTAACTAACAAAAAGTGGTCAGTTAAATAATGTTTCAACCCTTGCAAAAAGTGGGTGTGACGTGTATCATTTTGTTTAGGTTGGACATAGGAATCTGTTGGGCTCACCCTTTTTAAGGAGGCGTAGACTTGTGGTTGGGCCATGGACCGCATCATTACAGTTGCCATCAGAGATTCAGTATTGAGATTCTGTAAATTCTTAAGTCTAAGATATTTTGTTATTAAGATTATGCTTTGTAAATGTCAATTAGGTTTCAACATTTTTTTGGTTGCTTCTGCATATAAATCGGATTTAAGTCTAGTTAGCTTGGAGTAAGATTTTAGGTGTTAGCCAAGAACTGGTCGAAGTATAAGTTTATGATCTTTTGCTGTTTTTTTTAGTAGCTTCATAAATAAGTACTGCATACATTAATGGTCGTGATTAATAGACATGGGAGGTCTCATGACATACATACAATCATTATTGTAGAATGTCATTTGCAAGTAATAGCATTTGAACAAATCGTTAGTTGGAGATATCATAGTAGCCCAACAAAAACATGGCGATAATTGTTTGAGGTCGTGCATATGTTTGACAATTACTTAAGGATATTGTTAACGATTAGAAGATTATTACTCCTATATAGTATGATTTACAAAAATAACAAATTCACACCCTTTAAGTTTGTGTTTTGTTACACTCACTACCCTTTACATTCTGGAAATAACAAGGACGCCCCTTCACATTTGTGTTCGGGTATCAAATTGCCCCTTCTGTGATTTTTTCGCTCATTTAATCGTAAGAAGTCTATGGTAAGTTTGAGGCCTAAGTCCACTTAACTTTAACTCTTCTTGCCACCAAAAGACCTCGTCCAACATATTCAGGCATAAATAAACTAGAAGCACTCAATCAGGAAGAAAAAAAGACTAAAGCATAAGGACTGAAATGTTTTGATTTTTTGTTTAATCTTTTTGAATGGCCATCGATTTGCCATCACCACAGTGTGACAATAACCACCACTAGTGTCATTGAATGGAGACCTCCACAATCAAATTCATAACCACCGGTACTAGACAAACCCTTCACCACCACCACTTTTATCGATCTGACCAACCAAATCCTTAACCACCAAAAGCGGATTCATAGTCGGCACCATAGAACCAAACCCTTCACCATGACAACCACTACCCCTTTCATTGACCCCACCATCCAAATTCACAGTACCATAATGCCCCCAATGCTAGACCGTATTCTTGCATATCGCTGAGGCATGCTGTGACACCCTCTAGCTCCACGTAGCTATCTAATCCATTGTGTTATCATCATTGACTTTTATTGTCAAGCATGAGTTCTCATCTTCCTTTAACCAAATCAGAGTTATAGGAAATTCCCCACCCTTTGATTACTTGGTCTTGCTATCGTAGATTGACTTAGGAAAGCCATAGTAAGGGGAATTATCTTCTTCCTTGGTAAAACGACCATTCAAAGTCAGGACGTGAGAGAAAGGGTTGGGAGATCAAACATATCACCCTCTTCCTGGCTTTCATCCTTTCTTCTTTATGGGCTTATATCCTAGCCCAAACTAATCTTTCTTATGCTTGAGCAGAGGAAAGTTAGGAAGCCCATGGTAATTTCAACTAAGGTCCTTATCGAGAAAATATCACATATTCCTTATTATCCCAAGCACTCAAGTACTACTATAGGGGTCTGAAGTTGAAAACCTTCTCCCTCAAGTGGAAATCCTCATACTTGAGAAATTGTATTGGGTTATCAATCTTAAACCCACTAAGAAGTAGGTCCAACGAGTCATGCTGCACCACCACACTATTTTTCTTCTTTCCTATCTGAGCTATCTTTGGCGACTGAGAATCATCAATAATTAAGCACAAGTTTAACCTTTGAATATAGAACAGAGGGTATTGCACCAGCAGAATGTATCCATGAAAGCCCAAGAAAAAGGTTAAAGGCCTCATGGATTCCAAGCAGTTTGAAATCAACCTCAAAGTTAGCACTACGGACTGAGATGGAAAGCTTCAACGTGCCAACAACTTCATGCCAAGTGTTATCATAAGCTCTTACAACATGATTTGAAGGGATGAAGTTGAAGGTTGCAATCTCTACCGCTTGCAGTGTTCAAAGAGGACAAACATATAATGCTTAGCCCGAAAGAGGATTATTATGATTCAACAGCTTATGGGAAAGTTGGCCTCGGTGAATGTAAGAACATTCACGTAATAGATAGCCCCTAGCATATTGGAAAGATCTTATGGCTGTATCTGAATGTGGACTTGAGCTTTACTGAGCAACTTGATTAAGACCTCAGCTGAGAGTATAAGGCGAATATCAAGCTCTATATCGAGATCTTTGCTTCAAGATCTCATCATCAGGGGGTCTTGAGAGAACAGGGGTCTGAGATGCCTGCTAAGGTAACTGCCTGATATGCTCGTCCTAATCGGTTCAAGTAAGAAACTAAATAATTGGGCCTAAACGTGAAACCTATATCCTCATCATATTCCTCATCCTCTACTACATGGGCCACATCTCTAATCAAATCTCTTACAAGATGATATTGCATAACTGTCCCTGATCATTAATCATATCAAATTTGATTAGGAATCATTCTCATCTGTCCAACTAGAACTATGAGAGTAAAAGGAATTAACACTCAAAGAGATGTCTCAATCACGTTCACCTAGGAGGGGTTATCTCGTGCTCGTCAACAAGATCTCAATTAGTGTGCCTCACTATGAGCCAACTCTATATGGTGTCTGGATCCCTAATGATACTCACACTGGGCATGCTCATTATAACCTTCGGGTCTAATAGCTACTGTAGGAGTCGATCAGTGGTTGCTTGCTAATCATGCCTTTCCAGGGCAACTTTTTAAAGACCTTGGTCATAGAGTGAAAACATTGGTGAAATTTCGGCTGGGCCTAATAGTTGCCTCCCACGCACACTTCGTGAGATCTGGAAGTGTTTTATTATTTGCAGTTGCCTTCGGTTGAATATTGGAGTCCCCCGAACCTGCTTTATATGCTCATGGCTTCCCCTTTTTGGCTATCCTTCCTTTATTAATGACGTTATTGAAAGAACCCATAAATGCTTTGAACGTGGTGTGATAATGGCCAAAGATGTATTTATGATGGACCGGTAGAAGGTTATTCCACAACATAATGACTTACTCTTCTTATGAATTGAGATTGACTATCTAAGAGCCCAAATCCTCCAAAATATATTGCAAATGCCAAAATTGATGCCTTTGGCTCTAGCTTGGTAGTCTCCGAATCTTGACAGGTGATATCAAGGTCCGCATTGTATTAATATTGGTGGACGAACTCTTGGACCATATCTTTTTATGTCTAAATTCATGAATCCTCAAGAGTGAGCAGCCATCAAGCAATTGTCTTAGTCATGGTACGGTGAAATATTTGCACCATCTAGTTTTGATTAACTCCAAGAGGAGCTGATGCACAAACGTACATTGTGAGGTGGATCTTGGGATCGAAAGTTCCATCAAACTTGTCGATCTCTAGCATTTTAGTTTAGGTGACAGCCGGTCATATAGGCTTAAGGTCAAAATGCTTCGGTCCTTAGGATCATCTACCCTTCTTATTCGCCCGACCTGAGATTCCAAAGATACTACTTTCTCCTTCATTCCTTGAATATCTTGAACTTGTTCTCCTTGTCGAACTCATATTACCATTCTGGTTCTTTCTTCTAATTCTCCTTCTAGCTTGTCTTTTCGTTTGACCCCCTCTTGCCCCCCTTTTTGAGGAGTTTTAAATCTTTAATGATCTTCTTATGTTGGGCTGCTAATGCCTTAAAAAATTCCTACTAGTCTTTTTACATGCCTCTTAGCATGCAAATCCCAGATCTGAGTGCATTCTGTCATTGGGATGCAAACTAGTTGTTTTTGGTTTAATCCTAAAATCAACTTTTCTCACCCCTAGGAATTGATATAGAACAATGCAAATAATCAACGAACTTGCAAAAATTTTGCCAAGATATGGTACCAGCCGGTACACCTGTCAACCGGATTGTACACTTGGTAAGTGTACTGGCCACTTCAACAGGCGATGGTTTTGGATTGCAAATTCCATTAAATATACCCATCAGTAAAATATGAATAGGGTAGGACATATTTTTGCTGGTTAATAGATGTACCAAGCTGATATATTTTTAGGTTTTGAAATTTTGGAATAAGTGTGCCAGCCAATTTTCATGGTCCTAAAAAGTGGTCCCTGTTGAACTATTTAGTACACTAGTTAAAGTGTGCCGGCAGGTTTAACATTGGCTCATTTTCCCTTTACCAAGGGAACCGGGCCGGTTCTCTTGTGCCGATTGCCCCAACCTGTACACAATACTATCTACAGGAATGGGGAAATCCCTAAAAATAGTCATGTGTGTGTGGTTATTTCGAACATCATATTAAGGTTCCTCTTTCGGCTCAATTTGCATGATATTGCTCTTACCTTTAACTTCGACAGTTAATGTTAAGTGGTCATAAAAAACTATGCAAATTGTCGATATACCCAATGTTAGGAAGCAATTATGGTACTATAGCCTTTGAGGTAAGGGCATAGGTGAAAGCACCTGGTAACTTTAGAATACCGAGGGTTTCAACAACTACCCTCGAGTGGTAGGCAAGGACAATGATGCGAATGTGTGTGGCCTCTGAAACATTAAACAAAGTTGTAGGTCCCTAAATAAAAATGGGGGTGGGGGGTGAATAAGTGTTTACACAAATCTAATTAGAAATTAAAATTTAACTTACACGATAGACATAATAAAAAATTGACACAGAGATTTATACTGGTTTGGCCTCACCTGCCTACATCCAGTCCCCGAGTACTCTACACAAGGGAGACCTACTCGAGCTTTTCACTCTTCAGCTAGCTTTGGGTGCTACATCAAACCTCGGTACAAATCAAGAACCTTTTCAAGGTTTCCAACAATTACAAATAAGAAAGGTTTACAACTAAAATATTTACATAACTTACGTTCCTCAATGAGTAGATCTTACAAAAATAACCAAATAAGTTAAGTTTTTTTAGGTGGGAAGATATGAATCTTAATGTGCTCAACCAAGAAGCTTGATTGACAAGATTTCAAACAACAATCTCTTACATAAGGAATTATGAAGATGTATGTTTATGTTGAGAGAAATAGCTTTTAAAGAGAGATTAGAGAGATTCTTGGAGATGTCAAAAATGAGTAGCAAACTCCCTTAGTGTCCCTTTTATACTAGAGAAAGTATAGCCGTTGAAGAGCATTTAATGGATAATACTAGAAAAAATATAATGAGAATTCATTTGAATGATTTAGAAAGCATTTGAATGAATTGGCACCTAAAAAGATTAGATTACTTCTGAAGAAAACATTCGAACGAAAAGAAAATTGTTCAAATGAAAATAAAGTATCAAGTAATCTCTTTGTTCTTCAGAAGGAACTGTTCAAATTAATTTGGAATTCATTCGGATCAAAATGTTTTAAAGAATAATCAGTATGAGCACTTAAGGAATCATTTGAATGAATGAGCACTTGAGGAATCATTTGAATAATTTCAAATTAATTCGGATGAAATTTGGATGAGAATTAAGTGGTCACTGAAGGAATTATTATGATGATTTTGAATTCATTCAGATGAAAATGAATTTGAACGAAAAAATAAGTAACTGGAGGAATCATTCAAACGAATTAGGATTCATTCAAATGAAAACGACTTTGAATGGAAAAAAAAAAGAGTAAACCATTTTTGTTGCTAAAAGAATTGTTCAAAGAATTGAGATTCAATTAAATGAAAAGTTTCTTGGCCGAACAAGGTTTTTCGGTTTTAGCTCTTTTCGATTTTCTGTTTGATCTTTAAAAAAAGCTTAGATTTAAGTAATTATAGGAAGAAATGAATAATTAATCGAAGTCCAAGGTCTTCGGCCAAGGAGAGATCCACACTATTTGTAATTAACTTGTTCCTCGAAATCATACTTAATGGTGTTGTTAGATTCATTATAGAATAATGAATTGGAATCATCAAAATAAAGAATCTAGACCTGAGGATCAACAATTTCCCCCTTTTGATGATGATAATACGTTATTCTAATATAAAAAAGATAACAAACATGCTCCCATTAGGAAAACTTTATGAATGAGTAAAACAAAACAGGCATAAAGTCATGACTTACTATTTCCAAAAGATTGTACAAATAGTCAATTCAATTACAATTTTTTACCCCTTTCTCAACACAAAAAGAGGAAAAACCGCTAAACCACAAAAGAGAACAACTAAAGGATGTTAGTGTCGACGGCGTCTACTAGGGGCATAAGAAGAGGGATCAGTAGCAGGAAGAGTCTTAAAAGGGCTAATTTCAACGACTTTAACCACACATGGTGGCGATGGCGGTGGCGATGGCGATTGCAGTGGCGATGCGTAAAGAATGTTTGTATTGAAAAACCATTGCTCACCATCTTTACCACCATTAAAATTTGGATGAATGACTCGAAAACCATGTGATGTATCAAAATTCTGAAAAGTAAGAAAGCGATTTTTCTTGATAGTAATGCTGAGGGCAGGTTGGGCTTGCCGACGGTTGGCCTGAAGTGCAACATCATGTTGATGATGAAGGTCTTGCTAAAGACAAGTCAGATGGTCCATGGTAGCCAAGTGGTTGAGGGGAAGAGAGGATACAATATCATTTAGATGGTCAGGTAGATCAACCTAATTTGCCAAAAGTTTGTTTGAAGAGGTCTGAAAGGCAGAATGGGTTTGAAGGAGGGTGGATTAGTTGGCGGCAGTGGTATCAGCTAAAGCGGTATGAGAATCGAGAAGATGTTTAAGGGAGGAAGAAATATGAGATAGTTGGCCAAAAAAGGAAAAAGAGTGGGAAGGGGAAAGGGGGAATGTTGGCAAAGTCTTCAAAGTCAAGGTTGGTGAAGTCATTTAGAGGACTATCAAAGGGAGGAAGTGGCACGGAGGAGCTGGGCATAGAAGTTGAGGGAGGTTGCACGGAAGAGCTGGACACAAAGGCTGAATGAGGTGCCAGGGTGGATGATGGGTATGGGGCCCCCCCGAACAAGATAAATTTCATTTATGGTTGGATCAGTCTGAATGAAGAGTTGGGATTGATAGAACATGGCAATCTTGATGCAGAAGTTAGGACGGACGTGATCACATTGGGAGAGGTGGGAAGGGGTACATGGAAGTATTGAAATAAATGGGTGAGAAAAAGACCATAGGGATGGCATGCATTGCTTCCAGCTTTGCGGTGAAGCATGTGGGTAATCATAATGGTTGCAAAATCTAGAGGACTATCTCGAAAGAAATTGGTGAGAAGGATGATATTGATATAAGTGAAGGTAACGAGAGAGCTAATATAGCCGACAAGATTTTGGGATAAGATTAAATGTAAGTACTAGTTTTAGGCGGAAGATGTGGAAGTGTGAGTTTAGTGACAGAAGAAATGGAGGGGTCATGGTGCACATATTTGATTTGTTCAAAAGGGGTAAAGGGATCACCAGTAGCTCAGGTGTTGCTGGGATACATGACAAGACAGTATTGATTGGTAAAACCAAAAATTTTAGCTAGTTTTGATTGGGTGAAGGAAACTAGCTCTCGATTTACATAGGTAGAGAGAATGGTGGAGACAGTAGGGTTGTAGGACATGTTGGCGTCGAACATGCGAATTAAATGAAGGTAAGAAACGGTTGATGGGGTAAGGAGGGATCTATAACCCATTGCTTCAAATAGGGGGTACTACCAAGTTAAGACAATATTTCAGTATCACATGGTCAACCTGTGCTAATGGAGTGACTAGGAAAATGGGTGTAGTATTTTTCTTGGTCGGTAGAAGATACTAGTATCTAGACCGGAGGGGCATGGGTGAAGGTTGAGGGAGCAGCAAAGGTTGGAACATGAGTTATTGGTGCAAACATGGTAACAATGGACGGTTGGCTAGCGGAGCGAGTGGCACGACGGGCAGGGATAGGGACAACTTTAGTATCATTATAGATATCTTGGATACGGAGAACACGACACCTAGAATGTGGCCGGTGAGAGGATGAACTATCCATGACAATGGAGAAGAAGAACAATGAAAATGGACAAGGCAACGCATAATGAAAGAGATAGTAGAAAAAAGGCTTTAAAAGTGGAAAAGAAAACACGAGTGAAAAAGGTAACTATTTATAGAGGGAAAAGATTCGTTCGAATGAATCTGAAATCATTTGAATGAATTTAGATGAATTCATTCAAATGATTTCCAATTCATTCAAATATTTTCTTCAGAAGGGAAAGTTGAAAAACCACTGACGAATTCACTCGAATGATTAAGAAGGAAAACAAGCTGCTAGGTTTGGAAAGATTTCATTCTAATGATTTCCAATACTATTCGAATGAATTCTACCGAAAGAAAAGAAGGTTATCAGCTTTAGAAAATCTCATTCAAATGAATTCCAAAATCATTTGATAAATTCCGTAGAAGGGTAGACAAAACTCCAAAAAAGAATTAAGAAGAGACACATACCACAGACATAAGAGATAGGAAAAAACAAGAAAGAAGCTAGTTCAAATCACACAGTCCTAAGTGGTGACGCAGGGTACAAAAACTAGCTTCTACTAGAGGCTTTTAAAAATTTTCTACTAGCTGATATCTCGAACCTACTTTCTTGAGTTCTATCAAACTTTTCCAAACGTTGTCTCTAAGAAAGTGCTGATGGATGTCAATGTGCTTTCTGCTAGAGTGTTGACTAGGATTCTTACTAATGTCAATAGCACTACTACTGTCATACGTGATGGGAATGTTATTTAAGCAAACATAAAAATCACCCAAAGTCTAGCTCATCCAAAGAACTTGAGCGCAACAGCTGCCAGCGGCAACATATTATGCCTCTGTAGTGGAAAGAGCTACAGACATCTATTTCTTACTATACTAGGAAACAATTGATTCCCCAAGGAATTTACAAGTGCCACTTGTGCTTTTACAATCAACTAGACATCCCGCATAATTAGATTCAGAGAATCCCAATAAACAATGAAGAGTTGTGAGGATACTAAAGTCCCAATTGACAGTTCATACATATATTTTAAAATGCGTTTAAAATTCATGTGACATGAAAATGCATTTGGAGAGCTTCAAACTGAGGCAAAGGTTTCGTCAAAATCAGCCCCTTAACTTAATTGTATCCTTGGGCTACTAATCTAGCCTTCTTTCAAACACTGTGACCATCCTCATCAACTCACTTGGTGCTAATGACTTCTTGTTGAACCATACACGGGACTAGAGTCCAGACATTGCTTCTTTCAACTTGATTCAATTCTTCTTGCATGCAAGAAACCACCCATCATCTTTAAGAGCCTCGTGAATATCTCTATGCTCAATGCGAGAAAGAAAAGCGAAATCAGCACAAAAAGGATTTATAGAGGATCGAGTAGTTACCCCACGTTAAACATCACCAACTACTTGCTCCTTTGGATGATTAGATGAATGTCTCCACTTATTGGGAAGAGGCTGAGTATTATTATTTACTTTTTTAGATCGGTCTGAACTACCTCGTTCAGCTGTTGGGATGTCTAATTTGTTGAAACTGAAAGGAAGGGCGTCACTGTCTTCATCTGCATGCTTACTCAGATATGCAACATTAGGTTCATCAAATACTACATGCTCATGTACTCTTCAATAGTCAGAATCCTACTGTTATAAACTCTATATGCTCTACTCTTAGTGGAATAACCAAGAATGATACCCTAATTCGATTTTGCGTTAAACTTACCCACGTTCCCTCGACTGTTTAAAGTAAAACAATTTCAACTAAAAACCTTGAAATAATCGATTTTTGATTTTCGATTTGAGAAAAGTTCATAAGGAGTTTCGTCAAAAAATGGTCTAGTGAGAACTCTGTTCAAAACATAACAAGAAGTGTTGAAAGCTTAGATCCTAAAATATTTTGGCAAGGAGTTCTCATAAAGCATTGTTCTAACCATTTCTTGAAGTGTACAATTCTTTGTTTCTACAACCCCATTTTGTTGGGGAGTTCGAGGGGTAGAGAAATGGCGAGCAATGTCATTTTCATCACAAAGAGGAACAATTTTTTTTTCAAATTTATCACCATGATCACTTTGAATTTTTACAAGTTTCAACTCCTTCTCTTTTTCAAGAAGCTTTATAAGATTGAATTTTTTTGGAAAGCTTTATACTTGTGAGTTAAAAATAGGACCCATGTGTATCTTGAAAAATCATCGACAATGACAAAAGCATAACTTAATCCATCAAGGCTAGCATGTCTTTCAGGACCAAAAAGATCTAAATGAAGGAGTTAAAGAGGTCGGAAGGTAGAAACAACACTTTTGGCATAAAAAGAAGTTTTTGATTATTTACCGTATTGACATGCAATCATCACAAACTTTGTCCTTGACAAACTTCAACTTTGGTAAGTCTCAAATAAGTTCCTTTTAGAGTAGTTTCTTGATTAGGTCCATATGCACATAACCTAATTTATGATGCCACAGCCAAGTATCATCATGTTGAACAGAAAGTCATAATTCTAGGGAGAAATCAAACTTATCAAAGTGTAAATGTTTCCATCTCGCTTCTCAACTAGAGTGCCTCCATTTGAGGCATGCCAAATCAAGCAAGCAATAATCACTTTCAAAACAAAATTTATGCCCACTATCTATTAGTTTGCTAATGCTAATCAAATTAAACTTTAAACCATCATCTAAGGACATATTATCAACAGAGATCGAGCCATTTCTAATTTTAACTTTATTTATGATTTTACTGTCTGAGTTGTCTTCAAAAGCGACCATATCACCATCCTTTGGAATGAGATGTGTGAACAACAAAAGATCACCGATCATGTGTCTTGAGCACCCACAATCGAGAATTCACTTGTCTGGGTCTACTCTTGCCTTTAAGCATACCTACAAAACATTTTTTTGATTCAAAGCTTTAGGTATCCACACTTTCTTGGGTCCTAAATGATTAGATACCAGAGGTTTTGGCATCCAAACATTTTTTGGCAGGGTGCAGAGGGCATTTGTTTACTTTTCACGAGCTTATTCAGACAATTTTTCATCATTTGTTAACTTTCAACGAACTTATTCAGACAATTTTTCATTAAGTGCCATTTCTTATTACAAACTATACAAAGTGTAAATGGTGAACAGGAAGCTAAATTCTTACCAAAGAAATTTTGTATCATAACCGATACCACTCTTTTCAAACAAACATGTGTGTCTTCCCGAAATCACATCCAGATTCTCTCTTCCTTGTATGAATTTTAAAAGAGTAAAATTAAATCCTCGATCTCCTTTTCTAATTTCCCTTTTTGAATAGAGAGATTCTATAATTGGGGTTCTAAAAGCTCATTTTCTGAAGGAATTTTTACAAACTTGAGAGACTTGATTTCTAAAAACAAATTTGATATTTCCCTCGAGAAGCTTTTAAACCATTTTTCAAAAGATTGTTTTTCCTAGCATAAAACTCAACCTTTTCATATAGATCTTCCTTGGAAAAAATTCATTTGCCAACTCTTTAACGGTATTGATCAAACAAAAGGTCTTCTTCTTTAAAGCACTATTTTTTTACTTTAATTTTTCATGTTTTTCACTTAATTCAAGATAGGCTATTTCTAGTTGGTCATAATTAATTTTTTTGATGGACGGGATGAGGTTAGAAATTGCTTGAATTGGATTGGCATCCTTTGCCATGAAACATAGATAAGCTACTTCATCATTTTCGTCCACCTCTTAATCACTCTCATCCAAATCATCGCAGATCAGCAAAGATTTTCTGGGTTTGAACTTATTTTCTTTATTATCTTGGTTGTTGCTACTCGTTGACTTGTTCTTGAGCTGCGGACAATACTTCCAATTTTACCGCACTCTTAACATGCATCAGAGTTTTCTCTTGAGCTCCATTCATTAATGTTTCTTTGTTATGATTGAGCTGACAGACTTATTCTCATTTTTTCGTCTCTTTGATTTGCTAGAAATTTTTGAGTCATGAGGGCAATATCATTATAAGAATCATCACTACTTTCCTCAGGCTCATGGGAGGCTTTAACCTTGAGGGCCAGACTTTTCTTCTTCGAAGTAGTCTCTTCCTCATCATTAATCTTCATTGTAATTTTATTTGGTCATCAGAGATGCCACCAATTTTTCCAGCTTTAACACGTTCAGATATCTGGCCTCTTGAATAGCAGTAACTTTAGCCTCCCATATCTTAGGAGGAGATCGTAAAAATTCCTAACCATTTCATTTTTTGGGATACACTTTCCCCATGAGCTTTAATCCGTTTATGATGAGTGTGAATCTGGAGTACATCTCATTTTACGGACTCATTTTCTTTCATTTTGAAGGCCTTGTACGGCTGCACTAACATACTGATCTTTGTCTCCCTAACTTAATTTGTCCATTCGTGAGTGACTTCCAACAACCTCCACATCTCGAAGTTGTTTCACAAGCCGAGACCCGATTGTACTCATTTATATCGAGTCCACAGCTGATGATAGTCTTGGCTTTCTCATCCATAAAAAAGAGGTTTGCCTTCATTGGATTCATTTAAAGGATTCTCTTGGGAATCCTACTTCCATCTGGACCATCCTTATGGGAATAAGCGACCCATTTTCTATGACATGCCATATATAAACATCTTGCTTCAAATTGGTTCTCATCTGGTTCTACCATAGCTATAGTTATCATTTTTTAGTAGAGGTGGTCCCTTGGTTTCTGAGCCTTCATCCTAGTTGGATCTTTAAGTCTTAATGATAAAGTAAAAAAAAAAGTGCACACAAGGCTTTTATACTGCTTGTAGATCCCTAAATATACCTAGGGGTGTTGAATAGGTGTTTACACAAATCTAAGTAGAAATTTAAATTTAACTTACATGATAAACGTTATAAGAAATTAACACAGAGATTTATACAGGTTCAGCCCTACCTGCCTACGTCTAGCCCCCGAGCACTCCACTCAAAGGAGACTTACTCGAGCCTTTCACTACTTAGCTAGCTTTGGGTGCTACCTCAAACCTCGATACAAATAAAAAACAACCATTACAAATAAGAAAGGTTTACAATTAAAATACTAACATAACTTACGTTCCTCAATAAGTAGATATTAGATAGATAAGCAAATGAGTTAAGCTTTCTTAGGTGGGAAGATCTGAATCTTAAAGAGCTTAACCAAGAAGCTTGCTTGACAAGATTTCAAACAGCAATCTTTCACACAAGAAATTATGAAGATGTTTGTTTATATTGAAGAAAGAGCTTTTAGAGAGATTCTTGGAGATGTCAAAAGTGAATAGCAAACTCCCTTAGCATCCCTTTTATACAAGAGAAGATATAACCGTTGAAAAGCATTTAATGGGACAGAACAGAAAAATATAACGAGAATTCATTCAAATGATTTAAAAATCATTGGAATGAATTGCCACCTATAAAGATTAGATTACTTCTGAAGAAAACATTCGAATGAGAAGGGAATTGTTTGGATGAAAATGAAGCATCAGGTAATGTCTTTTTGCCTCTGAAGGAATCGTTCGAATGAATTTAGAATTCATTTGAATGGAAATGTTTTAAAACGAATAATCAATATGAGTACTGAAGGAATCGTTTGCTTAAATTTGAAATTCATTCGGCTGAAAACAATTTTGGATGATAATCAAGTGGGCACTGGAGGAATCATTCTGATAATTTTGAATTCGTTCGATGAAAACAATTTTGAATGAAAAAATAAGTAAATCATTTTGGCCACTGGTGGAATCGTTCGAATTAAATACGATTCATTCGAATGAAAACGATTTTGAATGAAGAATACAAGAAAACCATTTTTTGCAGCTGAAGGAATCGTTCAAGTGAATTGAGATTCATTCAAAAGAAAAGTTCTTGGCATTACATGGTTTTTCGAGTTTAGCTCTTTTTGATTTTCTGTTTGATGTTTAAGAAAGCCTAGCTTTAAATAATTATAGGAAGAAATGAAGAACTTATAAGTCCAAGGTCTTCAGCCAAGGAGAGATCCACTCTAGTTTTAATTAACTTGTTCCTTAAAATCATATTTAATGGTATAATTAGACTAATCATACAATCATAAAAAAAACAATTCATTCTTCCTTGACTTCATGTAAGTGGATTTCGTTCTACTGCTATAAAATAATATTTCAAAGCTTGCATATGTTCTCCGTTACTTGTGTGGATAAGGCTTATGCTATAGCTGGAGTCATCAAATTAAAGAATCTAGGCACAAGAGTCAACAAAAATCACCAGCAACTTACACGCGTCTAGACACATAAGACATATCGACACATGATAAAAATTATTAAAACATACCAAAAGAGAAAAATCATCAAAAATCACAAAAGAAAATAAATTTATGGATGGAATCAAATATGCAGTATTTACAGACCGTATTTTTTTTCGCCCTTTGCATAAGAGCCTTCAATCTTGTTGACCAGGAATTGAACCTAGGAATTTGACTATGTCTTCATCCATAGGATCCCAAGTACCCGGATCGATGAAAAGTTAGAGTTGAACCCATTGAGTGCCCTCACTTGAGAAAAGATGTGAATCGCTGGACTGAGAATGATCCTTATTAAGAAATGGGTGATTATGAGGCGAATGACTTCCTTGAAAGAAGTCCAAGCCGAGGAGCGTAATGATCGTACGTCTGTAGTGCATTGTCTGTCCCATAATAGGCCCCATTCTTCTACCCTTTCTCATAAGTTGATGACTATACATAGTTATTACCCCCCCCCCCCCTCCATAGGTTAGGTTAATAGATTCTTGTGGAACTCCAGGTTGAGAAATTACTCAAAATGCTGCCGTGATTGACTAAGAGTGCCTGCCAAAACAAACATATTCGAGTTTAATCATCTTAATATAATCCCTAGCAGAGTTGCTACTGTGATGAAACGCATCCCAAAATTTTGTTTTTCTGGGTTGCCATCTTATTTTTAAGGTCAGCTAAAATTATCAACATCTCATTATCCAAGCTATCCGATCTCCAAAACCCTATGTTCATATTCATGAACTACTTTAAATAAGAAGGTGTTAGGCACTATATCATACCCAGAAACGATCTATACTTGTTTTTAAGTGATTTTTGATGATTTTTATTCACACACAAATAAAACAAGAACAAGTCCTTGGTAATCTTAATTTTTAGTTTGAACTTAATAACGGAAGTCAAGTGGCCTACAAATCTGATTGGACATGTCATGATCAAAATCACGTAGTTCTAACCTTAGAAGAGGCGATTTGAATCTTGGTCTTTGGTATTGAAAATCATATTCTAATCAATTCTTCTAGTTGAATGCAAAGAAAACTGTTTTTATTATATTCACAGACTAAAATTTAATTGTTGGGAGGGATCTAATCTAATCTAGAAAAAGAAAAGACAAAGGTCGAGAGATATTCCTTTCGACTTAGGTTGTGCCACTATCGATCCCAAATTATCCATGATGCGATGCAAGAACGATGCCCACATACGTAAATTAGTGTTTCAATGTATGGGGGAGAAGTAATTTCTAATATAATTGCACTCGCTCTTTCTTCCTAGATTGCTTTGGCAGAAAGATACTAGCCTCTAGGGGATTTTCTTTGACTTTTGGGGCTCCCAGAAGGCTATTTCTATCGAGGTCTGGCAGCCTAGCCTTGCAGAAGAGTTGCTTAAGGACACTAACATGCAATCTTAGCAACCAGAAAAAGAAGGTTAAAAAAAATACCAAAATACCTTACTAGTCGGTACTCTTGAGTTACCAATGTGTACTGTCTACCTCAAAAAAGAATTGACCAGCATATATTTCCTCCTTAATTTGCAATTAAGCCCTCTTCTAGAAGGAAAAGTCCACCTTTTAATAAAATGCACGTGATTAAGATAGAATCGAGATAGAAACCCAAGTTAAACTAAATTCACTACCTGATTCTCTAACCAATCTAGACTCTAAAATGGGTTAAGCCCAACATAAACAAACTGACTACCAGGACTGGCCAACTGGACTGGACCAACTAGATTGGATTGAAATAATTATAACAAAACCTATAAAAATGAGGTACTTAGAACCCCCCCCCCCCCCAAATGAGCTGCTAGCGTTGCTGCCACCTTTTTTCCCCTCGTTACAAGCTCGTAAACTCGAATCCACCCACTTCTAACACTTGCACGGCCAACCCAAGGCCCCTCACCCTTAGCCATCCCACTCACCCGTGCCAACTTTGGCCAACCGACTACCAATAGCCCACGAGCAACCCATCCCCCACCCTCGGGTAGCAACATCCTCCCCTAACCATGGCCAACCCATTGAGCGCCATCTCCTCCTCCTCCTCCCTTCCATCACCATCATTAAATACCTCCTAACCCCCAAGCACTTCAATAATAACGTCCAATTTTCATGGCCATGGGGTTGCATGCATTTACCTCTGTTGTGCCTGTTCTGTAACGCTTCTCGCCCCTCGCTTGTCTCGAGTTGCTCCCAACACCATGCCTCGTCGCATGCCGCTCTTAGAACCCCTGTGCTCATCGTGTCTTGCGTATCCATCTCATGCTGCTTCCCACCCCCTCGGGCCCTCACGCTAAGACACCTGGCTGAGCCTGAACGCCACCTGCATGTTACATGCTCCCGACACGGCTCTCGTCATCGTGCCTTCTCCTATTTTCAGCCCTCACACATTTTCACCAACTTCTTATAAGGTGCTGCGAGGACTCAACAGGTGGTGCTCGAGGAACTACTAAGTACTTTTGTTGTTTTATGACAGCATCAACAACACCCACAAAGACACTATGTGTTCACCAACACTACAACCAGATCTTGATTATCACTACTTGCCAAATCCACCTATTTTTTGCTTTGCGCTAGCAAGTATGCATGTGTTGTGTACTCAGATTGCCTATATATGCACGTACATTTAACTGTTCATAGCCGCGTGCACGGGGCTTATGTTGCTAAACCATCATAGCCACGTACATTTAACTGTTCAGTGGTTCGCTTTCACGACATATCAACAAAGATTAACGGTCAAAGTTTAAAGCTATCAATCTGGTTAACTTGAAGCGCACATACCAAGTCAAGAGCCGCACATTAGTCACAATAAAAAATTCTGGGTGTTGGCATCGATGTTCCTAGGGCCATTTCTTTCTTTGGTGGGGAGGGGGGAGGGTTGGTTCGGCCAGAGTCTCTCCATTGGAAGGGGAGGTCGGTTAGAGCCCCTTCCTTGGGGACGGGGTTGGTCGAGCGCCGTCTTTATATTATGTGTCCCCAACACATCGCTTGTCACTGGGCTCGAGTGCTATGGTGCCCGATTGTGCTCAAGCTCCATCTTTGCGTTGCATGCCCTCGACACTAAGCTAGACGCCTTGCCTTCGCTGCAACGCCTGACTGCTGTGGCACTTAGTAAGGACTTTGGACTGGTGGCTAAACCAATATCATTTTCGTGACGCTCTGTGAGCCGATCTTCCTAAACAGACTGAGCGAAGTTCTGCATGACAAGTCGATCGAATATGTATGCCAATAGTTTGCGAAGCACTGACATGTGGCCCTTTGGTAAGGTGTCACTCTTATGAAGCACCACGTGTCGCTTGATGACATGACATCTCATTGCTCACAAAATAGTGAACTTTAAAATTCATTTTGAATGATTGGACTTCATGTGCAAAATCTCACTTTCATATTCTAAACTTCAAAACTAAAGGATTATATAGAAAGAGAGCTCCGATTTGGATTCTTACTTCAGATCCTGACTCTGGACCCTAACTCTAGACCTTGACATGTGGACTTCCGTTTTGAACTCTTAATTACCGTTGCATATTCGCTTCGTACCCTCGCCTTTATAGCACTGTCATTCCTCAAATTTTATCTAAATCTTAATTTATGTATTTCCTTTGTCCTTACCCATCTCACAATAACACAGTTGACACGAAATGCGTCTGGTGTAACACTCCCGTGTATACTGCTATGCATAAGTAACTGCAACACTGAAAATGTGCGGCTAACGTTGGACCCACTAAATGGGCCGACCACCGAACTGCATTGTCAAATTCAAGTGTTGCCTCCGCATTATCTCTCTCTCGCGCGTCTATTGACTGGAGCGAAGCAAGAGATCTGTTTTGAGTCGCTAATGGCCACCATTTCTGGGGCTAGCTTGGGTGCCGGTGGAAAGATAGTGAAACGGCGGCGAAATGGCGCCCGCACCACCCCATATGACCGCCCGACGCCGCCCCCTCACCCGCCCCCTGAAAGTTCAAACTGGCTCACGGGACTCATTGGCCCCGCTTCACGGATGATTGCCAACGGTGCAGGCAAACTCCAATCCTGGATTTACGACTCTACGTCCTCGTCGTCATCTTCATCTTCGTCTTCGGACGTTGATTCCAGTTCCGGTACGTCTTCAGCTATCCTCGCTTCAAATACTTGGTTTAATTGGCGACCTTGTCGCCGATTTTTTACTAAGTCCCTTGGTGCTAATGGGTATGTAATGATTGATTCGTAAACTTAAGCTTGACGGATTCGTAAACTTCAACTTGACGGAGAGTGTTAGAGGGTACTAAATGGGTGTATGGCTGTATATGTATGTAAACCGTGTGTGCACAACAGTCTCTTCATTCCTTTTTCCTTAACGGCCGAGAAAATGTATGCTATGCTTCGCACTTGCTTTTACATCCGAGCCTTTCAGTTGGACATGGAGAGACGAATCATTGCGAAACAAATAAAGTGGGGTGCCAAAATAGAATGAGTGTGAATTGCATTAACATATTTGGGGACCAAAGCTCAAGACCTTGTTAAACAAGATTTCTTTCTATATGCCAAGTGGGTTAGCTGCTCAAAAGGCTTATGTAATTCGATAGCAGGCGGCCCCGTCAACGTGTCTCATGTTTGTCTTCCTGTGCAAGGGAATACCAATGTCAAAGCAAAAGCTGTCAAAGTTGAATGGCGAGGAGGCAAAGTAAGGAAATAAGAAATGTGGAGATCAATGTCAAGCACATTGCTGGACTAAATATAGACTATGGTAGAAAAGGAGAAAATGTAGATATTTGTGGTGTATTCAAATGCGTAATCTAGTCTACTTGCTCCAAAAGGCCATCTTTTGTAGGAGAACTAAAGGCCTTTTAGTTATACACTGCTGTTTTTATATTGGAATGTTTCTCAGATCTGGCTAGTTATTTTTTGGCAAATCCTGTGCACATTTTGAAATTTTTCCTTAATTTCAGTTGTGCCTATGTGATGAACGCAAAACCCTCTGGTTTCAGCCCTTAGCTTCATTCCGCTGTAGTTTTCTATGTAAGATGATGTACTAGCCATTTCATTTGATTTATGATGCATCATTCCTTCGGTGTGATGCTCAAGAATCTTAGGTCTGATGGGCCAAGGATCCAAGGTCTAATGCGTAAGTTCGTTTATTTTCTTTTCACCCAAACAAACCAGAACAACCCCTAGCCATCACCCTAAACGGTACCCCTTTTGGGTTGCAAACTATTAATTTTTTGTTATACCCTAAAGTTATCAAGTACTTCACCCTGATTTAGTTACAGAGTCTCTCTCCATCTCTCTCTCTCTCTCTCTCTCTCTATACTCTTATAACTTTAAAATTACAACCTAAAGAATGAGGAGTGGAGCGAGATGTCTTCTGCGGCTAGGGTGGAACTCCTTCGATCATTGTGTGGAGTGGAAAGGGTGCTCTGGGTTTCGCTTAGGGGAGATAGCCGTGGTTATGATCAGGGAGATTGATTTGTGACCTAAGGAGATATGATGGCTGCATGGATGGCTCCAAAAAGCTTCATTTGGTAGACTGCTAAAAAGTTGTATTGACGTGGTGCTAGAGGTCTTGTGAACAGCCACTTGAACAAGGAGGCTTACTTCTTGAGAATCCAAGTGCGAGTTAGGTGTGAGATTGCTTTGCATGTATCCCAGGGCCCAGCCGCGAGGATGGGTGGCGGTAGAAATCAAGGATTTTTGCTTCATTTGTTGGTAAATTTGGAATGGGTTTGTCCTCAATCCTTCACGCAGCATAGGTATCTTCTTGGCTAGAGTTACCCAATCGATGTCGAAAGGGTGTGAGTTTGCTCGATGTGGAGGTTGGAGGTGGACATCCTGTGAGTTACAAGTTAAAATCTTCGGGGAAATGTTTGGTTTGGAGATTTGAGAACTCGGGTTGCTCCTAACTGGTCAAGGAGATTTAAAGATAGGGCAGAATGAAACTCAAGGTCATTAGTTGATGTTACGGTTTTGCAGCTGGCGATGCTTCTACTATTTAACAACCATTTAGAGACTGGTGCATCCCCCGTGTAGACTCAAGCCTGCGGCCTACAAACAGTTTCCCGTAAGAAATGAAAGGATTGGAGGCTCAAGGACGTAGGCCCATTAATGGAGGTGCAGTCACTTCATCTAGTGAATCAATTAAGCTAATTGAGCTGGATCTTCAGCCTACAACTTCTGTTCCAATTGTCGAGAGGTAATTGGTTAGGTGAGTGGCCAATTTCCATTTAAGTTGGTTTTACAACCCATGGTGGACCCTTCATGGTCTTTTTAGTGTCGTTTTGAGCTTCCTTTGGATTTTTTTGGTCATTCAGTCTGAGGCCAGCATATGTTCAGCTTTGATTAAAATGTAGAGGGCTCTGATGATATGGTAGATCAGTAGGGGAATATACTCTTTGAACTTGTCGAAGGCTCCTCTGGGGAAGATTTTTGTTGTAGGCTGTTATGGCCAAAAAGAGAAGGTTGCTTCGGAACCCTAATTGCAAATGAGGGTCCCTTAGCCTGGGTCTTACGTCGTGCCCCACATCTTGTGAATTCCCAGGCCTAATTGCTTGCTAGTTTTAACCATGTTTTAAATGGAAATTGTTTATTTCATGTGTGTTATTAGTCGCTTAAATGAGATTTAAGTGTGTCATGAATTTTGCTATTGGCAAGCTTCTTGAGATAAGGAGAGTAAATACAAGGGTTAGATGGTAAAGATGTTGCTTTATGAACATTATCATGCTTATACTTGAATGAAAGAGCCCAATGAGATGAGGCGAACGCATTTTGAATCGGCTGAATTGGACATCAGATGAAGTCTATTCATGCCTTTTAAAGTGCACTGGGAAAAAGATGATGGAGAATCCGAGCTTAACGGGTGGCATAGTACTGCTAGCACTTGTCTCCCCTTTATTTTATCTCGTGCTTGTGATCCTATGTGGCAACCTCTTGAAGTGATATCAGCTGCTCATTTCGGATCATTTTACCAAGACAGATCTACTTTATTCGGACCATTCCTTATATGCATTTTGGTGAGCTAGGACACCAGATCTACCTGAATTCTTTTAACTAGTTACTCTTCTCTCTCTCATTGTTTTTATCACTTCTGTTCTCCTCTTACAAAGCAGAGAATAAGCTCTCTCTCTCTCTCTCTCACTCATAGCTTCCTTCCCAAAGTAGTACCCTCTCTCCCTCTCTTCTTCTTCTTCTTCATGTTGTACGGACAGGAGCAGCAGAGTAACTGGGGTAGCACAATTTAAAGCAAATGGTAAAGGAAAATCTAGGGCATTGTTGCTGATTGGTCCAATGCCTTTATCACCTCGGGTTGCTAAAATTAGGCAAGGACCTATGTGTTGAACTGATTTTTATGTTTAACTTTGCTAAATGCTTGTTATTGTATTAGTTGTTAAATTGTAATGATTGGTTAATTGTGATTATTGTTTTATGTGTTAATTGGGTAATTATTTTACATGCTTAATTGTGATTCTCTCCTGGATTGTTAAAACTACTCCCTCCGCTCCCAAAAAATTGATCAGATTTCCTTATGGTTTGTCCCAAAAAAATTGATCATGTTCCAAATTAAGAAAGATTTTGTAGGTGTTTTTCCATGTTTACCCTTTTTTATTCAATTTCTCTCTCTACATTTAATACTCCACCAACCCATTTTCTCTCTCTTGGCCCACTTTCTTCCTCCCCTCCTCTCTCT
This sequence comes from Escallonia herrerae, assembly GCA_033070095.1. Classification (NCBI taxonomy): domain Eukaryota; kingdom Viridiplantae; phylum Streptophyta; class Magnoliopsida; order Escalloniales; family Escalloniaceae; genus Escallonia; species Escallonia herrerae. The sequence goes on along the minus strand of JAVXUP010000032.1, from coordinate 981,009 downwards.
CTCTCTCTCTCTTTTGTGGGGTAGGATGGAAAACTCATAATATATGATTCATATCCTAAATAAGCGTGCAAGTCAAACCTGATCAAATAAATTGGGACGGAGGGGTAATTGTTATGGTTGTGTGATTGAGATCAATGTAAGTTTTTTGTTCTAGTTGTGGTTTTGTGATTTGCATGTTTTATTGTATTATGCATATGAAAGATTGTCTAAATCACAGTTATCATAGCAGAATTGAATCGGCTCGTTCAAACGGTTGAAACCGGTGGTCATGGCGTCTCCATTTGGATCGGATATGCATATGATACGTTTAGAACCGGGTAAACCAGCCTTAAATCGCAGAAGCGGGTGGTTGACAGGTTCCAAAAAGCCCAATCCGGTTTGCTGTTGCTTAAAAAGGAAAAATGCCAACCCCAAGTTTGAAACCCTGGTCGTGAGAAATGCGTGTTATGACTTGGTCCATTGAACCAAGCTTGCGTTTGTGTTAGAGACGTATGGATATAATATAAATACTATTTCACGGAAACACCTACTACAGAATCTCTTATCAATAAAAATGTTGAACCTGTTGAACCAATCCTTTAAACGGTTCAATATTTGGTTTGGTTCTGGTAACTATGGCTTGAATAGAAATTTGCATAGTCGTAATTGAAATGGCATTGATACTAAAATTTAGTTCAGTTGAGATATGTGAGCTAAACTGAAAGGTGCATAAAATATGCATACACTGCCTCAATGAAATTGTTTTGGAGTTCAGTGCCAAGGCCGAAGGTTGGAGAAGACCGGAGCAGTGGCCTTTTGGCTACTGGGATATATCCTGGGCCAGAAGTCTAATAGGTTGACCTCCTGAGTGGGTTAATGCTGTGCATAATGTCTCAATGTATATGGAGGGCCAGAGAGTAGGGTTCCTTTCAATTATGGCATAAAGGGCAATGTCGACCTTGTTTGTGGGCGCTTGAATAGAACCCTTGGAGGGTTGATGGTAGGTGAGTGAAACAATGACTAGTTAATGCCAGTGATACGTACTCAGTGCATAGTGCGTGTTAGTGTGAAGTGAATACAAGTGATAATGAGTTATGTGGTTATTGCTACTTGTTAGTGACAAAATGCATAAACGTCACGTTAAATAAGGTTATATGGCCGAGTGGGATGCTCATTTGTTTCGCTGTCTAATCATTTTGGTACGGGCAGTTCACAGGTGGTTCTCCAGCTTGTAGCGAGTGATTCGTTAATGTTTGGAGGCATGGAAAAATGATGTTTGATTGTAGAAATTATAATTTACTTAGAATCGTTGGTTTAGTTTCCTATGCTTGAATATGTAACAAGTGAGGATTAGTCTTGCGTAAGCAAGTATGAATATATTTTAGTTATTTGCTTTTGCATCTTTTCCTGTTTATTAGTGGCTCTGATTACCATATAATGAAATGGTAGCGTTTTATGGCTTGTCGAGGCGTGACACACTTGTTGAAGGGGTAGTTAGTTGATTTGCCGTCCCTTTGTCTAAGAAGGAGCAATCTTTTTTTTTTGGAAGTGATATGGAGGAAAGTGGTGGAATCACTCATTACCATTGAAAGGAATCTACGGTATATGTCCACAAGGTGGGCAAATGAAGAGATAAGTCATGCCAAGCAAAAAGTTCAGGGAATGAAAAACTTTGAAGTGTTTCATCAATTACGATCATCAAAGAGGGGATAAGTGGGTTGTTAAGCAGAGTAGTCAAACAATATTTGCTTCTCATTTATTGTATTTCTTCAAATTTGTTTCTTGGAATCTGTGGGTTAAATTCTTGATCTAACAGAAAGGTGGTCAAACATTGTGAGCTGGGTTGAAACCTCATTGTGTGCCTTTAGGAGATGAAGATGGTGGGTGGCGGGGACATTGGTGGGCGTAAATGGGCACATTGGGTCTCTATAGATGTAGCGAGAGGCTGAGAGCTCAGGTTTTATTTGCAATTTTAAGATTGATGAGATAGTTGAGTTTATCGAATCTCTTATCGTTTTGAGTGGGTGGAGGATGATTGGATGCGTTTTCTCAGGGCTGAAGTCACAATACACGTGGTAATTCGAATGTAATAAGATCTCCCTGTAAAAAGGAGGGATGTACTTCATTCTCCTATTTTGGATTTCAACGATTTCATTAGTCTTATGGCGGTGGTTAATATTCTAATTTGGGGGCGGGGGGATCACTATGTATCGAGTCTCGGATAGCTCGTCTTCCTCTTGCATTGATTGATATATTATAAGAGCTGATTAATAGAAGCATGGTAATATTCAAGATGATAGCTCTTTGTTACAGATGTTGAATATTGTTTATTTGCTTTGGGCGAAGCCACAGTGCATAAGTCGTAATTTCGATGTGTCCATGAAGGACTGGATAAAAGACAATGACAACTTTCGGCTGCCCCAACCAAGGAAACCACACGCACACACAACAAACCTCGAGTAGAACAAGAATAAACTTAACGATTGCTTTTACCACCAAATAGTTGGCCACCTTATGAAAGATTGCAATGCCCTAAGATGTATTTACCAAGAAGGTTACCTCTAGCAAACTCAAGCTAAAGAAAAACAATGACTTTGACGGACGTCCATGTACACCTCACGATGACAATAAGAGCTCATGAGGTCCTCTTTGCAGTCTGTATGGAAGTCGACCCTCCCACTGAAGCATCATCGGAAGCCACTCTTTAGGTCCCATCCCCAGAGACCCCTCCCACTGTGGAATATGCCCTGCCCATAGGTCTTGTACTCTGTATTGTATAACACATCTATCCTCAGTCAAGTTTACATTATTGTGTGAGTGTGAGAGTCAAGTGGCTTACGCTGACACACCGAGAGGAAGGCAATGAGTGTTGGCGTGGTGCTTGCCAAGAGTTAGGTTAGACTAGTGGGGAAAAAGGCTAACTTAGGGAGTAGACGGGCTTGCTTTCCTTGGAGCAGCACAGATTAGGCCAGAGTCTCAGTGCCAAAAATCTAGGTCTGTGAAAGGTGGTATTAGTGCTTGGGTTGGAAGGGTCCCACGCAAAGGAGCAGTGACGGTGACCTCCGGGAACAAGATTGTCAAGGAAAACTCTCCAGGACTGAGGAAGATGTCCAAGGATTGGAGCAGTACTATCGGAGATACTGAGACACGGATGAAGACCGAGCTCGACACATTTGGGTAACGCATGCAATGGAACATCGCTACTCAGCTGGATCTAGTCTTCAATAGGCTAGATGAGTTGGAGGTGGATAGCCGTCCTTGTGCGTTAGTGAAGAAAGTTGATGTACTTGCCACGGGGTTAGAAGACTTGATCGAGTAGGAGGTCGCCCACTTCACCAAGGGCGAGGTGCAGCGACTCAAGGACCTTGAGGATGAAGTTATGGAACTCCAAGATGAGCTGGCAACTTGTAGAAGGGAGCTAAAATGGGCCAAAAGGGGAGGATGGGGGTGGTATTGCGGTGCAGCCAAAGAGGAAGAAGGTACCTGACCCCAAGTCATATGAATGGAGCAAGGGATGCAAGGCACATAGGCAACTTCTTTTGGCACTTGGGCCGATGCTTTGAGGCGCCCGACATTGACAATGAGAATGAGAAGGTACAGACAACATTGATGCACCTTATAGATACGGTTGTGTTGTATTTGAGACGTTGCTACACAGATCAATGCGACATCAACATATGAGAGAAGTTAAAAAGTGAAGTCAAGAGGCAGTTTAACCAAGAGAGCATGGAGTACTTGGGGATGATCAACTTGCGGAGGCTGAAGCAGAAGTGGAGCATCACTGAGTATGCAAAGGCGTTCTCAGCTTTGACGCTCGAGGCCCAGGTGATGTTTGAGATGCGGAGGCTTTGCTTCTTCATTGATAAGGTTGCAACATGGGTAGCCACAGAGTCAAGGAGGAGGGAACCCCGTGACTTGTTGGCTTTCACCATGGATATTGTCAAACAGTTAAAAGACTCTAAGCGGGACGACAATTTGAAGTCTCTTAAGGCACAACCGCTGCAGAGTGGGGGAGAAGGCATCACGGTGGCTCACCGAGGCAACAGATGACGAGCGGTGCGACGATGAGAGGCATCGCTGTCATCACAGGGGGAATAAGCACGAGAAATGCAAGGGGCAGGGATGTCACAACAAGTGTGAGAAGGGGGTGCGTAGAGGTGGTTACTTCTATTGTGGAGAGCCGCATTATGCAAAGAGTTGTCCACGCCATAAAAAGGTAATTGCGCTACTCTAGAAGAAGGTCAAGGCATCAACGGTGATTCTTTCGAGAGTGATGAAGAGCTGCACATTGGGGCATTGCAGAAGCTCAATGCCTTGGTGTAGGAGGAATTTAAGGAAGACGCTGCCCAGCAAAGAAGAACAAGAAGGCACAAGGCCTGCTCTACGCAACGGTCGACATTGGTGGGAACACCCTGTAAGCGTTGCCCCTGGCAGGGCACACTTCTGCCTACTCTCGCATTGTGCCCTTCCCATTGACATTTTGCCGACACCCCATCCTTCTACCTTGTCCCTGCCGTTGTTCCATATCTTTACAATACCACACACACCTCACCTTGGATGTGGAAAATGTTTTGACCCACTATCTAGTGTGCGGCATTTTCAGGGGGTTGGCTTGTAGTGCTTCGGAGTGAGGACCCTTTGTAGCAGGATAGGTTAGTTTTTCGAGACATTATCTCTGCCTGAGGCAACTCGCCCTAGGATCATGACCTTTGGTACACTTCAAGAAGCGATTAGGTCTTCGGTGGGTATCGAGCCTAGTCTGCTTGGCATTTAGGCGTTGGGCTTCCCTGCCACTGTCAGGTTTTCTATGTCTCTTGATGCCCCTGTGGGACTTAGCAAGGATATTAGACTGATGGTTGGACCATGGGCGTCCTCTGGCCAAAGCTGCTTGGTGCGAATCAGTCTTCCTAGACAGAGAGCAAAGCTTTGCAGGGCACGCTGAGTGAGCATGGTGATCAGACTGTCCGCGCAACACCTACATATGACATGTTCTGGGCGAGGTGGCATTTTAGCCCTACAGGTAGTGGACTTTGAGAGCACATTTTCACAAGAATTGAACAGTTAAATTATTTGCTCTCTCACTGGAGAGAGAGGACCTAAGTATTGGACCCTGACATTGGGCCTTGAAAACTTGGATTCAGTGTTAGACTTATGATTGCCTCCTGTACTCACCTCGCGTCTTTGCCCACACAGCACTGCCACTCCTTAGGGTCTGTCTAGGTTGCGTTGGTCTCTGCCTTGCTCCTATCCTTGCTCTGTCCCAAGCTATCATGCTTGACATCCGATTCGAAATATGCTCTTGTGGCACTTCCACAGTACGACAAACTCGCTTCCTTTGCATCATTAATTGAAGACCCATGTTCTAAGATGGACCCGAAAATGAAAAGGAACCATTTTTGAAGATTTTGGCGGATTCAGCTTATGTTTGATGGATCTTGCAGCAGTTATACTTTGAAAAGATATCAGATCTGGCTGCTGATTTTCTGCTCTAAAGACAGTGCTGCACATTATGAAAGTCCTCCCCGATTTCCAATGTGCAATGGTGAAAGACTCATGCAGGACACTTGTCTAAGGTGGGTTTTAACTGTTGACATAAGGCCAAAATGCTTGGACAATCATTATATGGCTTGGAGCCGGCATTTCAAGTGGCACTCAACCTGGAAGAGTAATTCAGAAATCTAGTTGTCACAAGAAATTGGTCTCAAGTTAAGGAGGCAACAATTAGAAGGTCTTACCTTGCAATTTCTGCTTCGAGGGAAGCTCCTCTATAACCATCCAATTAAAAGAGCAGGCCAGAGAGTTTGTCTAAGAGAACCGGTGGCTGATGTGAGTCAACTTGAGAAGCCGAATCCTCTACCCCATGATTGAAAGATGTTAATTTGAAAAGCTGAAAGGCTGTGCGGTCTGCATCCAATACGCCCCCAAATATGACTTGTATGTCCTCCAACTTCTCTAACTTGGTGCTTAAAGCGTTTTCTAGAGAAATAATTTCCAAGCAGTAGTAGATTTTTCTCCGAAGACTCGGTCGATCAATTGACTAGCATCTTTGATGAATCTTTTAAAGGAAGCTAAGCAAAGCATCGAACTCTCCCTATAGTTAAAGGTGCTGAAGAAGCAGCTAAGGGAAAAATGGGAGATCAAATCTTTCAAGAATGGCAGGAGGGATATAGAGGTCAGCTCAACCATGCATGTGGCTTCTGTTCTTATGGTTGCAAACATTGATATTGTCATGCCCGATAAATTGAAATATAGCGAGAAGTTTGAGAATGGTTCTGCCTTTTCCTCCTTATTAGCTGGAATTACCTTTTCTCTCGCGATATATCGATATCAACCTTAGGACAGTAGCTTGTTCAATCATATATGCAACAATTTGAAAGTTGAGGACGAGTTTCCTCTAATTAGAGGAGAATAATGCAGTCCAAGAAAGCAACAATTGTAAGTCCAATGGATCCAAGTTGAGGGACCAATTGGTTCAGTCCTAAAGCAGTATGTCGTTGGTTTAAAGGCCTAAGTAAAGCCCAAATTCTGAGATGGAACCCCAAAATGGCAACGAACCATTTTCAGAAATTCCAGCTGATCTTTGGTGGATTTTAAGATATTGCTGTTATTCTTCTACTATAAATTCGGTGATGCACATGGTGAAATTCCTTCCTGATTTGAGACGTGCAATTGGTAGATTCAAATTACAGACAAGTTCTTGATTCCAGCCTTTGGCACATATCTTTCTGTTACAATTTTTCTGATATACCAGCTGTATCTTTAGATATGCTAGACAAATAAGAAATCTTAGTTGTTGATTGGTTGTGTGATGCATCTTCTCTCGAGTCTGTCGTTGCTTAAGAACCCCAGTTTTGTTGCTTAGGTTTGTCTCTCCTTAGGTGTGATGCCTAGGTTTCTTTTCGTCGTTTTCTTGTTTTCTGTCATCTGCACCTTAAGCATATTGAGATCAGATCCCCATATTGAGATCAGATCCCCAACACAGCACCTTTCCTTACTTCTTCAATCCTCAAATTCTCACTATGCACTCTACATATCATCCCCTAAACTCTCTTGCCTTCCCTCTTGGTTTTGCATCATTTTCCAATATTTATTAAATTAATTGGCAGATCATATTCATGAGTTTTGTTATTGCACATCTGTGCCATGAATAGTAAGCACCGCTCCACCCCCTTTTTACCCAGGCCTTGTAATCCCTGCATAAGTTTTTGGGATGGTTGGTTGCATATTGTTTGTTCTGTCGCTTCAGTGTCTGTAAGACTGAAAGTAAAACTGGATTTTGTCATTGCTATTTGAATTTATTGTAGTTACATTTATTGTATTTAAGCATGAATTCGGTTTACTAATTCCCTTTTCCTACTTTCTCTTCTCGGCCAGAACATTGTGTTGATGATGACTTTGATGGCACCTCTCTTGATATGGCTGATGGATCAAGAAAGGTAATTGCATCTGCATTTCTCAATATCACTTATGTGATGATATTTTCATCTATTAGTTAGTGCTTGAGAAACCTTTGTTTTTGTGTTGTGCACACTTAAAATATGTACTCGGAAATCGCAAAGTACTTCCCACCGATCTCTAAACTATTTAAGTTATCCATGATCGGTCATATCATCCAATTCAATATAAGTGAGTCATTGAAGTGCATCATGTGCCATGCACATTGATTTGTTTGAAGGGTCTTTTTGTCAAATGAAGCAATTTGTTTTTTAACTACAGCAATACATCTCTTTCGTCTTGAAATGGTACAAACAAAATAACTGATACGTAACTCAGTGAGGAGAAGGATAGTTTCGGGCCTCACTAGATTGATGGGTAAGCAAAGCTTTTTTTAGGGGCTGATGTGAGAAAGGGGTTAAAGTAAAGATATTATGAAACATGAAAGCAGCAAAATGTAACCTTGGTGTGGCAAACCACTCCAAAAATTAGAACCCAAAAGGTCTAACTCGATTCGGCATCGTATTTTAGGGTTAACTAGATATTAACACCGGAAAGAAAACCCTATTTTGACTCTAAATTGTCCAACTAATGCTTCTAACCACACCAAACAAGAGATTTTGCTTGGGGGACAAAATTATGGAATGGAAAGGTGTTAGGCACCCCGTTGTACTCTAATGATATCTCACTTGTTTTATGTAATTTTTTTTATTTTTATCCCAATAAAACAACAAATGACAAAAAGTGCATAAAAACAAAACTTAAACTAAACTGAAGTTTGGTTCAAGCACAACATCTAGGGTTATTGGGAATCAAAACACATAGTTTTGACCGACCCTACAGGAGGTGACCTAGATCTCGATCTGTTTTTCCTTAGACCTAAATGAACTCAACTTCTTCTAATTGACTGTTCTTAGAATTCTTTCTAACTAACACTTCTAGTTGTTTCAGAACTTGTTTGCGCTGCTGGGCAAACTTAAAATCGATTTGTGCGCCGGTGGTACAATCGATTCAAAGTGTGGGATCTTTTTTTGCCCCTAGGGCTTGGGGACTTCCCTGAAAATGGAAAATGGAAATGAAAACTGAAAATAAAACGATTACGCGCCCATAAATGACAAAGAGAGTTTTAATTGATTGTGAATGTTTACACACCAATGTTTCCAAGTCTGGAAACTGAACTTCCTATCGATAGGCAGCAATAGCCTCTAAACAGAAGACAAAATTAAAAAAGGCTTGAAGTAAAGTCTTGATATGTCTGGTTGATGATGATTGATGATGTCCTCTGCTTCTTCTTTGGCCCATTATATATACTAGATGCGGCTTTGTAGAAAATAACTACCATTACGAGACAAACTATCTACTTAGAGATAAACTACCCACTTAGAAAATAACCACCCACTAATAAATAACTAACCACACTTATCTCTTATCAATTGGGACACATTTTTAGAAGTTGGTTTCTTTCACTTCTTGAATCTTCCATTATCTCTTCAGAAATAATAAGTAAAAGTAAATGCTATTTAGTGGCATTTAATCAAAGTGAACTCATTAGTGAAAAAAGATATTTTCTGGTGAAAAAAGATATTTTCTGGTGCAAACAGAACTCTAATTGAAATGGAAGTCTAAACCTAACAGTATATAGATTCAAATAGAGTATGGGCGGATGAGACTCCTAACCGACTTCTTCTAGTTGGTATAACTCCTTTTTTAGATTTTTATCTTTCTAGACTTAAATTTTGTCGTGGGGATGGGAAATCTAAATCTAGAGCCCTAAACCAATATATGAAAAGTCGAAAAGCTATAGGACAAGACTTAAACCTTTGGACTTGGATGATTTGGATTGCCCGATCGATACTCCACGATGTAATGGAAAGGGTTTGTGGGTATACTATTTCACTATTTCTCTCTCTCTCTCTCTCTCTTCCCTCCCCTCCCCTCCCTCCCTCTTAGAGTTTTTGCAACCTTGAGGAGGCCCTTTTGGTCATTCTTATCACCTCTTAGAGATAAGATTGAAATAGACTAAAAAGTTTAAGTTACCCTTACCGTCCGGTTTATCTTTGGTCATTGACTTACCGGCTGGTTTTTGAAGCTTACCGGCTGGTTTTCGAAAGCTTCGAAAACCAGCCGGTTCCCTTTTGAACTGATGCGATTTTAAACCAATTCTAAAGGGAGGAGAACACCAATTCAGATTAAACACATATGCAAAACGTGATTCGTGCCAAACATCTAATCGACTTTCAAACCAAACACTAGACCTCCTCTCCTATTGAGACTCAGACTTGGGTTAAGCCCTAACCAACTAGACTAACTAATTGGACTGGACCACCTAAATTGGGCTAACTGCATTGAACTGGACTTAAGCAGTGAAATTAAGCTTACTATTATTATCAACTTGAAACCAATAATAATAACATAAGCCTAAATAAAAATAAAGTCTACTAACGAAAATGGGGTGTCCATAAAACCCCTCGGTAGGGAGCTCTCTCGCGAGCTCAAATCACAAAAAAAAGAAAAAGAAAAAGAAAAAGAGAAAACATTTTTGTAGTAGAACATGGAAAAGACCACATACTTTATGACTGAAGCAATGATCAACAAAAATATGAGGTTGGACCTTTGTAAGGCTTCCTATGTATCCCATGAAAGGAATTAGATCAATGTAGTTTGCATGATTGGATGGGGATGTCGCTCAAAGTCAGAGCTAATAGTACAACGATTTGTCACCAGATGAAGGGCGCACCCCTAAATGTCGGAGCCAATGGTAACAACGATTGGTCATTTAGGAATATTAAAAGGGATCTCATGGCTAAAAGCTGGAGCCGACAGTAACAACGATTGATCGCTCAAGCACAACATCACAGCCTAGAAGCCGAAGCCAACAGTAAAAATGATTGGTCGTCTAGGGATACTTAAAAGGGAATAACCTTTATATAAAGCTGGAGCTGGAGCAAACAGTAACAACGATTGGTTGCCAGATAAAGGGCAAGCCGGAGCCAATAGTAAGAACAATTGGTTATCTAGGAGCACTAAAATATACTCATATACCTAAGAGCTAGAGTCAATAGTAATAATGATTGGTCGCTTAGGCACAAGGAGTACCCCTAGATGCTAGGGCTAACAACATCCATGGATACTGAAAAGGTTGTGTAAAGAGCCGGAGTCAATTGTAACAACGATTGGTCGCTTAGACAATAGAAAAGTAGTAAATTTAGATGCTTGAGCTAACAACTCAACCCTGTTGGTCGTCTAGACATTAGGAACACTAAAATAGACTCATACCTATGAGATAGAGCCAACAATAACAACGATTGGTCGCTTAGGCACAAGGCGTACCCCTAGATGCCAGGGCCAATAACATCTAGGGATACTGAAAAGGTCATGCGTAAGAGCCGGAGTCAATAGTAACAACGATAGGTCGCTTAAACATAAGAAAAGTGGCACATCTAGATGCTGGAGCTAACAACTCGACCCTGTTGATCGTCTAGACATTAGGAACCAACTTTGCCTGGTGTCGGAGCCAACAGATTGATTGTTGTGGTCGCCAAACAAAATACGCACTCCTAGATGCTGGATCCAACTACTCGATCTTGTTGGTCGTCTGGGAGTACGGAAAAACTCATGACTAAGTGTTGGAGCCAACAACTCGATTGTGTTGGTCGCTTAGCCATAAGAAGGAAGCATCTACATGCCGGAGCTAACAAGTCGATCTTGTTGTTCGTTTTAGCGAACCTGAGAGTCGGAGCCAACAACGCATGAAAGCGATTGGTCTCTTAGGCACATCGGAGACTCGTATATAAGGGCTAGAGACAGCAACTCGTGAAAGCGTCTGATCGCTTAGATACAGGGAAAGAAGCATATCTAGAAGCCGAGCCAACAACTTGTAAAAGTAGCTGGTTGTCGAAACATTGGGAATAGCTGCAGGGGAGTCACTCAAAGCCGGAGGTAAAAATGCCCAAGTGCAGTTAGTTGTTAAGCGACGGAGTAAGGATAAGTCAACTCTCCTCTTGATTCGAGAGAGAGTAGGTTGAATCTCTTCTAGAGTCAAAGAAGGGTAAGACTGAGTCACACAAAGCAAGGGCCAATAATGCCAAATGGTCGTTTGAACGTTGAGTGACAAAGCAAGATGGTTCGACTCTTTTCCAAAGTCAAGAGGGATAAGACTGAGGCTAGAAAATCAAGCAACACACAGATTATTATTATTATTATTATTATTATTATTATTATTATTATCATCATCATTTACGTTCTTTTCATTTTTTAAAATTTTATTATTCTTTTAAAACTCTTTTGAAAACTAGGGGCAAGCATCCTAGGACCTTAGACATCGACGAAACGAGGGCAGACACTATCTAGACTATCAGAAAAGAGGAATCACAAGGAGCCCCAAGACTAAATTCATGTAGATGAAACTGACCACGCGATGGACCTGATGAAGGCAGACACTATTTTGATTGTCAGGTTAGAAGAATTACAGGGAGCCCCTAAGAAAATGCATGCAGACGATACTGACCATGCAATAGACAGGATGAACAAAAGAAAGATGCAATCTTGATTGTCAGGAGCGGGGAATCATAGGAAGCCCCCTAGATTAAAATGCACGCAAAGACAGACATTATCGTGATTCTCATCAAACATGAAGCCCTTAGGAAAAAATGCATGCAGACACAACTGACTATGCCATGGACTAGGTGAACGAAGGCAGACGTTATCAAGACTATCAGGAAAGGGAAATCTTAAGGAGCCCCTAGATAAAAACAAAAGGTCACAGAGACAAGACGCTAGCCTGACTGTCATGATAGGGGAATCACATGGAGCCCTTAGATAAAATACATGCCGATGATATTGACCATGCAATGGGCAGGATAAAGATAGACAAGATCATGACTGTTAGGAAAAGAAACCACAGGGCGCCCCCCCTAGATTAAAATGTACGGCTACGATGTTGACCATGCAATGGACCGGAGAAAGACACTATCATGACTGTCAAGCAAGGAGATCTACCGGGAGCCCCTAAAGAAATGCTTGCAGACGATGCTGACGATGCAATGAATTGGGTTGACAAAAGACAGACGCTATCACGACCATTGTGAGAGGGGAATCACACGGAGCCCCTTGACAAAAATGTATATAAATGATGTGACCATGTATGGACGGGGAAAGACAGACACTATTAAGACAGTCGTGCAAGGAGAATCACGGGCATCCCTTAAACAAAGACAAAAAAGACACGGGGACAGGCACTGTCACGATTATCGTAAGAGGGGAATCTCATGGAGCCCCTAGATAAAAGCATGTCGATGATGCTGACCATGCAGTGGACCGGCTAAAGAGACAATATCATGACCTTCAGGAAAGGGGAATCACAAGGAGCCCCTAGGTACAACGACAAAAAAGAATCTAAGACAGAGAATATCCTTTGCAAGTGTGAGAGCATGCTTGAAGTGAAAAACATTTGATTGCTCAGTATGATAAATGACCAATCACTTCAAGATGTATTCCCCTTTCTTTTGCATATGGAGTTAAGGTAATGATACCCACTTTGTTGACAAGTCTATCTCTACGTAAAGAGGGGACTGAAGTTTTTGATAAAAAAAATTCAATTCTTATCTTGAATGTCATTCAATTTCAGAGAAAAAGTTACTTCTTAATTCAAACACTTGTGAGTTTGAATCCTTAAGATACCGCGAAAAAGGTTCGGCTCAGAGGGTTGTGAGGATGTAGGTGTGTGAGCCGTGAGGCTGATGTGTATGCTGAAATGCTTTATAAGCTGCGAGGCTCATGGGATTTTGCCCCATGATTAGCCAACAGAACAATGTGTATTACTGGGTTGGACAAATGTAAATGACTATCAGGTGGGTGATGGAAAAGTCACAAGGCACGAGATACAGTCGTATGGCTTCTCATATTATCGCTGAAATGGTAGCAGAAATATCAAACTGCCGCACATAATAGGGCATGCCAAACAGGTCATGAAAGTCAATGGGTCATCATCAAGCCTTTGGGAGGTGAACACATCAAGCCATAGGAGGGTGAACATACCACGTCCGAAAGATCATGAAACATAGGTAATCAAACAAGTCATAAAGAGGTGAAGACATCATTTTGCAATATAATAAGCTTAAGAGGTGCATGGACCAATATCTTTTTTCTTTTTCATTTGTTCATTTTTTTCATTCATCTTATTTTTTACCTCATGTAAAGGTAAAGAGGCATTTGTTTCTCTTAAACAAGCATAACCTCAAAGAGGTTTTTATATATGGAACATAATATAGGCTAAGGTGTGGGCTAGCAAACAAATGGTAGCAAAGCTCAAAAAGACAAAAACCAAAATATGATAACAAAGCCCCTAGTGTGTGCCCATAGGGACCGTGCCTAGATGATCTTATGTATTACAATTTGGGGAATCAAGTCTAATCTAGTTCAAAACCACTGAATTTGCCGAGGATTAATCCTTTGAATTCTATCAATGTCACCACTGCATCAAATCGTGACAATCATTTTCCAAGACTTCAAAATCATTTTTTTTTTCTGATCAACGCTTCTTCTTTCTTTTTTCTTTTTAACATTTCTTCTTTTTTAATCTCAAATATTTATCATGATTCTAATCATCTTCAGTGTATCAAGAGTTTGGTTCTTATGAGAAGGAAACTTTCATGTTGACTCCAACAGCAATACTATGAACATAGGTCACACACAAAAAGACTTACCTGCCCAAGTTTGGGATTATAGGCTTCTGAAATGAAAGCTAAACTGTTTAAGCTCAATGGGCTACCAAGTAGTAAAATCAAGCATAGGGTAATCAGGATATATGCGATGGCCAAGCGATGGCCTCCGATCACTGCGAATACTGTTTTTAGGAAGACTTATGCAAACCTACGTTCTTTGAGATTTTTTTTTATTATTTGTTGTTTTATAGTTCTTTTTGGTGCCATAGCTTTTGCCTCAACCACCTTATTTAGGGTTTTTAACTTGGCGGCCTTTTTTTATTTTTGAGATAAATTCTCCATGCTAGGAGTGGGTGACTGAGTTTTGAACAAGAAAGTCTGGACATTAATATGACACCTCATTATCTTCGAGGAAGTGACTTGCTTTTGGTGAGTGATGGTTGGCCAAAAAAAGAAGTCACTCCCTTTTATTCATAGATTCTTGAATTCTTACTCGAACGTTTGAATTCAAAACCAAATACTTTTGTCGAGTTTTTGACATTTAATTTCAAAGAAACTAGTATATAGATTTTTTTTTCTGAAAACACTGATCATCACCACCCCAACCCCCAGTGCAGAAAAGAAGTGTCTATGAGATAGACCACTAGACTTTAAGTACAAAATTATCTTTTTTATAATTTGTCGAAATAATTGGTCAGTTTAACCGTTTTCAACGTGGGCAGTTATCTCTTGCTTCTAAGAAAATTGTATGCTCTCGACTTGCTAAGGACGGTCTCTTAGACTTGAGACACATGACATGACATCTATCTGACTCAAACTCTAAAGAAGACTTCTAGAAATGGAAAAATATTTTCCTTTAAAGTTTCTTTAACTTTTTATTTTTTTTTAGTTATTTCGATTCATTTTTTCTTGGGTCTTATTTTCCTTTTTTACTTGACCCTGGGAATTACGGGAAACAAAAGATGATTCAAATTAAAAAAAATAACGTCTAGATAGGACCATATGGCATCGCACACCATAGCATGAAAAAAAACCCAAAGCTAAATCGGTCGGTTAATCTGTAAACTACGCCCGTTAAACCTAAAGCTAAACCGGCCGGTTCATCAGGCAATTTTTGGAGTGAAAAATCACTTCAATTATACCGGCCGATACCCCTATGAACAGGCCGACAAGTATGCCCATGGGTTCGTATTTGTACTAGGGTGGTATTTTTGGGGTATATTTTTGACGATTTGGGGGGGGGGGGGTCTGCCAGTTTTTATTTTTTAGGTTCATAACTATACCTTTCTCTATCTTAGGACTACATACACAATTCGGGCTCACCTTAGCACCAGTTGTCTTGTCATTAGAAAGACAAAACAGGGTCGCTAGCAAATTGTCCGGTACACCTGTTAGGTGTTATACACCGGTGTATCAGGGAGCCTTTTTTTTTAAATTTTTTAAAACTATTACTCGGTCGGTTTTGCTCAACCTAAAATGGGGTCCTTGGTGAACCGTTCGGCACACATGTTAATGTGTAAATGCCGGTTCATCCAGGACTCTTTTTTGTGATTTACCCTTTATCAAGGGCACTGGGCGATTCTAAAGAATTTATCTCAAAAAAGGTCTGGGTGTGTTGTCACTTCAACTTCTGGTTTCAGGTTACTCGCTCAACTCAATTCGTATTCTATTCCTCACACATTTAACTCCAGTTTTTAATCTTGGGTGGTCCTTGGTACGTGTTCAAATTGCTTGATATACTGAGAAATCAAGTGGCTTGCGATAATGTGGCCTTGGCAGTGAGGACACAATCGAAGATCACCTTGCAACTAAGAAGTTCGAGGGGCTAAACCGTGACCCTCGAAGGGGTAGGCTGGGAAACTTGTATATGTGTGGGGTATCTTGAAAGAAAAACCAACACTTTAATCATATAATCACATAAAAATATCTTAACTCATAAAAGGACAAAATCAAAATCACCAAACATGATAATTTGAGTCTATAATTAGTTCCCGCCAGAGTCGCCACTGTGACGACCCGCCTCCAAAAATTAGACGCCGGAGGTGTAACTCGAGTCGGCGTTAATTAGATATTAATAGGGCAAAAGCAAAATGACCTTGTTTGACTCTTAAGTTATCCAATTAAGGCTTCTAATTCATGAATCCAAAGATTTAGGTTCGGGGACTAAATTATGCAACAGGAATGTGTTACACACCCCGTTGTACCCTAATAGTCTCTGACTTGCTTTATGTGATTTGAATTTTATTCCCAAAAAACAACAAATGGTAGAACGTGCGTAAAAGCAAAACATAAACTAAACCAAAGTTTGGTTCGAACTCAACATTGGGGGTTTAGTGGCCTAGCAACCGACCGGACTAGTCGGGATCAAAACTACGTAATTCTGGCCGAACTTATATGAGGCGACCTAGATTTTGGTCTGTTTTTCGTAGAGATCCTGAACTTAACTTCTTCTTGTTGATTGTTCTTAGAAATCTTTCTTGAACACTTAAGTTTTAGAAATCTAATCGAAATAGAATTCTTTTTTTTAGAAATCTAATTGAAATAGAATTCTAAACGTAGTAGAATTTTGATTCAAACAAAATTCTATTCTGATTAGACTCCTTGTCCTAGCCGAATTCTTTTAGTGGTAGAACTCTCTTTTTAGATTTTGTAGATCTCTAAACTATTCTAGGAAAAGCTAAAGGTCAGCCAGAAACTTAGTTCAAGGTAGGCACTTAATAGCCAAAACTTTTTTGCTTAAATACCTTCGTCAATGAGTTAAACTTAACAAACTGATGAATGTAGGCCAAAGGGGCAAGAAACAAGAACTCTAATTTGGCAATTCTAACTTCCCAATTCGTCAGGTGGGCAGTGTATTCAACTTGTTGATGAAAGCTCCAAATTCTCAAACCCCAATTCCCAAATGCTAAATTCCCTCCCAAATGCTAAATTCCTACTTCCTAATTGCAAGCACAAGTAGCAATTGTCAATCTCTTAATCCAAAATAAAAAATCCCAACAAACCTCAATCTGAAACCTATATACTCACCACTCATGAGTAGCAATTGCATTCTGAAAATAAAAATCCAAAATCTCAATCTGAAATTAAGAATCCCACTGGCGGCCCAATTCCTAATTGGGACTTGTAAGTTCTAAAACTCAATTATTAAATTCTAATTTGAAACAAAAAGGAAAGGAATCAAGTTCAAGGAATTAGAAATTCTAAGAATAAACACCAGAAGTCTAGATTTTACCTTGCTTTCAAAGTGGAAATTAGGGTTTACGTCTTTGCCTGGAGGCAGTGGAGCAATTCCAGTAATTAGTGGAAGAATGGTGGCTTTATATTTGGGAAAAAAAGAGGGTCCTTCATGATTTTTAAGCTAAAGGATTGTCGCGGAGAAAATTAGGCGAGACACTGATAATTGGGAAAGAAAAATGAGGAGAGCGTCACTGGAGGTGGACCTGCCAGTGGAGGCAATGGGCCATGGCGTTTAGGGCGAAAGGCCAGTGAGGGGATTGAGGAGACAGTGTGTTCCGTGCCTCTCTCCATTATGTGGCTTTCAAGCTTTGGAAATAAGGAGACTTTGAAAAGAATAGAAAATAAGGGATTTTTTTGTGTTGACTTTAAGCGTAGAACTTCTTTTATTTAGTAAGTTTAGTATTTTTAATGGCTAAAAAGACTTTTTTTCTTAACTATTTTAGAATTTTCATATAACTTGACATATAAATTGACTAAAAATATATCTCTTTTAAACATTTTTAAAAATTTTAGGTGGCTATTTTTTTCATTAAAGATAAAATATACCATATAGAATAGAAAATTCACCGAGAAGTAGGTAGGCACTGGCCCACCTGTGCCCCCCATTCCCTCCGCCCCTGGATGACTCCATGATGCAACATAAAGGGTTTGTGGTGATAGAATTTGTCTCTCTTTCCTCTCAGTACTTCTGCGGCCTTTCCTCTCTCTGATCATCTGTCCCTTTTGGAGAAGCGAAATGGCCTTTTTGTAGAGCTTTAGGGCGGTAGAAACGCAGAAGGAGACCCTTTTGGTCGTCCTTATCACCTATAAGATAGAAGACTGAAATAGGCTAAAAAGTCTAAGTTACCCTTACCGTCCATTTCCTTCGAAAACCGGCCGGTTCTCTTCCCTCCACTGATGCGATTTTAAACCAATTCTAGAGGGAGGAGAACACCTATTTTGATTAAACACGTGAGAAAGGTGATTTCGGGGTTAGACATCCTATCTAAACCAAACCAAACACTAGACTTCATATTTTATCTAGACTCTGACGTGACTTAAGCCCAAACCAAGTGGACCAACTGGACTGGAGTGGACTATAACTAATTAAATTACGCTTTTGATTATCAAGCCTATACCAGTAATAATGATAATAAAAGCATTATTAAAAATAAAGCCACCAATAATATATTCATAAAATAAACCCACAAACCTACAAAAATGGGGTTTTTACACTAGGCATCATACCTATGGGAACATACCCCTAGGCATCGCACCTAGGCTTGATGGTGCACCACACATTGAATTAACATCTGGAATCTCTGATTATGTTCAATATCTTAAGATAAAGCTAGTACATCTTTTCGTACAGGATAACTGTAACAGAGCTATAAATGCTTAGGGTTGGAATGATGGGATTTATCTGCATAAATTAGCCAATTGAACATCTGAAATCGGCATTTAACTTTTAGCAGAAAATCAGCTGCTAGATCTGATTTTCAGGGTGAATCTGCTTGTGAATCCATCGGAGATCAGCTGGGAATCAGCCAGAACTTTTGGAAATGGTTTCTTTCTATTCTGGGGTTCCCATCTTTGAAATTGGTCCTCTAAGTAGGCCTTTCGACCAACTGCGTACTTTCTTGAAACTGAACTAATTGACCCCCCAACGTGGATCCATTGAGCCTAGAAATGATGCTTTCTTTGACTCGTGGGTTGATTTTTCGTCCAACCATCATCAGTCAAAGCAGACCCTATGTTCTTGCCATGGAACTAGTGCCCCACTATCTCTAAACTAATCAATGGTAACACTCGCGATGGTTGTGAACTTTGGTGGTAGGTGCTCTCAACCATTCTGCATCGTTGAATACGACCAACACCGGCAGCCACACTTCTCTTCTCCCTATTTCCGTCTTCTCAAAGGACATGGTCCTAACTGCTTCTGGCTGGAAAAACTTAGCACCAAACCCTGTCCCAACTCTTGTTCTCATCCTCTACCACCCACATCCATGGATTGGTGCCAGAGATTAAAAATGCTAAGCGAAAAATCTGGCAGAAGAAAGTGGCATTCACGCATGCATGCATGTACACATACATACAGATATAGTTCGGATATAACTATATCTGTACATATGTATGTATGTGCGCATGCATGCATGTTCGTATATATGTACACACATGCATATGTATGTACAGTGTTTTGGGTGTGTTATAAATGCTCAACAATTTGGTAATAACTTATCCACAAAAAGGTTTCTGTAAAAGGGTCTTTTATGTAGCAAAAAGGATTTCAAACCGTGGTTTAAATTCCAGAATGTGCAGTGGTGGATGACTCTAGAGGGATGTTTGCGCAGAGTGAAGAGATTGATTGTTGTGCAAATTGTGTGACCGATTTGGTTATATAGTGGGTCGCGGAGAGGGTTTTCTACCCTGGGTTTACTATAATTTGATGTCCAAGCAATACATATTCTGGTTGAATTTATGCTTGAATGATATGTATGGGCAAATCACATCGGGGTTTCAAGGGCTCGATGGGATATAAATTGGACAGAAGGACCAATAGTTTATGAACTTTGTAGATTATGGGCCCAATGGGCAGAAGTTGGTAGATCAGAGACTTATTTTTGGATCTGGCAGTAGTTGAAGGACGAACAATCTTTATTAATTATACTTGGAAAACCCTGATTCTCCTGTATGCATGCTCTCGGGCCATGAAGAATTATGATAACTTTATGGCACCTCTTCTTATTCACTTTTGGTTCTGGTGCAATGATAGTAAGTCCTTTAGGGCTGTCTATATCATACTGACTTTATGTTGTATCAGAAGAAAGGGACTTCATCAGAGATAATTAGATGCTTTGGAAGGGAGTCTCACCTGAATACAGGAAAGTGTGAAATCAAGCGCGTCATTGAACAACTAATTATCCAGGAAACTTTTTCAAGGTAATTAGGAATTGTTGCTTTTTACATACTTGTAATATCTGTTTGTTGTAATACTGCTAGATCTTTATACTTCTTTGTTTTTTCTTTTGCTAAAGTCCATCAAAAGTGTTTACTCTTTTTATCAAAAGTTTGGTGATATCTTTTGTAGATTTTCTTTTGATATGTCTTGTAATTGCATGAAACAACATATTCGTCGCGGTTGTAATTTCCCAGTACAAGATATCCATAGAAGTCACAAAAGCATTATACTATGGTTTCAAACCATCTCTATCTAGTACTTAAGTGCCGGAGTAACCTAGATCGACTATTAATTAAAGAAATTAAATAAATGTTTTAGTAGTACACATAACTTAAAGACTTGGCCAAGTTTCAAATCAACAATGAATTAAACTTAAGGGCATATCATATTATCTAAAGAGAATGTAGAACGTGATGACAGTACATGATGTTCTCAATGATCCCTAAATAACATTGTCCAGTAGCGAGGTATTGATCATCATAAAATGACCGCACTCATTGGAATACCAAATCAACGTATATCATGAATTTGAGTTCATTGTCATCTCACAACTACAGATTTTCCCATACTACTATTATTGTGAAAATATTTCATCAGACAGCAACACAGGTAAAAATATTTACATTGATCCCGTTCAATAGGTTATACTAGTGGACTAGTACGTAACTTGAACTCTCCACTTCAATCGTCAAAATAAACCATCTCATTAAGCATTACAACCTACTAGATGATTTCTCTAAATTCATCTAAGGTTGTGAACACAACTATTTTATTATATGACTCAAATGATTCACTTTTCCCCTGTATAAACATCTTTATGCACATAAATCATATATTACATATAACGTAGAGATAAAGGAATAACATAGATGACCAATTAACAAAACGTGCACTGCACACTAGTACTAAATAACAAGGTTTTGGGGAAAAATCTAACAATCTCTCACTTGCTCTCAAACCTATTATCTCATAATGGGACTCGAAAATCTTTGTGGGTACGTCTTGGTAAATACATTAATTAAATTCTCACATTCGTCTATGTGGGAAACAGCGATATCACCTTTCCTCGCGTATCTCGAATATGTGGGAAACAGCTATATCACCTTTCCTCACGTATCTCGAATGATACGGTACCCTCACTCAATGTGCCTAGATTTCTTATGATCCTTGGGTTCCTATGTATCAGATGATTTACATTCTTCCTTTTATAATCATCTTTATACACATGAATCATATTACATACAATGAGTTTTATAAAGAAAAAAAGGTCAATCTGGACTGTCTGTGTTGTCAAGTGGACGACCCTAAATCATCGAGATGGAATGCAAGTTATCTAGCTCTATATCTGGGTCAGCCCCCTTTATATACAGATATGTTTATATGTGTGTGTATATACATACACACACACACACACACACACATCCATAGATAGATATGTAGATATATACACATATGTATATATGTGTTTGTATATATATATATACATATGTGTGTGTGTGTGTGTATAGATATGTATATATCAACATTTATGTACATACACACACACACATAAATGCACATACACACACACAAATGTACATATGTATATATATCTACATATATGTACGTGTGTGTGTATGTACACATACATGTATATAATTCTCATTGCCAATTATGTTTTTCTCTAAGACATGAATGTTCACATTCCACGTTATCGTCTATGTTACACGGACCCTTCATTTTGGGGTGAATGAGCAATGTCGACACGACCCTACACTGACACCGGTATGGGATCCGTGTTAGACTCATCATTTGCTGGACGGATACGCCACGTTGACAGTTCGGTGGAGGAACATTAGAAAAAGAAGATGCTGCAGATCTGGTCCCTAAGGGAAGAAGAAGAAGCAGCAGCAGAAGAAGAAGCAGGAAAGGGGAGAGTACCTTTTATCACTTTGGAGACAGTGCTTCTCTTTTCCCTTTTTCTTTTGGGGCAAATATCATTTTGGAACCTAACTTTCATACAAATATTAAATACAACCCATATTAAGTAAAAATCTCCATGAGATCAGTATAGAATTCATACCATTACAATATACCCTTAATATTGAAACTCAACCCTATAAGTTCAGGCGAGTCCCCATGTCCATGTCCGAATACGAAACCGTGTCCCCGTGTCATGAAATTTCAGAAATTGGCGAGTCCAACACTTGACACGTGTCCGAAACGGACACCCACACCAAGTCCATGTAACATAGGTTACTGTGAGTGGTTTATTTGACAATATGAATTTCTGCTGTGCTTCTTTTTCTTTCTAGCTATAGTCTGATGTTCCTAACTTTGACCAGGGAAGAGCGTGATAGACTACTAAAGATTATTAACTCGCGAGTTGTAGATTGTTCCACCTTAAAAGAGGGACAGGATGCGGGGCAGGTTGAAATACCCAGCCAAAGAGTTGGCGATGGTATTGCCTTTCCAAGAATTTTTTGGGCAGAATAAGTCACTATTTAATCTTCCATGGGTATGCCAAATTACTACTGATGTTTGTGTACTTCTAATGCAGATACTCCTGATCTATGCAGTAAAGCGATCATGGAAGCAAAACAATGGTTGGAGGAAAAGAAAGTGGGAAATTCAGATCGAGATGCGGGCCATCAAACCTTTGCTTATAATTCTGTTATGCTAAAAAATGTCAGTAATTCTTGAACGTGATTTATTCCCGCACAATGCTGTCTTGTACCTTTTGTATGCTGCAGCTTGTTTTTAGAGGACGTCAAGCTATAGTTTCTTGTCATAATTCTGACTTTTGATTAAGGCAGGGTACAATTCTCCAGCAGCCTGGACACCACCAACATCGGGACACCTACTATTGCTGTATTTGTCTTCCTTGTCCAATTCCGTAGAGTTCTGTTTTTTTTTCACTGTTGACCCAACTCAGCTGTCTTGAATAAGGGGATTTTCCATGGGAGGAGTCGATTCCATGATTATGAGTTCATTCCGTACTGTACCAGACTGGAATAGGATTATATGCATTCAGGCGCAGGTAGCTTGACTGCCTTACCCGTCATTGGAATACAAGCTGGAGACGTATCGGCATATACTCACACCAGTGTGATTGGGGTAATAGCGCTGACAGGACAGATTCCCCATCTTTTTGCTCATCTCGGGGAGAAATACGTTCAGGGGGATCTGATTCAAACCCCTCTGGTAAAATCTGAACAGCCCCTACATTCGAAGCCCCCTTCTACCAGTAAGAAAGACAGGCACTTGTGGTTAGAATTTATTCTTGTTCTTGGGACAAAGACTTTCGAATGGCCGCCTAGTAACATAGGGCAGAGGACAGAGACTTTGATTGCCTGCTTGATTTGCTATTTAGTTGATCTTTATGATGAAAGTGTTAGCATTTTGCTTTCCGAAACATGTTTTTAGTCGCTCGGTGTGTGGTGGTTCTATCGTATCGCACCACGTAGACTTTCTCAGAGGTTTTGCATATTATCTGAGTTCGATGTTGCAATATGAATATTTGACAGAAGGAATATCAAAATTGACAAAAAATAATCTATTTTAGGCATATAAAGTGTTGAAGATAGGACGACTTTTTTGACTATTATATAGCAAGTTATGGTGGTCGGAGGAGAGAGGAGGAGCTTGAAATATTCAGATTAAAGGTGGGGTATATTGCATATTAAGTTATGCATATTACATATTAAGGCGTATTAAGCAAGTTATAGTGGAGCATATTGCATATCGAGGCGTCTTACATGGCATTATTTTTCTTCAATGTTTCATTGGAATGTATGCATTTTTCGGCTTTCCGTAGGACTTAAGTGGAAGTTTTATTAGAATCTTCTCAGAGCTTGTGTGTGGGTGTATAGCGCGTCACGTGCTTGTGTGTATCTTTATAGTTGTTGATCTCAACCAAAGCTGACAACCTAGCAAAGTTGCCAGCGCATCTCTGGGTCTGATGCGGTGGACCTGTCTGACCAGTTTATCCTTTTCTGCGAGTTTTAGTGAACTGGCTATTTTTTTTGAAGAGTGCAACTTGGTGTAAGAGAATTTGTGCAACTAGAAGAGGGTGGGGGCTGGAGCAGGTGCAAGGTTCGAGGTTAGGAGCGTCACCCATACTGCACGAAGTATGGGTGGGGGCTGGAGCAGGTGCAAGGTTCGAGGTTAGGAGCGTCACTTGTATAGTACATTCACTGCGTGGGAGCTGGTGCAAGGTTTAGGTGTGAGGTTCTGGGGCAGAAGCCTCGCTGAAATTAGAGTCCCTCAACTAAGCTTTCGTCATCTATCCCAATCCAGTGGTAGTGTAACAGGATTACTAAAGGAGATTAGGAGTTCTCTTCGGCTGAGTCGCTGGCATGGACAGTAGTTTGGTTTCACGTATGTGCGCGCGTGTATTCATTTACATGTAAAGGAGCCCAAGTGCTTGGGAGAGTTTATATAGAGGCAAAGCATGGGTTGAGTTGCAAGAGCAATTTTCCCATCTATTATTTGTTAAGCTAGGTGATGGAAAAGCCTATATATGGGTCGATTTAGAGAAGCTCTTAGGTGGGAGTCATCACAATGCTCTCATTTTTTGCACTCCTCTCCATTGACATGCTGGAACCATTCTCAGTATTGATCACGTGGTGGGGGCCCCCTGCATAACAAATTGTTGTGCATTTGCTACTGGCATACAAAGATATTCACGGGCCTTTGACACTGTTACTGCTGTTATTGGCTATGTTACGGACTCCGCAGGTCAAAATGAAGTACAGGGTGTCGAGAGAGATGGTGTCTTCAGCTGATGCGTGTATTCTGTAGATTGATTAATTTTCGTAGTATCCATATTCACCCTTAAATACATAACGAGTTTATACTCTCTCTTACATAAGATTTATTTACCGTTGTAGGAGGCATCCCCGTCTAAGTGTGAAAATATGGACCTCCCCCCCATGTTTTTCAATCCCAATAACACTTACTTATCTGGACACCAACACCGGGTCAATGTAGCATGTGGTATTATAATATTCATGCAAAATCTTTGCCAAACCTTCCCATTGATGTGAGCTCTTGGGGAAGATCAGCTTCTATAACTCTTTTTGTTTTAAAATTTTTATGAGTTTTTACTTTGACACACAAACACACATATATTGGAAAAATATAGTTTTTGTGGTATCAGCACTAGAAGTCTCTTATTCTGTGTTACAGATTCGCTAGTCGGTGCAGGTTAGTGAAGGTGAAGCAGGCTCTCCACTGGATATGGCCAAGTCATATATGCGGACCCGTCCTCCTTGGGCATCACCTTCTTTTCGGCGTGGCGGTTCGGGAAAGCAATCACCAAAGGTGGTTGAACTTTTCATGGAAGGAACACCTTCTTTAGTTGGCAGTCATTCTCTCTCCTCAGAACAGGTGCTTCTTGGCATATTTGTTCTGAAGTAATAGAAATAAAAATAAGTCTGTCTATTTCATGCAGTTTTGCTTCTATTGATATCTTGCTGAAAGATGAAATTTTGAGGCACTGTTGGTAAAATGGTATTCAAACTTGTTCTTTAAATGTTTGTGGATAGGATACGAATATTGTTTGCGGATAGGATACGAATATTGTAGTTACCCAAACACAGTGCATTCTCGTACCGGTACTCCAAATTTGACGTACACGGAAAGTGATAGTGAAGAGGTGATAAAGATACAAGAATCATTCACAATTCAAACTTACCTGGTTGTCTTAAGTAGAGAAGGTGATGTCTCTGTGTTGCGATGTGGGGAAAAAGCTCCATATTTAGGTTACTACAAGGAGTTGAAGACTGCTCTTCCTTTGTTTAGAGAATACCAAAGTGTTTGACTTCAGAGAAGGAAAAGTTATTAGGGAAAGAATGGGTGATTACGTAATTTTGGGCAGTCATTGTGCTCGTATAGTTCCTTTTTCAAGAAACTAGCCATTTTAACAACAAAAACAAGAAGTTGGAGATTTAATTTTCACAATTAGTGGCATGAATTTAGACGAGTCAAAAGGTTTGATTTTTCGCGAGAGGTAAATTTACACAGCTCAGGGCTTGTATTTAGGCTTCTTTACTCCCTCGCCAAATGTAAAATGAGATGTTGAAGAGAGAGGGACATTAGGTGGACGAAGAGCTTTGTCAATCTAAATTGAGAAACCCAAAAAAAAAAGATAGGGAAAGGCAAAGCATAATAAAGGAATTGCGGAATCTAAATTTCACATCACTTTGATGTTTTTGTGTGTTTCATTTTGGATTTTGGATTTCATGTTTCATGTTCAATGATGGTATGCAGATGGTTTTAGTATGGCGGTGTTTCACTTTCTTGGCAAATTCATACACGCTCGTGCACGCGCGCACAACTACTCTCTCTCTCTCTCTCTCTCTCTCTCTCTCTCTCTCACTCACTCACTCACTCACTCACTCACACACTCTCTCTCTCTCTCACTCACTCACTCACACACTCTCTCTCTCTATATATGTGTGTGTACGGGTGTGTGCATCATATAGCAACCCTGAAAAAGTGTACCAGATAGGCGAGCCTAGTAGACCTAGCAGTACAAACCTAATTAGCGTATCTGCTAAGCTCACCCCTCGGTCCTCCGTTATGACGGGGATAAACATCTACTAAGCTTACCACGTA
Organism: Escallonia herrerae; assembly: GCA_033070095.1. NCBI lineage: Eukaryota > Viridiplantae > Streptophyta > Magnoliopsida > Escalloniales > Escalloniaceae > Escallonia > Escallonia herrerae. Next base: position 954,159 of record JAVXUP010000032.1, on the reverse strand, counting down.
CTAAAACGAACAATGTATTAGGAAACACTGTCCTAGAAAACTTGGTACCCTTGTACGCTTGAACACTTCGGCACCCTTTCACACTTGGTGCTTTGGATACTTAGGCCAATTTTGTTGGTTTTTAACCCCCATTTCCCATGACATGCCTTTTGCATCCCATTCAGCACCACGCCCGCTAACATATGCAGAACCATATCATTTACGGGTCGTGGCCGTGGCACTACATTCTCACGCCGTTCCCTAGCGTCGTGCCTACGTCACGTACCACTGGCACTACATACTTTTGTTGCACCCTCGCTCCATCGTCTCCATGTGACATGTCCCCAGCACCGCATCCTAGTACCTTGCCTCATGTGCCCGTCTTTTATCATGATTACACCACGTGCACCCCCCCCCCCCCCCCGCCTTAGCCAAGAAAGATGCTTCGGCCCACTCATCTAGATGTGCAACTTCCTAAGGGGCTCGGCTCGTAGTGCTCTGACAACGAGGGACCCATCACCATCATTAGTAGGCTCTCTCCTCCGAGACACTGTCTCCGCTCAGGTTACTGTGCGTACGTGATCCGGCATTGGGACTCCTCTCCATGGGACGCATCTCATGCAAGATTTGTGTACATCATCTAATAGGGTATTAGGTTAACTCTGTACATGTATAGGTGTGCGTATGTGTGCATACATATAAGTATACATATATGTACATGTATATGGGAGTTGATTTCTTGTCACCACTGACAACTTAAGCCAAGTTGCGAGGCCATCCACGATCTCAGTGTTGGTAGACCAGATCACTTTCTTTTAAGTGCTCCCGTCGTTCGCTCGGACTGTAAATCACCTTTCAATATTATGTAGCGGATGGTAAGTCATCTCCGCAACATTATGTAGCGGATGGTAAGTCACCATCGCGGACGATGACTTAACTTAAAAAGAACGGTGGATCTGGGCCTCCCACATCGACGACGTGGATGGTCAAATTGCTCCGGCAACTTATTAAGTTGCCACCGCTGTCATTTTATTAGCTCCTACATGTATATATGTGTGTATATAGGTATTGTGTAAATAAATTTATGTATATATATGTATACACACACACACATATACGTACATGGATGTATATACATGTATGTAGGTTCATCTTTGTCCAAATTGTTTTATTGAGTTTGAGAAGAGGTGGATGTATACTTACATATATTATGTATATGTATGTACATGTACATATATATACCCATATATATATATACATGTATGCATATGTATATATATATATATATATATATATATATATATGTTTTGAAATATATGTTTATGTGTACATCACATCTATATGTACATATGGCTGGAAAAGCAGTGTTGCATGTTCATCATCTCGGGTTGTATAGTACTGTTCTGGTTTTGCTATGGATTGTCACACCCACCACTCTTTATGTTGCACAGCCTTACTTTGTTATCACCAATTACTCAGATTTGGATGTCACAAGGTTTAGCAAAGGGAACATTAATGGACAACCACCGCAACGATCATGATCAATCAGCTTCGCCAACAACAACTAGTTGTCCGCATCTTGCTTGATCGATTTTGCGTACATCAATGCCAGAATCAGTCCAACACTCGCCTTGCCTTATCGCTGATGCCTACCTCCGCCTGTGCCGTCATTTCCCTGAGCTGCCGTTGCTGCTCTACAAAGGTTTGGCGAAACCCTATTTGAAGAAGACGCGTAGGGTTTGAATTGGCTTGCGGAGTTGGGCGTACATCTTTCGAATCAGATTTAACTCAACTTAATCCTGGCCTTTTCTTTTGTTTTGAAAACAGCCCGACTCCCTTTTATTCAAATCAGCCATCTTCGCCTGTTTATTTTAAGTCCACCCATTCCCTTTTACTTTAATTCAGCTCACTTTTGTTTAAGACAGTCCATCCCAGTTCTCATTCAACTTTATTTTCTGCCCAGTTATCCTTTTAGTTAGCAGGAACTCGTTTGTATTTACCTTACCTGTTCGCCACTGTTCACTTTCTCCTTTAACTAAATCGTGACAAGCAGGGCCGAAGAAGAAAAGAGGAAGAAATTTTGGCAAATGTGTAGGACAACATATTTGGCAAGTCTTTGTTGTTTGGGATAATTACAGCAGTGTCCCTATGGTTAGGGTGTAATTACAGTCAAGGACAATAAGTTTTAAAATGTAACATACCGTGATCAAAAACTTTGAAAATGTATCAGCCGTGTCCATCCGTCTAGGTTCCGTCCAAAAAGTGTACTTTTTTTATGATGTCATCATGACGTATTTTTAAATTGGCAATACTACCTTTGTACTATATATACTGAATAATTTTTAAAAATTTTAAATTAAGATTTCAAACCTTAATTTAAAATTTAGGGTTTTGAAACCCTAAAATTGGTTTGTTTCCTATCTTTGTTATTGATCTGTTATGTCATTTTCATCAATTTTTCTCAATCTGAAATTTAGAGTTTCAAAACCCTAATTTTTTTCAATCTGCAAATTACACTTCTACAAATTAGGATTTGTTCCCTATCTTATTGATTTGCTCTGTCTTTTTCATCAATTTTCGTGAAGACCAACCTCCCTTGACTGCTATCTAACGAGGAGGAAACACGAAAATCCTGCCCTAAACTCTCCGACGTGAGGAAGAGCTCCGATGGGCAGAACGAAGATGAAGAGACCTGGGTTTCAGGAGCCCTAGGTGGCGGTTGCTACCATCCTGGTAATGCCCATATCAACTCTTCTTTGAATCTTCCGGTTCCTTCTCATCCGAATCCTTTATTTTTGGTATCGAAAGAAGCTTCTCAAATGCCTGAACCAAGTGGCATCACTCTTCCTGACCCAGTTTCTGGCACACACTCCCTTGCTTCTTCCAACAGCCTGTCCTTCCACTTACATGTCATTGTTGAAGGGTTTTCTTTCTCTTTCTTGGACATCTTTTTTCCACCACGAACTTCCTTTCCCGGATCTTGTTCCACGCCGGTGGCGGAGAGGTCAATTTAGGGTTTCTTGAAACCGAAATCAGGGTTTTTTGTGGCAGATTTGATTGCTGGTGAATTCGAATGTTTCAAACCATGTCAAGGAGCCAGTGGAAGGTGTCGATTTCAGTGAAGGCGGAGATGTCCTTAAGGAAGCTGCGGCTATATGAAATGAAGATACGACAGATGGAGAGAGAGAGAGAGAGAGAGAGAGAGAAAAAAAAGATAATAGAAGATGGAATTTCAATTTCATTTAGGGGCAATTAGGTCTTTTTGTCAAAACCGTTATGTATTTTCGTATTCCGTTTGGTCAACGGATATAAGTGTAATTTGTTCAAACTAATGGACACGTCTGTAATTACACCCTAACCTTAGGGACACTGTTGTAATTATCCCTTGTTTTTTACTTACAGCGCAATGTCTAGCACTACCAAAGCCCTGATTGACCAACCAAAATATGGTTTAAATGCAGTTTATGAAGAGTGAGCTGATCTGCGTTGCTTGGATGTTGAGTAGGAGTGCCGTGATATTCTTTCCTTGCCCTAAAAACTTTTGTGAGACACTTTTGCATGTGGTGTCCGATTATTCAGAGTATAAAAAATACCCGTTCACCACCTAGAGGTGTGTGACATGTGTCTGGGAGTGTCTGCGGGGTATGGGCGTCATTAGGTGTTGACACCGCGACCCAGAAGAGATGTCCGTGCTTCCTAGGTGGGAATCTATCGATGCACGTGATTGAATTGCATATTTGCACCAACAGTATGCATACGAGCATGCTGAATGTAAACGTCGGATTTTGTGCAAGAAAGCTCAACAAGAATTGCTTTCTTCGCTATTTAAACCCATCGAAACGGATGTTCGATACAAGTAAGCCTGAAAATGAGCAATGACGGTACTAAGGTGGAGGAAAGGGTTGAGCACACTGCTGAAGTTCTAACCGATTTTAGAGCCGAATTTGTGGAGACCATGGTAGACATCGAGTCTGCAACTGCGGGACCTGTTCGCTATGGACTTGGAACTCCAAAGGAAATAGCAGAGGTCAATTTTGTTGCCCAATTGGAACTTGATGTGGATTGACGAATTGAACTTGAGAATTTTGACATTGTTCTTAATTCTGTATAACGTGAACTTGCAGAACCAGAAAGTTAAATTGATTCAATGACTGAAATTTTCACATTCCTGTAGCTCATGGCAAACACGCGCAAGATGAAGTTGACGTGGAGCACATTAATTTTATTTCTCCAGCAACTTATTTGAGTCATCACACTACACGAGATCTCCACTTCATTCTTTGCTATTCTCGAAGACGAACTTCACTAAGAAGCATTTTCTGATGATCAAGATTAGGATCACTTTGCTGCCCTTCTGTGGATCTTTCTTCCTCTGTATCATAAAACTCTAGTCTTCCTTAGAACATTGTTTTTACGAAACGCATTAGCTGTCCGCTCTCAGGTTGGGATCCAATTTAGATCCAGCTTTCGATTAACTCGTGGGATCCGGCCGGGCGGGGGGGGGGGGGGGGGGGGGGGGTTTGGGGGAGAACCACCATGGCTACATCCCGCATCCCGTATCAGTTTATGGACAGCTATGTCTTGAGCACAGGTTTTGGTTCGGCCTCAATGGGAAAATAAAATGGAGCAGCTAGCAACGTATCTTCACAGACCAAGAACTATGAGATTGTTGAATTGGAGTAGATGATAGAATTATTCTATGATGGGGAGAATGACGAGGAGTGTATGAACAGAACTAGGGGATTGAAAATGCAATTTGACATTTATGGGATTTGCTCACTTTTGTAAGGGTTAATTTGAGATTTTCTTTGTTACTCTAGTATCAATCAAGGTGCATCCTTTATCTTCTTTAGCCTGCTGGCACACCAATCTGTTGCTAGGAAGAAGCAAACCGTTAGCAGATCGATAGATCCCTTGCGAAAGTGACACAAAAGTGGTCTGAGTGTTGGCACACACAGAAACCCTGTCGGAGGGTGTGGCAATCCTGTTGTTCTATTCGTCCATTTTCTGTGCTGCATCGCATGAAATGCCGCGTAATTAAACTTCTAACCACCCATCTAGTAGTTAGGAAGGCACACTTTTCAGGAACAGAGAGCAAGGAAAATCCAGATGTTATGCTGGGGGAAGATGAAAGATATATGAGGGATGATGAAGATAAGGAAAGTGTTCGCTTATAAAGGGAGCTCTCAAAGAGAGAAAGCTGAAAAGCATAAGAAAATTGATACGTGGCAAAATTTTAAAGGCTACAATTGTGGGTAGAAAGGGCATTTCTCGTCATTGCCGATCTAATATGAAATTTGGTGCATAAGTATGTGAAGTGGCAACATACATTCGATAACGTAGAGGAATGTTCTTTCCAGCAACAAAAGTTGAGAGAATTACTTGCGAAGCTGAAAATGAATAAGAATGGGATGCTCACGCGTGGTTCGTGAAGACCAGGCTTAAAGGTGATTCTTACGCAGAGAAAGAAATAGACTTGACAAAGGAAGGATGTATCAAGAAAACTCAGTTTTCGACGCTTCTATTGAAGACAAGTTAAAGGCGTTTGCTATCGCTAAAGGATGTGTTGGTGACGAAGGTGGATAGATAAGGAAGTGTTATTTGAAGATCAAGCAACAAGTGAAATCGTTGCAAGCTCCATCGTTGCTGAACTAATAAAAGGTGTTATATGCATTGAATTCGGGAGCTGATGATTATTTGCCTAGCTCAATTATTGGGGCTAGAGAAGTGACAAGCACATCACGTCATGAATCATCTGTGCGAGTGTGAGAAGACAGCATATCCAGGATTCTTCAAGATATTTAGAAGTCCAATAGCCCATGGAAGACAGATGCATCATAAAACGTCAAAGGTGCTCGACATAAGCAAATACTAAAGCATCTTGGGAGAGCAGACGATAGAAGCTTAGCATGGAAGGAACCCACACGTTGAGTTCAAAAAAAGTAATTGTAGAGGAGTGTTGGATATCAACATTGACTCTCCACGCTTTTCCTCTCACATAAAATTTTATATCAATTCTAGCTTACTCTCTCTAAGTCGACCTCTTCCAACTGCATATTCGTATCTTTGTAGATTGATTGCACAAGGGACTGACATAGAAGTTTCTTTGACCTTTAATTTGCTACCCTCAGATTCAAGGAATCCAAAGAACTTTCAACGACTTTGCTCAAGTATAAAAGGAACACGTAGCCTGCCTTTGTTTGCGATTCATGATCCATTTTGAGTACCTCTACTAGATTGTCTTCAACGGACAGAGTGGATTCATGAGGTGTAGATCAATGGAGATACTTGCATCTTCGTCATTTTGTAAGGCACAAACAGTGAGTGCTTATCTGACTGCTTTTCTGAGGTGTCCATGTGTGAATCTTTCTATTAGAATTGTGTCCGAGTGACTAGTGATTGTAAAGTATTATCCTAGATGCTAAAATTGTTTGGTTGTTTGGGCCTATCCATGCTAGAAACTCTGCACTGGGTCGTCCCCAGTGTTCACGTAGACCCCCAGAGATGTGTTTTGCCAGCTCTTGATATGGATTAGCTTATCTGTATATAAGGATTTCATTCACTTCTTGCCCTCTTGTTCTGGAGAAGTTTTGCGGTTAACCATCTGGAAGGCTAGTGGAAGCATAGTAAAAGATGGACCTTGATTTAACTTTGCGTTTGAAACTTTTTAGGGAAAGAAAATGCCATTCTGCAACTTCAACTTTCGTCCCACACTTCCCAACCCAAAAAAAACTCCTCAAATAACGGGATGCAGCGGCCTCCTCCTCAATCATACACAGTTTTCTCTACCCCTTCACTCTCCCCTCCCAACACAAGAGCAACCCAGGGAACCTCTTTTGGATGTCAGTCTCATTACCATCAATCAATATATGTGGCCCTCTTAGTCATGCTTCAAACCTCTCTTCACTTTATAATCTATAGTACTTCTTTCTCGTTTATGCATTCGCATTCTTTGTTTTGTTTTCGTGGTTTATAGGATAGTTGGTAAAGCATAATAATTGATGGTTGTTCAAAATATCATGTTCATTTTGCTGCTGGGGCATTACGAACTATTTGATCATAGAAGGGCCCCTTTCTTGTGTTTTACATTAAGAATGGGACCTATGATAAACGTAAAAGTAATGGATCCCGTTCGTGAGCGTGATGGAGATCCCAGTGACAACGTCAATAAAACCAGAGTGGTCTTTGTTCCTCAGAGCAATAATCAATTTTGCGCTCAGAAATTTTTGTCTTTTTCGACATTTGCAGAACTTAAGTGGATAAGTAATCTGATGAGTTAACTATGCGTTGTCTTATTATCATCTATATGCTTGGTTTGCTTTATCACTGATTTTGTTTAGGGCTGTTTATAAGTTATAGTTCGTTGGAGACACTTTCAACCCCTTCTTTCTCCATTTTGAGAGTTTTTGTAGGAAGAATAGACATAATTATACTTTTGTTGATAATGTGTATGCAAACAAAGATGTCCACAGTTTAAAATTTCGTTCCTGTGCTTCTGTTTTATTATGTTGTAAATGCTACTTGCATGTTTGTGGTCAGGTACCTACGTGAGTCTACCTATTAAGTCAACATCATCTCGTTTCTTTTGTAACTTAGTATGTCGCTGAAGTATGCTATGTAAGTACGTCAAGGGGTTTCAGTACCTCTTTTATGTTCAGCTTCTGTGATTTGGAGACGCAAGTCTTGCAAGTTCTAGCTTTCAGTGCTTTTGTTTTTGGATAGGGATGGTCAACAGAAATTCATATTTCTATAAGCAGTTGATTTTCTCATCTAGTACCTCGGTATATGTGAATGTCATAAACTGTTGTTAACCTTGAGTGGCCTTTGATGAATATTTGCATTTCGAGAGGGTGAGGCTTCGGAAAACAGTAAGGTTGCTCCATTATTACTTAAGAGTCGGGTTCGAAATACAGAAATAGCCTCCAAAGAAGTAATGTTGTGTGCTACACCCATCTCCGGCCCTTCATGTGCTGTTTTCAGCCAGGCCGACCTTTATTTTGTGGGCTTGTTATACGTCGGTGTTAGGATGATGAAATTGAGGATTCAAATTTCTCTGACTTGGATCTATAATGGTTTGCATTCTATTACCTGAATTTTTGCAGAAACGGGGTTCTCTTTCTGCTGGTACATGGAACATCCAGGAGGAAATAAGAAGAGTGCGTTCCAAGGCGACAGAAGATATGCTACGTACTCCCCCTTCCATTAAGCTTGATCTGTCATCATTTGCTCAAGAAACTAACGCTTCCCAAAAATCGTCAATGGCTGATACAGTAAGGGGTAATGGAGATATTCAGGAATTTAATTTTTTAGCAGCAACAGAACCAGATGATGCATCTGAGAACTTGGCTGCTGGAGTGAGTACTTCTCATGCCTTGCCAGGTAAAATTTGTTGACAAACACAAATTTAGGTTCTGTTTCTGCAGTTGTTTTTCATCTATGGCAAATATAGCTTGTCGGATTGCCAGATCATTACTGTCATACACCTTAATACTGTTGGGGATCTAAGAGATGTAATCTCGTATCAGGACCTTCAGGTTATGACATGGCATATAATGGTTCTCGAGATGAACCTTCGTCATTACTTCCAGCTTTGTTTGTCTCAGATCCAAATCAGGTATCTGATTAAGAGCATTCTTCGTATTTACTTAGCAGAAATTAAAAGGATAAAATAGAAAGAAAGATAAAGTTACTTCTCACTGTGGAGGATGGTCGTATCTTCCTTGTAATGGTAAACATGACATCGTTGAAATTTTCCTTCAAATGCATTCTAGTTTAAATGAGGGTTGAATGATGTTCTATAAAGATGATGTTTTGATCTTAATGGTCGTTGAAAAGCTTAGGGAAGTTGTGTATATTATCTAAACTTTAGTGATAATCCTTTTTTGAAAGGATTCAAAACTCGGACAGATTGTCAAGGCTGAAGGTGGTGCTTCTGAATCTCATAATTCTACCATGCAAGAACTTTCATCAATGCAGCATTTAGGTATTTGGCCTTCCCTTTTATATGCCTGTCAATCCATTCAGGTGTTTATATATTATATATTGTGAAGTCCCTTGCTTGTGTATGGCCTTGTTATGCACCAAGTGCAGATACAAATCCAAGATCAAGTGATGGAAATCTATCTACAGAAAAGGACTTGACTGACTGCAGAACTGCTCCAAATGCTAATAGCTTACCATCTTCAGAATTTAGGTGAAACGGGTGACCGCAGTTTCCTTTAAGTTACATTATGATATCTCGTGGTAATAATTGTGGTCCGCATTTAGTTTGTCTGCAGGTATAATGATAGAATCCCATAGGCGGTCCGGTGAGGACGTCTCAAATGCAGCCAGTTCAGATCATGATATTTTGAAAAGTAATGTTCCCGTGCAAGAGACCTGTGCACTTTTAAGCGAGGCTTCCATTGAGGTCCCAGTTGTTTATGAAACTAATAGTAAATTCAGTGGCTCCCAGACTAGTTCTAGCATGCATGGTGAAGAGTTGTCGCAGGACACGAGTCAAGTAGACACGAAACGCAGCAGCTTAGTAGGCAACAATGCAGGTAGCATTATTGAAAAGCAACCTCAAAAGAAGCCAAGCGGATACCACAGAAAAGGCCGCGGCAGGGGTAGGTGATGGAATCTACATCCGTGCTTAATTGCGTTATGTATTATCATTATACAAAATAAGTTTTATGTGATGGATGTAGGAGTGACCTTATGTTGTAGTGCCAAGATTAAAATGTGTAATTTTTTTTTTTAACCCTTTGTTTCTATTTTAACACAATTCAGGCGTTATGGAAGATTTAATTGAAACGGTGATTTCTCGTTGATTTTAAGGTGGTGTAGAAACTCCCCAAATAGTCCCGGTAGCTTCTAGCCGAATGAGTCCCTCTAGTATTCTTTTGGTTCTTGAAATTTGGACCTTTGCCAGTTTAGTCGCTTGCCTTTTATCAAATTTAGAGGGTGTTTGAGATTGATTCTAAATTGATCTAATTTAATTTAAAAAATCAGATTAAATTACTTTTGAAGTGTTTGACCAAAAAAAAAGTAAACCGATTAAATCTGTTCAATGTGTTCAAAACTGATTAAATTCATAATTTTCATTTTTTTAGATAAAGATTTAATTAATTTTGGAGAATCATGTATGACTAAAAGATTTATTAAAATATCCTTATATATAAACAGCATTGAATGTTCAATTTTAGTTTGAATAAACTATGTGGTAATTTCACTACACTAAATCTACTTTAATCTTTTTTTTTTATCCAAACAACTTTTAATATATTTTGTTTAAAATGTTATAAAGCTAATTTCAAAAATTGATTCCAATTTAATTAAGATCTATCTCTAAGAATCAATCTCAAATAGTCTCTTAGCTTGTTAGAAGGCTCCACAGCAGAGTGAACAATATCTTCTTAGTCCTTTGTTTCGGTGTGTGACTTCGGCTCTATTTGAAATTGTTTATTTTTTCAATTTTGTAATTGGAGAAAATAAACGCGTTCGGGACATAGGTTTTTTTTTTTTCCTTTCAATTTTGGAAATCAGTTTTTAAAATAAGGTTGTTTCTTAAAACTCTCATTTTGGAGTTTTGAATTTTATTTTGAGACCACCACCACCACAGCTGTAGCCCATTACTGTCGGTGGCCACAGCCCCCCGGCAGCCATCGGCGGCGACCACCGGTCGCCGACAGCCACCGCCACGCCCAACCACGGTCACCACAAACCACTACCAAAGAAAAAACTCAAAATAAAAATTGGGTAATCCACACTTAAAAGAAAAAATTCAAAAACAAAAAGTGAGTAATCAAACACTTATTTATTTTTAGAAAAAAAATTAACTAGCTTTTGTTTTTATTTTTTTGAAAACAAAAAATTCAAACCGAAAGTGTTTTCAAACGCTACTCGGTCTCCTCTTCTCCTGTTTCATGGAGTGTTTTTCAGTTGGTGTCGAGTATTGAGGGACTATTGGCCACTTGGCCAGCCATGGCTTCTGAAGCTTTGCGACAGTTCTTTTGGAATCTTCCCACACTCTTGAATGGTGTGGAAGGATTTGACGCTTGGACGAAGAAGTTGTGGATTGACGCAGAGCACTTTGGATGAAGAAGTTTTGCGACAGTTCTTTTTGTTTCACGTAATGTCTCGAAACGTGTCCCGCAGAGAATTGTGAATCAATTCTGGCATCTTCATGGTAGCGTTGTGGTCGAAGCCATTGGGAGCTGTTTGCCTTCCATTTTTCTATTCATTCTGACATGGAGGTGGTGTTAAAAGAAAATCCATGGAATGTTCGAGGCACTCTCCTGGTGTTACAGAGCTGCAGCCTTTTTTGGCTCTTGAGCAAGTAGGGTTTTTATCCTTTGATGATCAGTGGTTGCAATTGCATTGAGTACCAGCGGAGCTGTCTTACCACGATATTTCTGCGATCCTTGGCAACGCGTTTGGCCAGTAATTGGACGTAGAGTGGTCTGTTCGGAGGCAGCAAAGAAGGGACTACTTGCGTGTCTTGGTTCGGGTGAAATTGGATGATCCTCTAATTTCGGGGGTGTTTTTGCGTATTGCACACTAAGCGAGGTTGAGAAAGTTTTTCTAATCTGTTAGCGTTGTGGTGTCCTTGGTCATAGTTGCGATTCATGCCAGATTCCGCTGCGTGTAGTCCGTGATTGATTGGACGGACATTGCTAGCTTGCGATACACCTCGAACGACCGAATTGCAAAGTTGGCTTTTAAGGACGAACCAAGTTTCACGGCAACAACACCTCCGCAAATGCAAGCCAGAATTAATCGTTGACATGTTGAACTCATCATCTGGGGCCTGGGGGCTTGAAGTCAAATGAAGGGTTGGCTGCCTCCTTGGTGGACCGTAGTGAGGTTTTACATGGGCTAAGTCTGTTGGTAAGTCCAAGCCCCCCGAATTATTAATGATGAGGGGCCTTCGCTTCGCATCGAGACCCATTTTAGAGCCCTGTGGTATATACTTCTATTAGTAATCTTTTGGGCCTTCCTTACAGCGAGAACATGACAGGACCGGGCAACGCTTCCATGATTTGGGCTGAGTGTTCTAATCAGATTTCTGGGTCGCCCACACTCTCGTCGTCTTTCCAAGTTCCAACCCCGAGTGCCGGAGTACCTATCTGATACTCTCGAGTGACGACGACCAGTGAGTGTTAGGGGGTGGAAGAGCTGACTACTATGCTTCGTTGTGTGGACAGCCAGAACACCTATTAAGGATTGCATGGACACAGGAACGGGTTGAGCATTTGTACATCTCATCGTCTACCTGTTCTGCGTCTACAACCTCATCTCATAAATGCAAGGGTTGAGATGCGTCTGGCTCCCTACTGGCGGCGTCGATTGAGAAAAAAAATGCAAATTCCTACTGATGTCCGTGATCATTCTACGGGTGTTAGCGTAATGAATTTCACTTCTCAAGTTGGTGGCTTAGCAGCGTGTCAATAGGGCTTGCTCATGGAGGGCTTGCCCAATTCTCAGAAGCATTGTGTGAGGTCGGTTATTGTGCCGCTGTGACGAGCGTTACTGCATGCCGACTACCTACTGCGGGCGATTATGAATCTCGAATTCCTGCAACTGCGGCGGGTGCCACCAGGGTTCGAGGTGTTTTCGTTGCCGCGTCTTCTTCTTCTAGCCCAGATTCCCCCTTCGGATTCGCCAAAAAGATCCAGGGAGAGTACCTTGATTGTGGAAGATGACAGTGTCAATCTTAAGCGCCCATGCTTTAGGGCCCTTTTATCCTTCGGCGAACAACCAGGTATGTCTTGTTCAGATCAGAGCCTAAATCCTTTTGACTTGTCGCTATTGGTTGATATTCCTGGTTGTGTGGCTTAATTGGAGTCTGCTTGCTTGCCTAGTTTCTCCATTGTTATGGAGCCTGCGAGTGTTCTGGGGAAAACTTCGGTGTCCAAAGATTCGAAACCCTTCTTTGTCGCCTTTGGTGATTGGGCCTTACAGATCCCGGGTGGTACTGTGAAGCTACTCAGCTGGAATTGTGGTGGAATGGGTCAAGCTGCCACAATTCATACAGCGACCAGGTTGATCTGTAGTTTTTAATGGAAACAAAAATATTTTATTCCAAAGTTGCTAGTTTTTTTTCTTTTTTCGGTATTTAGGTTTTGTTCACTTTGTTAGGGTAGAATCAGTAGGTTTAAGTGGCAGTCTCCGGTTGGGATGGCTAGCTTCCAATCCTTTGTCTATGGGGCTTGGGCACACTAACTTTGTCTTAACGACTTGGCATGGTCTTGATGGATTTTTGAGTTACTACGGCTTTCTTTACGGTTACCTTCATGTTCAACGCAGACCCGGGATGGAGTCACCTTACCTCTATTTTGGCTTCACTTCCTAGTCCTCTTTGTATATGTGGTGACTTTAATCAGGTTCTGTCACCTGGTGAGAAATCAGGTTGTAAATCTGCTGTTAGCCCTGATGCTCAATCTCTTCGGGATTTTTTTAGAAAAGTTTGGGTTGTCTGATATCCGATGGGAGGGCCTTTTGTTTACTAGGTTTGAGGCTCACCCGATAATGGGTTTTTATATGAAAAAGTAGATCGTGTAATGGTCTCTTCGTCATGGATAGTCCGCTACTCTCACGCATTTGCAAGCAATTCGGCAATTCAGCGCTCGGATCATGCTCCTGTTCTCTGTGGTACTAACCTTCTCACTTGCAAGTATCCTTTACCTCATCGTTTCGAGGCTAAATGGTTTACATTCCCTCAGATCGTTTCTGTCATTCGAGATGCTTGGGTCTTGCCAGCTTTTGGCTCTCCCCCTTTTCAAAATTTTGGGTAAGTTTAGGCAGTTGTTACGCGTTCAGCACCGTTGGAGCAAAGATTGTTTCGAAAAATAGAACAGCAAATCAAAGAAGTTAAACAGAAGCTATTATTCTTCCAGAAAGGGCCTTAACTTCCGCTAGATAATAGTTGTCCAGAGAAGTATTATCTTCGTTGCAAAATTATTTTTCTGCTAAAATGTGAAGGCGTTTTCTGGGCTTAATGAGTAAAGATCAATTGGCTGGATCAAGGGGACATGAACGCTAAGCTTTATCATAATTCTACTATCATTCGTAGGTGAGCTAATCAAATCATTTCTATTAAAGATAATAATGGCCTAGTCATTTCGAATGAGGACAATCAGAGGGCTGATAGCTAGCTATTTTTGTACATTGTTCTCCTCTGCTGTTACTTCCATCCCGTGTAAGAATGTTTATTTTGACCTCTCTAAGTTTCTTGTCTTTTGAGGTCATTAATATATCTCAAAAGGCTACTCTTTTGCAAGCCTTCACTCTGGAGGAAATTAAAAAGGTTGTCTTTCAGCTGGGGGAATTGAAAGCCTCGGGGCTTGATGGAATTCCTGCCTTGGTCTATCAGGGTGTTAGTCTATCTTGGGGCCTGTGGTCACAAGAGCGGTTTTATCTTTCCTTAATTTCGGCTGAATGCTTAGAGAAGCAAACCGCACCTTCTTTAATCTAATTCCTAAGAAATTTTCACCAGAGTCAGCTGGGGATTTCTGGTCAATTAGCTTATGCTATGTCATCTAAAAAATCATTTCCAATGTTTTGATTACAAGAATGACTCCGACTATGAGCGATGTAATCTCTCATTTCCAAAACGCCTTTGTCTCCGGGCGTACCCTATTAGATAATGTTTAGCTGGCCCAAGAACTCAGTGATTGTGTCAGACAACGTAAGAAAGGGAATGTCGACCTGATTGCCCTTAAATTAGACATGAGTAAGGCGTTTGATAGGGTCAACTGGGACTTCCTTTAGCAAGCGCTTTCGTGCTTTAAGTTCCCTCCACTTTGGATTAACCTAATTCTTCAATGTGTGAGCTTGGTCTCCTACTCAATCTTGGTGAATGGGGATCCTACGCTATTCTTTACACAAAATGTGGCATTCGACAGGGAGATCCTTTGTCACCTTTCTTGTTCATCATATGCTCTGAGATCTTGTCAATGGGATAAGTAGTTGTAGCAAATCAAGGGAGATCTCGGGGCATTCGAGCAGGAAAACAATCTCCCGCTGTCACTCACTTAATGTATGCTGATGATATCTACCTATCCCTATGTCTACATTGAAACTGGTTACAGGACTTGGCAGAAGTCCATCAAGTGTTGAACAATTACTGTTTGATACTGGCCAACTCATTAACCGGGATAAATCCAGCCTTATGATTAGCCCTATGCTTCTCTGGAGACTAGAATTGCGATTCAAATCAGAGTTTAACTTTCAAGAGAACAAGGAACTTGGGAAAATATTTGGGTGTTAATTTGATATCTCTGTTAAGAAAAATATTTTGCGGTATAGTGCAGAGAGTGGATGCTAAGCATTCTCGTTGGTTGGGACTCCTGCTTAATAAAGCCGACTGTGCTACATTGATACATTCCATCCTTTTCTCCCTACATGTGCACTATATGTCCGTGTATAAGTTCCTTGTGTTGGTTTATAATCAGTTAGATCAAATCCAGCGTATTTTTGGTGGTCGGCAATGCGTCTCAGAAGTCTATTCATTAGATTCCTGGTCGACCTTATGTCTTCAAAAAAAGCTTGGTGGTTGTCTTCAATGTCGCTAGAAAACTTACAATGTTTTCGCATTATGCAAAATGATCACTGGCATATCTTCAATTTCTTCATCCCAAATACTAATCATTGGAACAGACAGTTGTTGCTCAACAACTTCCCTTCTAAGATTGTATCCTTAATCATCTTTTTAACATTTTTTTCATCTTGTTTGGAAGATGTGTCTTACGGGCCTTATGTAAAAGGTGAGGCCTTTTCCACCACTAAGTGCTATGCGCATCCAGCGCTAAAGGTTGCAAGACATGCGTCGTTCAATAATTCACTTCCCTCTAGTGTCTGGCGCAAGCTCTAGAAACTGCCAATACCGGAGAAGCTTAAAATCTTTCTACGGCAATTTATACATCAAAGACTTGCAGCGGCAGCGACCTTAGTTCAAGCAGTCCCCGATTTGTGGAATGTGCCTGCTTTGTGGGTTACTGCCAGAAACTCAAAATCACCTCTTCCTGGAGTGCCACTGCATTCAAAATATATGGAATCATCATTCTGGTGGAGTTACTGTCGGCACTTTAACCAGAAATTATTTTTTTTTCCTTTGTTTGGCCAAACCTGTCTTACAAAATAGTGCAGAGGACTGCCTCTTACCTATAATTGTGTTACTCTGGACTATATGGTGTGGCTAGAATGAAGTGGTTCTTAGAGCAGTGAAATTTTCTGCTGAGAGCATTGTGATACAAAATAAGAAGGCGGTGAGCAGTATTAGAGGTACTTCTCGGTTCGAACATTCTTTTTTTTTTTTGGAAGTTAGAAGCTAAGACGCCTTTGAACTGCCAACGACAAATAGTGTTATTGATCAGTTCTACTATCAGTTAATTCCAATTAGATATCCAATTCATTGTGATTGTGCATTTCTGCAGAAAATTATATTATGTGCCATCTCAAATTTTGCATTCACATCTTCTCTCAGCTCTCAATTGGGTATTGGGATGGTGGTGATTTACTTCGACTGGGAATCGTGTGTAACTGTGATGTTATTTTCTCGCCTACTGAAATTAGTGCTTTGATAGATGTGGTGTTATTTGCTATTGCATGGCTAGCGACTCATCCTTGCATACACATTATTTTCCTTTTGGCTCGCTCAGAATTACCTTTGCAGATGCAGTTGAATGAAGAGCTAACTGTCCCATTTCAATAGCTTTTGTGTTACATATCTAACTATAGACAACAGGTGCACTCCATGTATATCACCAAAGGCACTGATAGTGTTTCGCAGTTATTTTTGACAATGCCTTCTTTTGCTTCCAATTCAGGATCAGGTGTCAAGCATTAGTGGTTTGGTGCTTCCTGTTATAGCCCCTTGGGCTGAGTTATTACTGCGGTTGTGCCTTAGTAGTGTTTTGATGCTGCGATTTCATACAGTTCCATAGTCCCCCTCCCTTATGTATATTTTTCTCGCGTACATTTTTCTTCTTCTAGCTCAGCTATAATTATGAACTGGATTGGTTGTACATGTTTCCAAGTTTTATATATATTTCTAAATTCACTAAAAAAAAACTAATAATCCCTAACTCCTTCCTCATCACTTCAGCAGGCACTGCCACTGTCAACGCACCTCTATCAAAGCCAACTCACTCACGCTCTCATCTCCTATTGCAATGGCCCCAATGACTGTTGTCAACACACCAATCACCATATACCCACCACCGTAGCCACATTTGCCGCCGTCATTGCCACTGTTACTACTGTAATTATTATATTCATCACCTAAAGAATGGGGTATCCACAAATATCATCCATATAAACCTCAATACTTTTGCCATTAAGGATTTGAATAACCTACCCAAATGGAAAGTAAACTAGAATGGAAAGAGGATCTCTTCTTGGGTTAGAAAGAGCTTTTTCAATGCGAGAGTGATGCTTTAGCTGTCTGATAGTACTCTCTTTGCCTTGGCTAAGAGTTTTGGTCTAGCTAAATGGTGTATTTACCTGCATATAGTTTGAGACCAAGCCTTTACTTGAAAGTTACTCTATGTGCTTAATCTTCAACAAGTTTGGAGATAAAACACGGGACTGATTCCACTACCAGCATCTAAGACAATGAAACTTCTGCTTTTGGCTGTCTAGAATATCTTCTTTCCTTTCTACATTTCAAGCACCCATAGTATTTGATGTACAAATAGAGATTCATCTGGCCTGAGACCTTGGTTGAAGAAGAATCTGAAGCGACTAGGGGGTAAGGATTACAAGAGCGGGAATGAACTTTCCCAAACAGGTGTACCATTTGCATGCATAGCAACAACAAAAAAAGCACCGTCGAGGGCCGATTGGAGATCCTAATATTTGTAGATTCTTTTCTAGCATAAGTAGTATTTGAACCTGCATAATGAAAAAGCTATCAGTTAGAGCGCAGATTTGCTGTATTTGGAGCTGCTTTTGGCTTGAAATGATCCTTTCCAAAAAGTGGGGGAAATTACATGTAGGAAAGCAAGGAAGTTTCTTGCACGGCTTTGTAGTATAGGATTGATTGACAATCTTAGCACCTCTTCAAAGAAAGAAGGAACTCCAGGATTTCGAGATGAGTCGAAGGCTATGGGTAGCTAACTGAGCTTTGGCTTAAGTGGATCTAGCCAGTTCGTGGGTTAAAAAATAGAAGAGAGTAAGCAGAAAAGATACTTCCCAGGCGACAACGTTAAGTCATCGAAGTTCGATGCGTTTCTTTTTTGGCATTAGAGTGGACAGTAACCCTACCCTTAATCTCCTGGTACTCAGTTGCTCAATGCCCATGCAGCCTTAGTCGTCGGCAATAAGATTTGCCCTCATAAATGATCTTCTGCCAGTAACCCTGATCATTACCTATCGTAATCCAAATCCTTAAGGGTGGTGGTAGATCAAAAGTATCAATCTCCATACAAATCTAGCAAAAACGGGCTGAGATAGCTCTAGATTTTGAATGTCTGCCCTTAGAAATATCCAAAATGTTTTGCTATCTCCTTATTGGACTTGCTGGATTAATAAAAAAGGCAAAGGGAGCCCTGGAACCCTTAACCAGATTGCTGCATATGCAGATTCTGTGCATTGATTGAAAGCTGGAGTCCATTTTCACAATCTTAATAAAGAGCTCTCAATCATATTAGAAACTCTAGACCATGCCTTCACACAGTCTGCCTGAGAGGCTAATCTGATTAGGGACATGCCTTGCGTCTATTCTCTTTCGACGAACCGGCCAATTCACCCAAAAAAAATTCCCATGAGTTTCAGGACATTATTTGTCCTTCATTCGGTAGTTTTCTCCAAAAGTACTGTTGGGGTGAACCAGATCACAAGACATTTTGAGTCATCTAATCAATCACAATCTCTTGATTGGATCTAGGTGAAACCTAACTAACTGGTCTGGTTTAACCAATTCGACTGGACTCAACTAACTCGACTGGAATGGATTAACTATTGGACTAGACTAAATCATTTTAGTTTATTATAATATTAGGCCTACACCCATAATAATAAATCTTAATTATCAATAAAGCCCAATAATTATATATAAACAAAAAGGGTTACAAAAATGGGGTGTCTACGTTATGATTGGCAAGTGTTTAAAAAAAACGGTTATCATATATTGTTGCTAATTTAAAGAGCTATTGATCAAGTGCTGCTATCCAATCCTTTGCTTGCAACTTCCAATAAAAAGACATACCGATAACCTAATAATCAGATTTTATGTGTGTGTGTGTGTGTGTGTGTGGGGTGGGGGGGGGGGGGTTACAAAATATAAAAAATTAACATATTGAATTAATGTAACATCCCGAAATTTTTAGAACATTAACACTCACTCGATCACTTACACTAAAACAGAATATCCTCAAACTCCATAACTGTCAAAGCAACTAAAGAATCCATTAATGTATTTCTCTCAGTGTACAATCATAATTGCTAAACTAAACTTAAATCTAAAATGATGAGCTAGAAAAGTTCAGCCACACAGGGGTTCTAACGTCTAATACTGTATTTAATCAATTATCCTTGCTTGGCTCTAATCCACACAGGCAACCTTAACCTAATGTTGATTATCTCCTGCGAAAAGGAAGTCAAAGGAGAGTGAGCGTTTGAGAGTCCAGTAAGGTGGATCAAAAATTAAACACGACAATGATTCGGACAAGTTTTCATATAGAATAAAAGGCTTAATCCTAAAACTGTACTCTCAAGTTTACATCCAGTAAAGTTTTAGTAATCAAGTTTAAAAGTGTGTCAAATAAGTACTCAACTTTGAAATAGTGTACCAAATTAGTATATCGACTGACGGACGACGGATGCCATTAGAAAGTCAGAGATGAAAGACTGTCATTATTTATAAAAAAGAAAAAAGACATAAAGTCTGTCCATATAGTCAAGTGGCTATCATTTTTTGCATTTCCAATGTATTTTTTTACATTTTCAATACAAATTAATTTTTTTCCTCTCTCTCTCTTTTTCTTCTCCTTCCTCTCTCTCTCTCTCTCTCTCTCACACACACACATGGAGACCCATCACCCACTTTTTCTCTATTTTTTTCTTCTTCTTTCCTCTCTCTTTCACTCACACACACACACACACAAGACCGTGAGCGCACGCACACGTAGACTCACACCCACACCCACTTCTCTCTCTCTTTTATTCTTCTCTCTCTCTCTCTCTCCCTTTCTTTCTTTCTCTCTCTCATACATGCAAACCCATATTCTCTCTCTTTTTTCCTCCTCTTTCTTCTTCTTCTTCTTCTTCTTCTTCTCTCTCTCTCCTTCCTTTCATTCTTTCTCTCATACATGCAGACCCACTTTCTCTTTTTTCCTTCTTCCTCTCTCTCTATCTCCCTTCTCTCTCTCTCATACATGCAGACCCACTTTCTCTCTCTTTTTCCCCTTCTCTTTTCTTTTTCTTTCTTTCTTTCTCTCTCAATCTCTCTCACACGTAGACCCACACCCATTTTCTCTCTCTTTCTTCTTCTTCTTCTTCTTCTTCTTATTCTCTCTCCCCTTCTCTCTCTCTCTCTATCTCTCTCTCTCTCTCTCACATACAGACCCATCGCCCAATTTTTTTCCTTTCTTCCTTTTCTTCTTCTTCTCTCTCTGTTGTACATTGTACACCGCCACTGACCATAAGGTAGGAATCCCTAATCACTAAGGCAAGAACCCAATACCTACAATCATGACTCCATCACCGGCACCGCTGGCGATTTCATTCCGGCAATGCTTGAATCTGCATCATATTTGAATGTGAATCTATTAATAAAATTTAAAACTCCATGACTTTTTTCCGTCACCGGCGATCTGTGTGTGTGAAGTAAAGAAGAAAAGAGAGAGAAGAGGAGGAAGAGAGAAAGAGAGAGAGAGATAGAGAGAGAGAGTCAAAGGAACGACCCATGTGGCCACACGGGTAGACTTTGTCCTTTTTTTCATAATGATAGTCCTCCCCCTCTGACTTTCTAACGGTATCCGTCGTTCGTCAATCGAAATACCGATTTGGGGTACTTCTTTGGCACATCTTTAAACTTGGGTACTAAAGTTGTACTCGAGTCTAACTTGAGGGTACAGTTTTGGGATTAGGCCAAAATCAAATAATATTTTTTACTCCCAAAATCAAATAATATTTTTTAAAAGGATTTTCAAATAAAACATAGCATTTCAATATAGACGAACAATACGAACGATTTTATTTCAAGTCATATAACATCTTTTCAATGGATTTTATTTTTTTATGAAATTACAACAATTTGATATAAACATATGGACGAGTATCATCTCAATTCCTTAAATCAGTAGTCATTCTAAACACTTCAGGTATAATAAAATAGAAATAGGTAATATTGAATATGAGCAGTACACTATAGTAAAGTCATGCCGACAGTGCTCAATACATTTTACATATATATATGTACACTGACTAGTCTATTTAGGTATTAGTGTAACCTAACCAACAGATCATCCTTATAACACTAACAATACACATGTCAACATTTAATATATATATATATATATATATATATATATATATATATATATATATATAATTGAAAATGCTTTATGATAATCGAATCAACAAGTATATGAGAATGAGAAGAGATAAGTACAACTCAAAATATTTTACGATGATCAAATCAATAAACATATGAGAATGAAACAGGAACTCCAAACGGTTTCTATAAGGCTCAAATTAGGGTTTTATGGGCAATATCCAAATATTTTCATGGAAATTTTATACAACCATAGTTTCACAAAATTTACGAAACAATAAAGATTAAAACACAGAAATTCAGAATGATGAGTAAGGTTCAGAGAGAAAATTATTTCCTCGATTCAAGCTAAGTGATGCTAATCGACTTCGATCAAAAGTCTCTGAATTAACCTAGATTGACAATTCATTTGTTAGAAAGCAATCTACACTATTACACTATAAACTTAATATCAACTATCCACATCGCGTTCACGCCTTAGCCTGAAATGATAAACTCAAAGCGTGTCCCGCACTCGACCAACTTAATTGAAAATCTTGTATACTCCTTCATGCGTAACAATGCCCCAAATTGATAATAAATTACAATAAAATAGTTTCATAGCTTAAAATAAATAAAAGTCAAAATATGAAATTTTTTAATATTTTTGAATTAAAATAATTTCTTTAAATACAATAAAACCCATAAATAGCCATAATTGCATCTAGCTGAAAATAAAGTCCCATAATTTTTTAATAACTTTAAAATACATATAAAAATTATAAAAATTGAAATCAAAATTTAAAAGACATTAAAATTATTTTTAAATTATTCGTTGTCCTAAAACTAATGTGATACGGTAATGATAATCACCAAACTTATACAAGGACTTCTTGTGATGCCTTGAACCTAGGTTTACGAGGTTATTATTACTTAGCGACAATTGTTGTAAGTAAGACGAAATTAGACCTTCAGTTAAGATCTTGCGAGCGGTATTAATTGAAGCTTTAGCCCGTGACTCTGGAGAGGTTATAATTAATTAGGGTTATTATGTAAATGTATAGATCTTAATTGATTATTTTAAAGAGAGAGAGAGAGAGAGAGACAGACAGAGAGAGAGAGAGAGACAGAGAGCTATGGAGAAAAATGTGGGATTTTGATAAGATAGACAGTGGTTTGGGGATAAACAAAAAGGAGGAGATTTTGGAAAAGATTTAAAAGAAAGCATTTTGTAAATAAGCTAAACAAAAGAAAATAGTGACATCAAGTTCGTTGAGAGAGGCTCGACAGCGATGATGAAATGCCGAGAATGGCATGGTGAACTGGGCACGATTTTGGAAAGGTTGTGTAGCGGGCGGTCAGATGCGGCGTTAGAATTGTTTGAGGAAATAACCAACAGGAATCATCAATGATGCCTTCGTGTCATAGTAAAGCTGGGAACATGGAGATAAAAAGAATGGCCCTAACTGTTCTTTTAGCAAGATGTAGCAGCGAGATTGTCGCTCCAGAGACTTTGATGTGGGAAATGCATAGCGTCATGTAAGTACCCTGCCATATTCCTCCTTATACCCTACTTGAAAATTTATATATTGTATACATGTTCTTAGTTAAAATTGAAAGTTTTGAAACATTTTCATTGCCCTATGTCTGTGGTAAATCGTTTGATAAAATTTTAAATAAAATGCTATGAAATTGTTGTGTGAGTAACTGAATCATGCTTGGTACATGTGGAATGAGATGATAGTTGACTATGTCGTTACTGTGCCCCATATCCACGGGGGAAAGTGGATTCTGGGTCCCGATCAACGGGACCATACGTTGACGCACAATACTGTTGCACCGTGGTTTGCCGTTGCGTCCACATTTGTTATCCCGAGCGGAGGAGGGATTTTGGGTCCTAGTCAGTGGGACCATACGCTGACCGCAGTATACATGTTCTGATTAATTGTAACATTGCTTGATGAAACTCTTGGTTGATCTTATTCTAATTCGAGAATCTTTTGATGCAAGTACATATATATACGTGGATATGTTGAGTGTATTTATTTTGGTAACATTGAAATTTTATTGTGAAAAGGAAAAACCATGGCATGTTTGAAACCCTCAAATTTATTTTAGGAATATGGCATGTGTATTTATTGGGCCCCCAGCTCACCCATTTTTCATAAATGTTTTCAGGTGAACACCTAGATGAACCTCAGTACTCTGAGGGTAATGAAAATGAAGCCGCAGGAGATGCTCATTAGGAAGTTTGTTTAAGCTCTTGAGAAATTGTAGAACCGCCAGTTAATTATGTGAATCATTCGTATATTAATTCCAGGAAGTTTTCTTTAGAATAAATACTAGCAGTTTTCATTGAGGAATTCAATGGAGATAATTTTGGAAAGAGCTGTAAGGAAATCCTTAGAAATACATGTTATGGTATTAGTAAATGTATAATTAAAGAATTGTGAACATGTTTTAAATAAGGCCTGACAGAACCCTAATTAGTTGTCTGAATGGGTCTGTGACCGGTCATGTGCCTAGCACGTGGGCTTACCTGTGGGTTTGGGTCGTGACACTTCTTTATACTATAAAAATATTACTCATTTTTTCAGAACTTTTTCGTGAGTTTTTAGACTCCAAAATATTTTACAAATCTAAAATTACAGACAATATTAAAAAAAATACACACGATTTCAGAAAATTATAAAAGTTTACAATAAATTATAATATAGCCTAACGTATTATACTGTAAAGTTTTATGTGCTAACAATCATTGTACACTATCCAATCTACATGATGTACCTAATGCGTTAATGTGATATACCTATGCAAGCACAATGTACTACCAAGCTGCACAGAACCAGTTGCCAGTTCATCTTCTTCTTTCTTTCCTCCCTCTACGCACAGTCTTCTTCTTAAAATCAACTCACTCACAGAACTCTCTCAATTCACTCACCCCTTGTACACATCACCCCCCCTATTACACAACATGTATACATATACAAGCATATATATGTATTAGCATGACAAGAAATAATTTTAAAATACTTAAAACTCATATATATATATATATATATATATATATATATATATATATATTAGTCTGAAATCAGGCCAAAAGTCATTTGAAAAATATTATTTTATTTCAAAAACTCCCTCCGCTTCATAACGGCGCACAAGGCACCAAAGTCTCTACACATGATAACCGATATTGAAAAGTCTTGAAACTTTAGTCACTAAAACAATTCAGTGGTAAAAAGTTAATATGAAATTTTCAGGCAAAGATAATTTGCTATTTTTAATAAATCAAGAATGATATTTTTAGATAAAATCATTTCACATTCTTTGAGAACATTGAAAAATCCAAGAAAATTATAGGTCATAGATATTACAAAAATAACTAGGGTTACAGTTTTGCACTTAGCCAAAATTATAGAAAAAGTGACTTTTAAAATAGGAATTTGGACAACAAGAAAATGATGGCCCTTCAGTGACACTTTTCATAATGATGTTTTGTAAAGACTATTGGGTCGTTGTTTTGAGATGTAGGCAATTATTTATAACCCATATTTCTCTTAATTAAGAAAGCTGTTGAGGACTTGTGGTTAAGTTTTTTTCCGAGTTTGCTCTGCTGATGATGTGTATGTTAAACTCATGTTGTTATGTTTGAACACCGATTAATCTTGTGACCCATTACTTCTTGCTTGAGTTATGTTGTTAAGGACATAAGGAGGATTAATTTCCTTTGGTCCGCCTCGTTAATGAAGCCATGTTGTTTAGCTCTAACGCGGTTAGGGGTATACACCCTATGTGAGTTCCCTCTTGATGCAGTGTTTTCATTGCTTACTTGTGACTGAGATGAACATTCCATATAAAAGGACATTAATATGAGCATGGCCTGTGAAATTTGATCACTGGCAGAAAGGAGGTATGGCGCTCGCGTCAAGTCTGTCGTGTCTGGTCGAATCTAGTCTGTTGTGTCTGATTCTGCATTACATTTGATTTTATTTAGCTATTAATGATCTTAATTACTTGTATTTCATTGATATATACTTTTGCGACTATGGATATAGTGTCCATTTGTATAGTCATTCAGTTAATCTTGTCTATGAAGAAGTGGCAATAATGTTGTTCAGTTGGACCTTGAAGCTTCTCAATTTAATGAAAGAAAAAGATCGTTTGACAATTTATATTGATGCTAAATTTATTGAATTCTTGATTCATTATCATCGTTAAGATGATGATTATTGAATTCTATTGTCTTTATTGGGAGATTTGCGCTCATTCCTTATTTGCGTTGTTTCAGGTTGTAAGATTGAACAAGGTGAAACCTCTAAGAAGGGAAAGAAGAAGTTTCTCTAAGTTGTAGAGGAAAGAAGAAGTTTCTCTAAGTTGTAGAAGAAGTTTCAGGTTGTGTGCTAAGACTTCCGCTGTATTCATGTTGAATGTTGTTAAGAATTTTTTTTGTAAGGTTGCCTTTTTTATTTTATGTAATTAGAGTTGCTCTGTATTTCGCATATGGTTACGTTGTGATTATGATAGACAGCTTAACTCGGGTGGTATCGCTAGGGTTGAGGGTGTCGCACAAAATTACCTTGAAACTATATATAAAACTTCCGCATTGCATGTTTCACACCATAACTTGCTATCCTTTTCAACAACTTTATTTTGACATGGGCGTGACATTTAGTACCATCTATAAGCACTAGCAATCCTCAAGATAGTAGCTTTGCATGTGCAAGTAAGGTTCCTGAAAAAAAAAAAATGACAATCACTATGTAAAAGTTTTACAATATAAAAGAAAATTTATTAAACCATCCTAAATGTCAAAATCCCAATATACCTTAAAGTCAGTAGAACACATGATCTCAAAAAAATTGACAAAGTCGTTCTATTCACAAATATAATTTCTTCAGGCTTCAGTAGAACATTGGGAGGTCTAACTAATTTACCAATTTGATTAGAAATTAAACCTGAACTGTAGACAAAATAGTGGCAAACTTACAATTTTCAAGTATGCAAAACGAATGAATTATTTAATCACTAGTACAAAATATACCTAATCACATACTCCGAAACTTCATGTATCGCCAAGTTGCTATGAACTTTAGCAAGACCCATTAAAGATAAATCATACCTCCCTAATTTAGCCATTCATAAAAAGAGTTTTAGTTAAGCACATAAAACTCACATCTAAACAACCTAGTTTCTTATTTTTACCTTTAAATTCCTTTACTATTGTCGATGTAGCAACTAACATGTGTGGGTCATGGTTGGTAGTACAAATGTGGTCATCAATCTGATATGCTGTTCCAGATCACAAAGTCACTATCAAAGTCTATCCACTGTTACCCCAATTGTTTTTAATAAACCTCAGAAGTGTCGAACACAATTACCCCAATTGTTTCTTCTTCTTCTTCTTCTTCTTTTTTTCTTTATATCTATTCGTTCTTGTAATCCAAATCACAATCCAAACGTGTGATACGATATCACCTCAAATTCTCCCTTCTCCTCCCTTATCTCATTTTATATAAAGTTACAGATTGTGCGCCAAAAACGGCCAGAAAATTTCATAGCAAAGTGTAAACCTCGAAATACAATTTAAGATTTGCAAAATATCAAATTGACTTAAATCACTAGGGACAAAAAAGAGCAGGTATGGTTCGGGTGAACAAAGAAAAATCCAAGATAACGAACCAAAATCTTGGGCTATAAAATACTTTTTAGGAAATAGTTTTAAAGACAGAATATTGTTACAAAATATATTGTGTCGCCTACTCGTAATAATCTGCTATGGCTTAAATGTTGGTTGCCGTACTTTTATACTACAACAGATAAAAAAAAAAAAAGTGTTGTAAGGTCAGTAAAGTAATTTAAATGTGTAAATCCGGCGGTATAAGTAGCATTGTCCAGGTTCAACGTATCTAGGAGGGCACATTGATCCATGTAATAATCAAGCGATATTACTTACCATCATTTAATAATAATAATTTAATTCTGAAGCCACACACTTTGACATCCAAATAAAATCCAAGTCCAAAGGCGAAAGTCTATTGACGACGGAGCCCGCCCAAACCGTCCACATTCAATGAACCTTCTGTACAATGACCGTTCCCCTCAACAGAACAAATAAATAGACTCGCCTCTTCAGCACACGTGATCTCCACACCCTCGGAAACCCAAAAGGCGAAGAGAGAGAGAGAGAGAGAGTTGAGGGAGTTCTTCCCCTTTCAAGCCCTGGGGAGGGTAGGGTGTCTACTAGGTTTTGGTTTCGCCCCAGCGATAAATGCTCTGAAACCCTAGTCGCATCACTCATTCTCTCCTCGTTGTTTTTCGGATTGATCGGTCGACATTGCCTGTAGTCTGATCTACTTTCTCGTAAGAATCTCATCTCCTTGTTTTAGCATTTATCCAAGTCTTGAATTTGTGATTGGGAATT
Organism: Escallonia herrerae; assembly: GCA_033070095.1. Classification (NCBI taxonomy): domain Eukaryota; kingdom Viridiplantae; phylum Streptophyta; class Magnoliopsida; order Escalloniales; family Escalloniaceae; genus Escallonia; species Escallonia herrerae. Next base: position 926,296 of record JAVXUP010000032.1, on the reverse strand, counting down.
TTTCCATGTGCTGTTTTGTGTGGACGGTGAGAAAAATGTGACGAGAACGACAATTGGAATTGATTGGCGTGATTCTGCATCGCGCCCAACTCAGCATTGGCTTTATCCCTTCTATCTAGATCGACTCTCTGACACGTATTTCTTTGTCAATTGACCTCTCTATGAGTAATTCTGTCATTTATTTGGAGGGTAGGGGTTGCAAGCTCACTGATGTTCACTCTCGTTTGAATCTCGGAAGTTTTACCCTTGCTCTGGGTTATGAATGATTAGTTTGCTTTGGATTATGAGTTATTAATGCCATCTTGGCTATTGACAGATTCTTCGCAATCATGGTGTTCTGGGTATTTGGGTATGGCTCATTGGTTTGGAACCCTGGATTTCAATACGATGAGAAAGTGATAGGCTTCATCAGAGACTACAGACGTGTTTTCGACCTCGGTACGTTGTTTTTTTTGTTTAAAAGAAGTTAGTAGTTAATGCTTATCAGATAGTCTTTTGCTGTTCATTTTGTCTCGGATCCGCTGACTAACTGTTTTTGGCACGTCCTTTCCACATGTACCAGCATGCATTGATCACCGAGGCACACCAGAACACCCTGCAAGAACATGTACTTTGGAACGCAAAGACGGATCCATTTGCGTAAGTGAAGACTAGAAACATGACTATGAATGCCACTTACTAGATTTCAGGGTTAAAGCACTTCTCTCTAGTCCTTTTCCTTGTTTGTCCTTTAACGTTTCTAACTGGACTTTTCTGTCAGTGGGGTGCTGCTTATTGTGTACGAGGAGGCCTGGAAAAGGAAAGTGCAGCAATGGAGGTATGCCCCATTCTGTGTGGATGTTGTATAGGGTCGGAGGTCGAGTATACGTGGAGACTGATATAGTCGTTCTTGTTTGTAGTATTTGGAGCGTAGAGAGTGTGAGTATGATCACAAGACCATAGTGGACTTCTACAAGGTGAGTCATGCTTCTTTTTCTTATTCGAGTGGTGTGTTGAATTGTCGTTCATTACGAACTTTTTCTTCCTATTTGTAATCTTCTCATCCCTCCTCCTCGCTGCCTCTACAAGCATTTGTTCGAAGTCGCCAAGAGGCAGAAGAGCTCACTTAAAGCTGAGACGGGACCAATCCCTTTTAGAAATACGGAAAATGCAAATACCTTCTTCTAGGACCTTTTGATTTTGTCTTCGTCCTTCTATTTTAACATTACATGGTTTTTGTAGAAAGATAACGGGTTATGATAGGTCCTTTTCATCAAGTTCATCTCTTACATCCAATTGGTAAAGAGCAAAAAAAGTACATATCTAGCAAAACCTAACAACTCTCACCACGATGTCTCCGACGTCTCCCTCGACCCCATCCAACATCACGTCAGCCACCGCAAAGAAGACCACCACCACCCGAGCCCATTAAAGTTGCATTTTAATCTGCAACCACCACACTCAGGCCACGTTTGACGCAGCTTTTTTTTCCAGCTTTTTTTTTCGGTTTTGGAAACTGAAAAAAAAAAGTGCGTTTGGTAACCATTTTTTTTTTCCTTCTCCAATTTAAAAAACCAGTTTTTAATCTGCAGAGTAAAAAAAAAACTCCAGAAACTGGTTTTTTTTTTCACTTTTGGTTTTGTTTTTAGAGACCACCACCAACACCCTCCCACCGCCGGCAGCCACCTTCGGCCGCCGGCCACCACTGCCGGCAGCCACTGCCGGCAGCCACCGCCGGCCGCCGACAGCCACCAGCCGCCACCAGCCACCGCCACTGTCGACCACTGCTACACCCCACCACCACCACCGCCACGCCCCACCACCACTACCGCCACCGCAAACCACCCAAAAAAAAAAGTCAAAATAAAAAGGGTTACCAAACACCAAAAAAAAAAAACTCAAAAAAAAAAAGGTTATCAAACACCCATTTGTTTTTGTAAAAAAAAATAAATTAAGCTGCTCTTTAAAAACTGAAAACCAAAAAAAAAAATTGTCAAACGAACCCTCAATCTCCACTGTTCCATACCATGGAATCAACGACAGACAACCATCCCCACCGCACTGCTGCCCACCTCGCCATGGTCATGACCTCTTCATCTACCCTGCACCTCTGTCCAACATTGCTACACTAACTCTGCACCGCCGTACCTCCCCCACTATACTACCCACCACTATCATATCCACTACAGTTATCATTAGAACCACCAAGCAAGCATAGAGACCAGCCACCATCAACCACCACCGTGCCACTTCCACAATCAATGCAATGCTAACTGCCAAAACCATAGCGTTTGGTGGCTGCGGCTGGTAGTGTTTGGTTTAGAGAGAGGGAGGAGCTTGGTAGGTTTTTTCTTTTGACCTTATCCGAAGGAAGTTACATTTTTGGCCTTCTAATTGGATCTGACAGATGAAATTGATGGAAAGGATCTTTGAAATGGGGAATCCTTCTACGAGGACCATTTTTAATAGAAAGCAAAAGGACAAAACTGAAACTGGAGGCAAGGAGGACGATTTGCTATATTCCCTTAGAAGTATGATACTACGAAAGTCAAACCGAATACGGTGGCCAACGGGAACCCTATGAATGTCATATGATAACATGATAACAAAGGATATGATGCTGTTAATAACTCTAGCTTATCTGTCATTTGTTTTTTTTAATAATAATCATGTCATGAAATAAAATCTTCCTTCACTATTATTGGGATCAGTCTTGCTTGATTTGAGCATTACCTTTATCTCTGTGTACTTTTATGTATGTACATTTGAGAAATCCATTCGTTGGCAGTTTTAAGAAGTTCAGGGTATCCACTGTTATTAACAAGTTGGGTACTTCTTGTCTAACTTAAAATCATGAGCCTTAAATGAACAATGATTTTAGACTTGATAATTGACTTGTCTTACAGTTCGTTTGAGTTGTAGTATGCACTGGATCTACTCATTTGTGACATAAAACGTGTCTACTCTATTTCAGGAAGGAGATGCCCTACAACCTGCTATAACTGGAGTTATAGTGTAAGTTTTTCGCTATACAGCTTGTCTTTTTCTGAAGGACAAAATTTAGCTGCTACCTGGGTTGATGGAATCTTCCTCCTACCCCTCATGTAGCGACAATTGATGGTTACTAAATATTTTTAATGGCTTTTATTTAGTGACGCTAAAAAAGTGCTGTTAAGAGTTGTCGCTGAAAGTGTTAACAGAAAAGTCATTATAGACATTTAGCGGCTATTAATTGTCACTATATATGGGGTTGAAAAAAGATTCTTACAATCGGGGTAGCAGTCAAAGTTTTTTGAAACGTCTTGAAAAATTTATGACTTAAGGGTTATGTTCTCTTTTTTTTGAAATCCTGCAATAATATTGGGATACTGTCCGAGAGTACTGTGTTGTGTGCATAACTTTATTGAAGCCGTTTGATTGGTTGCATTTTGCAGTTTTACTTCTACTCCAGACAAAGAATCAAACAAATACTACCTAGGGCCTGCCCCCTTGGAAGATATGGCCAGGTTATAGGGAACAGAAATTTCTTGCTCTGCTGTGCGTTTCTAGTTTTTCTCTAATGCATTGCCCTCACTGACCTGATAACCTTTTCAGGCAAATTGCAACTGCTTTTGGCCCTTGCGGGAACAACAGAGACTATATTTTCTTGTTGGAGAAAGCCATGTTTGATATAGGTAAGAGTTTATCTTTCAGCAGGAAAAAGTTAAAAAATTTCAGATGCTCATTGCAATATGATTTTTTTCATGCTAAAGCTTGGTTTACATTCGTATAACAAGTTTTATGAATGTGGATAACAGGGCATGAAGATGACATGGTGATAGAGTTGGCAAATGAAGTGCGGAAGGTGCTCGGAATTGTGCGTGTAGGGATACCCAAGGAGAGGAGGTTGATTGGGCCTTCCCACGCCCCTCTTAAATCCCTCGTATCACCTTTTAAGCTATTCCCGCTGCCTGAAGCAGTTGCTATGGACTCCTAGGGCTGGACGACAACTCACTGCAAGGGAAGCTTTATGCAGCCCAATTTTTGCCCCTTCCACCGAATTCCCTATTTCGTCTAAGATTTTTAGTATTGAGAAATAGGCTATTGCGACCTTATTCCCCTACTTTGACATGAATGCATTAATTTAACTTAGTTTAGGGGACTGCCTGAAGCAACACACCCATATGTTAGCCCTGTTCTTTGTAAGTGTACAATTTAACGTAGTTTGACCATCAAAAATTTCTCTCGTCTGCATTCAGAAACTGCAGATATTTTTGGGTGATTGAACAAACCATTTACTTCAATTGTAGGCCTCTCTCTCTCTCTCTCTCTCTCTCATATATACATATACTACCTATAAAAATATTAATGATGTAAATCATTTCTGAACGATTATTTTTTTGTTATTGTTTTTAATATAAATTTCACTGTCGATACATTATGCGGATGGTGAATGTTTACCCTCCTATACCCCTCCTTCCCAATTTGCTTGTGCTTTTCTTAGTTTTGATAAATTTTTCTGGGGTATTCTGGTAGTTTATTAAAAACAAAAAAAACAGATCATGTCTGTTCATCTCCTAGTAAGGATAGTTTAGATAATGTCTAATATCGGCAGTTGGTGCCATTTTTCACCTTTTATACATCTTGAGCTTTATCCTGGTCAGATTGGCAAGGGTTCTTTTAGTGATTGAATCGTGATACAGAAGCCAACTTGTCCATGTTGAACTTTAGAGTGCAAAAAATCAAGGGCAGTAGGACTCATACACTCTCTACATCACCAGGTTTGGAAAGTCCAAACAACTTTCACTAGTTCACCAAAATGTAACCAAAAAAACATGGATATACAGTAACATTGTTCATCGGGAGAAATGCGGGTGACCGAACATGGATCCTCTCCAAAGAACGAGTGGCATTTTAGTGCCGATGATTTACGATGTGTGTGATCATTGGTTTGATTTTCGCATTAGGTTTATGGTAATTGCTAGATTAATGTTTATGTGAATACACTTGCTTATTAGGACTGGGCCGGGGTTGTGTGTTAAAATGGTCAAACGTTCTTTTATTCAACATAGATGTAGATGAGATGATAGTGCTAGGAGGGTTAAGGCAAGTGGTAGTACTTTTTTCACCTACTACTGCAGGCTTCATCTACTCAACACTTGTGGGGATGGGATGCGTCGAAGTAGCGGCTATGGTAGATTATTTGCATGCGAGGTAGGTGAGCACAAGTGTTTATTCATCATGAAAATGATAATGAAGTTGCAGTGAAACTGATTGCGAAAGTGAGGGCGACAACAGAGATGATAGGTGAATCTAAGAAAGAATGAATGACGGCGAATCCGAGAAACATAATGAGGGTGAAAGTGAGTCTGAGAAACATAGTGGGGATGATGGTGAATTGGGTATGACGATGAATCTGAAACTAAAACTTAGAAGGACAATGAGGTTGATGTTGAATCTGAAAAAAAGGAGGACATCAGGGAGATAATGAAGGAGGAGAAAATCAGGATGACAGTGAAAATGATACTGAAGATGAGCGTTCTAAGTTGGTTAGGCAGATGAAGAACATATATCTGATTCGTGTCTGCCATTCTATATTGGCCATGATTACAACACACAAGTGGTTATGATAATGACTTGTTTGACTAGAATGTTAACAAAAAATCTTAAAGAAAGGTGATGATAAGACAAAGGGTTTTGGAACCAAGGCCCAGGCGCGCACCTTTTCGAAGGGAGGCGCAAATAAAAATAAGTGAATACTAGTGTATTAAACCAATAAAATCACGTAAAAATACAGAACATGGCAATTTAACAAATTTTGAACACTAGAAAAAGTTTGAAATCCAATGAGAGGTTAAGGCAGCAATGTTTTCATCAAAAGGTAATCATAGGTACCAAGTCTGGTAGAGATTCCTCCTTAATTTATCTTATTTATTTACAAAATAAAGTGAATGAGTAAATTTACTTTAAAACGAATAACAATTGGATACGAGCATCGATTGATTTGGAATTTTAGATTTTTTTTGTGGTTTAGATATTAATTTATTTTGTTATGAAATAAAGAATAAAAAATAATGAACGGTTGAAATGATTTCATGAAGTAAAAGTCAAAAATTAAGGTTTTTACGCTTTTTTTTTGTGCCTCCACCACCGCCTTGCGCCTTGCACCTAGGGGTGCGCCTTCTCTAAAGGGGCTACCCCTAGCCCTTGGCAAGGCGTAGGGAGTGCTCGCCTAGGCGCGCCTTTGATAACACTGGGTATAGTTAATGGTAGGTGTAAGACTTGAAAATCGAAGAAAGCAAAGGACAATGTTGGCTTGAATGTTGATGGTGTATTAGTTGGCGAGGATGATAAGGTGTCTACGTATGTAGCTTCCAACGAGCTAGCAAGCCTTCATGGCTCTCAGATGATGAGAACAACAAAATTTCCAAAACCTTGGGTTGACACTCCAATATCTGGTACCTTTGGAACTGTTTAAAATAATTATTTGTACTCCAATAAATAAATGGACGATAATTTTGAGGAACTCGAGTATTAGTAGAGTATGAAATGATAAAACAATTTTGGGGTCAAAAATATAATTTTGAAAGAAAAAAAATTGTGGGCATTTTGTAATTTTGAAAAACTTTTGGAGCTATTTTGTAAATTATGAAAAATGGGATGTGTGTGCCAATTTTAGAAGAATTGGTCGTGATATAGAGCAACTACCTACTTTATTACATGCTGACTAGCCGACTTTAATATAAAATAAAGGTTATATTTTAAAATGGAAATTAATTTAAAAAAAAGTAAAACAAAAGGAAAAGGAAATTCGAAAGAAAAAAAAAACAGAACAGAGGAAGAACAGAAGAACAGAGGGCTCGGGCAGAAATCAGAGAGAGAGAGAGAATTAAAGAAATTCCTCGAGGTAATTTATGTGATTGTTTCGTATGTGTTTTAGTGTGTATCGTACATGTTTAGTGTGTGCTTTTAGGCACTGTACAGTGTGTGTGTGTGTGTGTGTGTGTGTGTGAGCCATAACATGGCTGTGCAGGGGATGTGTTTTGTGTGTGTTTGAGTGCTTTGGGTGTGGGTTAGGGGGTGTAACTATGTGTTTGTGTGTGTAGTTGATGTGTGTGTGTGTGTGTGTGTGTGAAAAGGGATGAAGGGCCGGAAGGACACAGTAGTAGCCTTGCTGTTGTGCTGTGTGCAGCGTGTGCTTGTGTGTGCATGGGTGATTGTGTGTATGGTATTGCGTGTACAAGTGTATGTTGGAGAGAAATTGGGTGAGGTTTGTGTGTTTTCGTGTGTGCCGTATGTGTTAGTGTGTGACAGAGTGTGCGCTTGTGTGATAGTGTGTAGGTGCTTCGGGTGTGTAAAATTGTGTATGTGTGTTTTGATCGTATGAAATTGTGTTAGAATGTGTGTTTAGGAGTGCTAGAATGTGTTCATGTGTAGGGGGTGTGTGTGTGTTTAAGGTGAATTAGAGTAGGTTTCAATCGTGAATAGTGACTGTAAGTGCCACTAAAGGGAAGGGGATTTAAACAGTTTATTTTATGAAGTTTCAAAAATAGTTCTGCTTAGATTTTAACCAAGTACAGAACACTGATCCCCAATATTTAGACGTATGCCATGAAAAATTTTGAGATTTTTTGGTGTCCGTGAAGGACGTTAAATTAGGATATCGATTAAAAGGAATTCTCGAATTATTTAACATAGCAGATCAAGCTTTTATCTGAAAATTTTAGGAAAAACCTTATATTACCGAGATGCCTTATTTTCTATAATTTTGTGTCATTCTTAAGTCGATAGCTAGACTTCTGAGCACTCGGTCCAGATACCAGTTTAGGATTTTGGGCAAAAAAATTATAAAACACTTTTTGGCCTAAAATATAACTTAGGGATGCTTAATAGGGTATTTTAAAGTGTTTTTGAGATTTTTTTTGATGTAGGAGCCCCCAGGGGTATTTTGATAATTTGCCAACCAGAGGGGGTATTTCGATAATTTTACCTATAAAAGATACTTTTACGTAAATTAACATAAGGTAGGGATATTTTAGTGAATGTATTTACGGGAAGGCTGTTCTAGTGATTTAAGTATTAGATGGGTGCTTTTGGTAATTTTACACACCATGGGCATTTTGATAATTTTACCTACCTAGTGAGGGGTTTCATTTCAGGAGTACGTGTGAGTCAGTATTGAATTCATATTATTGTAATATAAACTATATTCTAATAATTGATTGTCCCGTTTAGGTTAAAGCAAAAGATTTTTCGATTAGACTAGTAGCTTCAGATCCAGGTAAGGGTTTCTATCTAAACCCCAGGTAAGAATTTCCGTTCAAACCTTAATTTTGATAACTTGTGTTCGTATGTATTTTTCAGTTTACTTATGGATATTGTTGAACACTGAGATATGCATTAATATCAGCATGTTAATGTTAAGGAAACCCCAACATTGAACCTGAATCGTTTATTTATCGATGCTCGTCTGTTATTGCATGTTGAGCAAATTCAATAATTGTTTGCATTCTTTCTTCTGAATTGTTGTGCCTAAATTCGAAAACTGTTTGTATTTGCTCTTGCTATTTGTTTGTGGCTATTCTTGAATTCTGAGTGATGAATTGATATCATCATGTTTAATTGTCATTAAAACCCTAATTGATATAAGTTATTTCAATTCATGTTTATGCTCATTTTTATTGCATGTGAAGCATTGAATTACTTGTGGTTCAATGATTTTTGTTTTTGTACATTGACTTGAGAATCTGTTCTGTGGGAAGGCGTTATAAGGAAGGTCTGAACCTCGTAATTATGCAGGGCTAATACCTTGATGAAAAGGACTAGTTATCGTACATCATGAATGTTACGTTTTCTCTGCATTGCCTGAATGACATTCTCTCTGCCCATGGTCAATATCTTTGAAATTGCTTACATTGTATCTTACAATGATTGTTTTGAAAATAATTGAAAAAATGTCTTGAGGTCTAATTGAAAAGGATTGAGTTGAAAATCTTCCCTATATTGTGATCAAACTATTTATGGTTATCTGAAACTTTTCCCCATATTGTCTTTAAAGTATCTGTACTCGTTTTGAAATCTTTTGAAAAATCATCATCGCATTTTAAAATGATAGCTTTGAATATGATCTTCAAATTATCGTTTTTGTGTTCGTTTATGATCATTTTGGTATATGTTTAAGACTGATTGTGAACGTTTTAGAAATCCTAAAACTATTTATGATTCTTTGGAATGTTTTGAAACATTATCATCATATAAACTCCTAAATCGTTTTGTAATTCCTTAGGTTATTTCCTCGAACGAACTTACTGAGCTTTCAAAAGCTCACCATTCGTTTGATTCCCTTCTACATGTAATGATCAACTGTAGAATGCTCGGGAATGGGTTTAGAGTCTGAGTGACATTCCGAAGCGCCCACCACTATTTTGTGTAATAAGACCTTTGTGTGGGTCGATACTATTAGTTGCTTTGTAAAGAACCTAAGTTTGAGTTTTGAAAGTTTTAAGTTGTAAAACTAGCTTAAGCTAAAGTTTTTTTTAGACAGTGTATTTAGAAACTTAGAAACTTTAGAGTTTGTACTAGAGCAGGATTTGATGTGATGTGGTAGATTAACGTTCCGGGAGTTCGAGGGGATGAAGCTCCAAATTTCTAGGTCGTTACAGATACATACACGAAGGATCCTAAATTTGTCATGGAGTTGAAGTTTATCTGTGCTGTAGAACTTGAAGCTTGTGAAAAATGACAGAACTAAGTGTAGGTGTGTGCCTCATAGATATGATGTCTTTCCGTCGAAGAATGAGAGAGATAAGAAGAATAAGCATAAAAAGAAGAAGAAGAATACAATAAGTGCAAAGCTTAAAGTGTGTGTGAATAGCAAGTCTGGATCAGATACGGTACGGTTCGAGAAGAGAAAAGAGTTGAAATTCAGGTAAAAATGCCAACAAGTAGTTTAAAGAATACAGGGGTCAGGAAACGAAGAAAGGGAAGGAAAAAAAGTATCCTTGGCTTTGTTCGCAGCTATCATGGATGATGGGAAACTTTTCAAATGAACACATATGTAAAGAACTGTAATTATGGTAAAGTGTTCCAAATTTGTTGTGCAAGTTGGTTGGCCTAGAGTCAAACACTTATCTTCACAAGGTTATCCTTACTGGTCTTTGGATTTTATCCTAGATGAGGTGCGGCATGATCATCAAGTGGCGGTGCGATGCTTTGAACATAGCTCAAGCAAGGGTGCTAGGTGGTCATAAAGAACAATACGCTAGGCTAGGGACTACCAAGCAAAGGTAAAGTGGATAATTCTAAGCAACACAATTGAATACAAGTCGATGTGGAGGATAGAGATGGAAGCAAGCCAATGTCTGAGAGATTTTATGTGTGTTTTGGCTCAATTGAGCCAGAACCAGGTCTCAATTTATTTAATGTTTATTTTTAAGCAAATGTATGTATATATGCTAATTATTTTTTTTTATGTTACATAGGGTTTGATTGATGTGTTTGATTAGTTTCTACCAAACTGTGGCAATAGATATTGTGCAAGACATCTGCAAAACAATTTTTAGGCCAAGTTTTATGGCCTACCATTACCACAGGCTTTGCGGAGAGCTGCTAGGGCAACAAGAATTGAGTGTCTTAGTAAGGCATGGAGGAAATTAGAGGGTTATATATTGAGTTGTTTAATAGGTTAACTCGAAAAGAACCATACCATTGTCTCTGATAAGGGCTTTAGGGATTCCAAAGCAACCACCATCACTTGGCGGCTGTGATGGTGGCGAAAGGTTTGGCTTCGGGCCACTTTGGAAAATAATCAGCGGTGACTATCACAAAGCATCACTATCCCGAGGCAGTGGGGAACGATCCTAGAATGTCCATGCCTCATAGTCAAAAGAGATTGGAAAAACTATGGCGATGAGTGGAGCAGTTGGGGTATGGGTGATGGGGGCAAACCTTTCAGACTTATCACATCGCCAATTGTAACCTTGTAGAAAATTTTGTAACCTTTTCCATTGCCAACCCCTTGATGGGGGCAGCGGGGTATGGGTGAAGTCGAGTGCATCCTTTTCCATCTGTAGCCAATTGTAACCTTGCTAAAAATTTTGTATGCCAAAGCTCGCCCTCCTAAGTGTTTCCCATAAATGCACTCATGAACTTCTTGGAGGGCATAAATAGACTCTAGGGGTTGCAAGCACTTGAAATAAGGTAAACTAAATGGTTCCTTCTATAATATGCCTTCAACCAGAGCATAGCGAGCGGATTTGACTCGAAGGTTCTTTGCTTTGTTTTTGTCTTTTGGTAATTCGCCAGCTGTGAAGTAAAGGAGAATCGGGTCCATCCAACATGGTCCTCAATCCATAACTATTTCATCAACCTTGTATCCCATGCTCCGGTCTTTTAAGGACTTCGATATAAATTGTATGAGGGAACTCTGAAAAATCAAGATAGAGAGTCAACTTGAGTGTTTTGCTACCTTGGAATCTGGTTAATGGAAAATTTTTGGAACTTCATTGCCGAGCATTTGACAAGCTTGAGGGGCAGTAACATCCTTTCATTTCGTGCTTCATATTCTGCTTTTATGTGGTTAACCACTAGTTGGGAGTCGTTGTAAGCGCACAAGGAGCTAACCTGCAAGGCATGGCCAATCGTACTCCAGCAAGGAGGGCTTCGTATTCATATTCTTTGTTTGATGCCTGAAAGTCAAATCTGAGGGCGTATTCTACGATGAATCCTTCTGGGCTGACAAGGATGAGGCCTGCACCGTAGCTCCCAAGTGCTGATAAACCATCAACTTAGAGTTTTCAAGGATCCGAAGCCTCTGAAAGGATCAACTAGGGAGGATCATCTGGCAGAGTACACTAGACAATGAAATCTAATAAGGCTTGGGCCTTGATAGCAGAGCGTAGTAGATACTAGATATCAAACTCTCCTAATTCAACCAACCAACTGACCAATCTACATGAAGCCTCTGGATTCTAGAGAACTCTTCATAACTACGTTGAGTATTATTTAGGTTGACCCAAAAAGAGAGCGAACTTTCGAGGAGCCTTGAAGTGATCTCTGAGGAAAGTACTTTATGCTTTTTGAGATCAAACTAAGGTGAAAAAACAAATTGATCTTTTGATTGAAGTGGAGTTGGAACACTATATCTAATTTTTGGGTACTTTTATTATAGGGCTTTTGACATAATTTGTTTCATAATATCAAGGCTTTGAATCTTAAGTTCTACAATTTAGAGGAACGGATGTTATATTTTAAGTCTGAATAATTATTCAAATCGTTCAAATTTTGATTTGTAAGGTTTTACTTTTTAACATACGAGTTACCTTGGACTCAATAAATTGAGATTTTGAAAGCGATTCGTTGATGTTCTCAAACCCTATTTTCGTCTTGGTCATGGTCATTATGCGATAGATATATTAGTTCTTTGTGCTTTTAATTATTTCAGCTCGTGATCTTTTTACCTCTGATTATTCAGTAAGTTCAAAACTCTATATCCTTTGTTGTTTGTCTGTTTCGGTGTTCTTACACTTGTTATAAACCTCGGACTTTCTACTACAACTTTCTAAGTTTTGAGCTCTCCCAAAATAACATTTCTTCATATTCAAATATAGCTCCACCGTCTAAATGAACCAATGGTTTCGTTTTCTCTCTTTACAATTTCTCTCTCCCTTCTATCAAAAAAATTGGTTCTTTAGCTAACACCCTTTAGCTTTCTGCCAAACCTTTTCACCTCTTTTTATCTTTGGCTTATTCAGTGTCTCATCTGCTTACTTCTAAACCCTAATACTACAAATAATTTTTGCATGCCAACCAACAGGAACTGTGATGTCTTCCCATTTGCAAGGAGATGATCCTCCAAGGCTCCCTGGCCTTGAGCGTAGAAGCATCATATGGAGGATAAAAGCAACTTCTGCAGCATGCTCCTGGGAAAACCATGGATGTTGAAGTTTTTTTTTTTTTTCTGAAAGTCAGGTGCAAAGGTTTATAGCTAAAAATTGGTCTCTTCTTGGTCCAGTTTTGGTCCAAAAAGTGCGTGATTTGTTTCTTTCATTTCACCTCTCCTGAACAAGCTATCTTGCTACTCCGAAATGGCCTTTCGAACATCAAAGGTTGTCTTCTAGTCTTCAAACCTTGGAATACCCCTACCATATACTCCATTGTGACCTTTTCTTCTGTAGACTTGTGGGTGCATATTGTTAACGTACATAGTGACTGCTATCATCAAGATTTGGCTCTTAAGATAGGGTCAGACTCTGTATCTCGATTGGTCAGAGAGGCACTGCAAATACAAGGATTTTTTTTGTGTCAAAGTTTGCATACTTTTGGATGAGCCATTATTTTCAAGAGTCTTTATCCCTCTTATCCCCCAGCTAATGAACCACCTTCTTAATTGTGAAGTTAAGTAGTTGGCATTCATATACGAACTTGTGTGCCACGCATGCTACAATGCGGTCGTATAGGTCATTATCAAGACTTCTGTACAAAGTTTTTGGAAGAGGTTTTGGCCTTTTTGCACAACCGATCTGCATCATTACATGGTCCAAAACTTTTCCCCACGTTTGTTTCGGCTGGAGTTCCCATGTTCAAACAATCACTAAGAGCCTACCCTAATGTGAATATCAACCAGAACTCCAAAATCTATACAAGCTCGGAGCCTGAACTCTTTCATACCAACCAATAATTTTTGGGTCCTTCTTATAATTCAAGTATGCATACCTCAGTCAATGGTACTCATTACTCATCAGCGGCTACTTCACCCCAAGAGGAACAATTCGTGGTCAACCCTTTGCCGATAAATCTATCTATAACTATTCAGTCGACAATAGCGAATGGAAAGGAAAAGTGTTTGTTGGTGTCCACCGGTGGTAAAAAAATCATTTGTCCCTAGTTTGGAGAAAATGAAAATTGAGATAGTTGTGCCTCTACAGATGGTTTCCCTTATCTCGCGCAGCCTAGCCTTACCCTCTCCACCAGTTTCTCCCTCACCAAATCTTCCTATGGATAATCTGTCTGTATGTCTAACTAAACCCAGTAGCCTTTTTAGACCCCTTCGAAGATCCCATCAAGCCTACCTTTATTAAGGATTTGCACTCATCACAAATTCCTGCTGACATTATCCTCTGGGACCTAAAAAGAACTAACAATACCCTCTCGTGTGACCTTGTAGCCAGTATCCATGACTTAAACTCTAGACCTTCTCTGCTGGGCCTTGGCCCCTTTGACCTTCAGCCCAATCTTCATTTGAAAAACTTAAAACCCATTAACTCCAAACCCTCTTTTAGAATCCCTCCACTAGTTTGTCCAATAGGGATAGCCCAAAATGTGTTTTCTCCCAATATCTTAATTGTAGCCAAAGAAGGGTCTGTTAGGCCAATCTCTATAGGACACTTGGACAAAAGCACTTCAAATCTGGACTTTCTTACTCTATTCCATAAGCTTTCGGCCCACCAGGAAAAAATGGGTGAGAATATCCCTTAACCACAGTATTCGTGCCTGCTTTCTTATTAAGAGCCTAATGTTCTATCTTAAGGAAACAAGCCATTGCTAGTTGGCCCTCTAGCCCATCTCGCAGTGGCCACAGTTACCTCATGTTCTCCAGTTTCTTGTTTTGATCCTCTAGAAATTGAAGTGGCCATCAAGTCATCTAAGGGCCCCATTTTGTAGCTCCGGAGTTTGTTGTCTCCTATGAGAAAGACCCAGAAAATACTAAGATCCCTCCGATGTGTGTAGAGGCGTACCCAGTTAAATCCCTGCAGCTTTGCATGAAAGAGCACAAGATCAAAGGTTCTTTTCGGCAAGCATCGAATCATTCGAACTCTTTAGGCTCGGACTCCAATATAAAAAAAAGAGGTTATCTTCTCCGATGGAACCTGTTATGTTCACAGTTTAGCCTGGAATCTCTTCGTGTTTAGCTCACCCGCCGCTTCCAGGTTCTTTTTCTTTCCATTCTACTAAATAATTTGTTTATTTATCATATGCTGGATATTTGCATGAACATCGTTATCATTGTCCTTATGATTTTACTGAACTGTGGCACTTCTATTCATCATCTTGTTTCTTTGCTAAAGAGCTATATTTGCATAATTTGGAGCAATCTTTGCATTCGGCAAGGGGTAGGTTATGTATATTGAAAAAAAAAAGAACCTAGGGGGGAAGAGTTGTTCTCCCTGAAGAAAGGTCTATGCTCGGTCTTTGGGTCTGAGGAGCTTTATCAACATTCTGGATTTTTTAGCCTGATTCTTAACCCTGTAGCGTTAGAGGGTTATGCGAGGTGTCATTGAGGATTCGATAGTTCTAAATGAAAGGTCTATGTTGGAACTATCGAGGATTTGGGCAACCTCGAACAGTTCACACAGCTAGATCCAGTGTTATAAAAAGCGCGCCTAAGCGCAAGGCGCCTAAGGCGCACCACCCGCGCCTCGCCTAGGCTCAGCGGGTTTAAGAAGGCAAGCGCCTGGACTCACTAGGCGCAAGGCTCTACGCGGCACGGGAGGCGCACGTCTAAGCGCATAACCCATAGCCGTTGGATGTGCATTTCTTCTTTACGGTTGGATGTGCATCTCTTCTTCAAACATCCAATTCTGTCTCATGACTCTCACCGAAGCAGCTTTTCTCTCACGGTCTCACCTGCCGCATCGCCGTCGAGATTCTTGTTGCTCCGGCCACTGTTCCGGCCGACACTTCGGCTGTTTCTCTTTGCCTTGCTGCTCAAGCTCCACCGAAGCAGCCTCTTTCTCACCTGCCGCATTGCCTTTCCCGTTGTCATCAAAAGCTCATCGCTCCGGCTGCTGCTCCAGCTGACACTACAGATGTTTCTCTTCCCTTTGCTGCTCGGCTGCTCCATCGAATCACCTGCACCAGGGATTTTGCTGGTTTGTTACTCTCTTCCCTCCCATTTTAGGCCAAGTTCTTTTACATTTGGAGCAATTAGGATTATACCATAAATTAATGCGTCAAAAATTGATTGCAAGCACGATTTTATTGTGTTAAGTTTCAATTTACTCGCTTCTTTGATAGCTAAGCAAGACTTGGGAAATGGCCTAATTAAGAAGTGTGGAAGTACTTTTTGAGGAAACTGGTAATTATCAAGAGTAGTTGTCTGCTTCACAAAATATTGTGAATTCCTTCACTCTAATGAGCATAACGCAGCTGTGATACCAGTTGCTGCAAACATTTGCTGCAAACTCAATATTGCGCCTTACTTCGAAAAGGCGCGCGGCTGCGCCTTGTGCCTAGGCTCCAAGGACCTTTTGCGCTTTAGGTATGCCTGCGCCTTTAATACTACTAGCTAGATCTCTTGCCCGATCTGTAGATATGGATATTTTTTCCCTCTCTAAAATTAAGACAGACTTTGTATCAGTTAGCACCAAAATGAGGCATCTGGGTTTTTCTTCCTTTGCGGGCATTAATGCTAAAGGATCAAAAGGAGGTCTTTGACTATCTCTATTATGTACAGAGATAAAAATCTTATTCTCATCTCGACATGCAAAAAGGAAAGCTACATGGCTTCGTATGCAAGTTATCCTTGATCTGAATTTAGGACCCCTAGTTCTCCTTGGTAACTTTAATCAAGTCATTCATTATTCGAACGAAGTTGGACCTCATGCTCAAAATATTTCTGTCCATACACTTTTATTGTTACTCTATTCAACTACCGATAATCCATGCACAACCTCATTGTACTATCTTTCTTTTTAACAAATAAAACTGGGGCTCCCCATGGTGATACACTAGGTCGAATAAACCCCTTATCCAGTAATTCTGTAACTGTGACTTCAACTCCCTCAATTCAGCCGAAGCCATCCTATACGGCGCTTTTGAAATTGGGGCTGTTCCCGACAACAATTCTCTCACAAATTCCATTTTCGGCTCAACCGGTAATGTTGTCACATCTTCAGGGAATACATCCACAAATTCATTTACTACAGGTACATCTTCTATTTTAACCTTTTCTTTCTGCTTATCGACTATATAAGCTAAATATCCCACACAACCTCTAGAGAGTAACTTCTCTGCTCGAATAGCTGAAATTATATTCACACCCCCATCATTTCTACCTTGGAACTTACATACTTCTCCATCTAATGTAGTAAATGTCACAACCTTATGAAAACAATCTAGTGATGCCCAATTAGATTACAACCAATCCATCCCCAACAATATATCAAATCCTCTTATAGGCAAACAATCAAGTCAGCATATATTGTATGCTCACCCACAATCATTACACAAGATTTATATATCTGACTAACTCGGGTACTTTCTCCCAACGGAGTACTAACTTCTAACACATATGATAGCAATTCAGGTTCTTGGGGTAACATGGTGCCATATATGATGAAATGAACGAATGGGTAGAACCAGGATCAAATAGTACTCTAGCAACACATTGGAAAATAGTGAGTGTACCTTCAATAACTCCGCTAGTATCTCGAACCTCCTGAGAGTCCAATGCATATGCTCGTCCTTGCACTCTTGGCTTTTTAGCATTTCCTTGCAGATTCCCTCTACCCTGGTTTATCTCGAGGCATAATTTGATTACCAAAATAAGAGCAATTTCTCCCAATATGTCCAGGCTGAGCACACCTAATACACAAACCCATCTTTCTGCGACATTCATTCTCTGTATGTCCAGTCCAATTACAATATGTGCATCGCTCTCCAATTCTTGTCTGCTTTGATAGTTGTATGCTTGATATCTCAGTCTGATTTCTCCTTTTATTATTGTCAACTGGGAATGAAGCTACAAAGCTAGCTTGATTACTAGTATAACCACTCATTTGATTACCTCGACCTTTTCCTTAATCGTTTTCATAGAATTTCAATTTCTTCCTTGTAAAGCCCTTTGAAAATTTCCCTGCCATGTATTCCCTTGACCTCTTTCTCCACGGTTCACAGTCCCACTGTTACGGTTTTCCTGTCCATTGTATGATGATGCTCTAAATGATTATGTATCAATATTCTTTTACTCTTCCAAATCATTCTCAATAGCCAATGCTCTATCAACAACTGCCATATAAGTTTGTAACTGCAACAGGATCAACTTATCTCGAAGATCCTTGTTCAAACCTTTAACAAACTTTCTTACTTTTCTTTCTTCTGTATAACCAGATGCGGACAAAATCTAGCTAAATCAGTAAACTGTGATTCATAAACTGATACCGACATATTTCGCTATTCAAACTTTGTAAAATTTACTTCCTCTTCTCTTGAGTCACCGCTGGAACATACTTATTAGTGAACTCCCTTTTAAAGTTTTTCCAAGTCGATGGGACTCCTTCCCTCTTCCACTTCGCAGATAACAATTTCAACCATCTTTCTGCACTAGCCTCCAGCATAAAGCTAGTACAAACCAATCTCTGAAAATTCGGAATACTAGCAATATCAAGAATTTTTTGATATACTAGCTTTATGCTGGAGGTCCGAATTTTTAGAGATTAATAAAGTCTCTAACAAGTATTCAAAAGCTTGACAAAAAATTCATACCGAAAGAATTACGCTAACATAGCATGTATCTATATTCATGCCTTAAAAGCCCATTAAAAAGTTTTAACTATCTTACATTAAAGAAGAGATGAAACCAATTTTTAGATTTGAAACATCTTCAAAATACTCCTCAAAACCTGTTCAAAATACTGTTTGACGTTCATAGAAACTTTCCAAATCAACTACTTAAAGTTTCCTCTAAAAAACAAGCCCTAAATCTAGATTTTGTAAGGTTTTTAGTTGATTTTCTTGTAATTTTCTCTCAAAAACGAGGTAAAAAGATTCAAACATGTCAATTAGGTCTCTTAAATAAAATTAGAAGCAAGTAGGAGGTGTCAAATGGAGGTGAAGAGGTGGAAAAGTCAAGCACGACGAGGCTCTAAGCATGAAGGTGCAAGACACGGTTGTGCCACCTAGTATGCACGACAAGGCTCAAAGTATGGGGTGACAAGACATGGTTGTGCACCTAGCGAGCACGACAAGGCTCAAAGCACGAAATGGCAACACACGGTTGTGCCACTTAGCAAGCACAACAAGGCTCAAGCATGATGAGGCTCAAACCAGACATGTCGCAATAATATGTTGACACGTCATAAGCATGAGGTGGCTCAATTCTTTGCAAAAAGTAAACCAATTCACAGGTAGTCCAATCAACAACCGATTACTCCCAGCTGAAAGTTTTACCATTTTTCGTTTCCAACTCTTCTAAAAAATATTCATTTCAAGTGATCATTTAAATTTTTTAAACATCAAATAATATTTTTCATTTCTAGCACTTCGTTCACCTTCGTAGAAAATTTACTCAATTCAAGGTGTTTAACATTTAAACATACATTCAAATATGTTATCACGAATAGTTCATCATAATCATTTTCACATAAAGTGATTTATCTAATCATACTTAAATATGTAATCAAAGCATATAGAATATTGGGTTCTCACATTTTCATTGAAAAATGACTACTTTAATTTAGATTTTATTTTGAAACTCCGTGTAACGGTAATCTCATAATCTCATAGTATGTAATTCATTAAGCTGATTTGGCATTTAATTCTTTTTTGGAGATATATATGTACATGATTACAATACTTGACTCTGGAGAAACTTGTAATACCTGAGCTCATCTTTGATATTTAGTTATTACTACTCTTGACTCATTTTTGGTCTTAATAATTGGTATTAGAGCTTAAGGATTAACTTTTTGTAGACTCATACCTTAGATTAAAATTTGATGAGGTCTCCTTCCCAAATGTAGCGTGCTACACAACAATATCAAACGTAGCCTCCACACTTCAAAGTGCTAAATAATGGAGTGGTCTTCACATGCTCGATAAGTACCGGACTACCATGCCTAGCCGAACCAATTAAGCAAATTTTCAAATTTATAAGAGAGTGAACAAAGAGCATTTCCAAAGTCAGAGGTAATTGCTACAACACATAGGATTTTAGCAATTAGATAATTCAGTATCCAAGAAAACCAAGCTTTAACCCTTAACAGTTCTTGTCACCATGGCCAAAATTAACTCAAATAATCAGGTCTAGCTTTCCTTTCTGCAGGGTCTCTCTCTCTCTCTCTCTCTCTCTCTCTCTCTCTCTCTCTCGCGCGCGCTTGCCAAATACACTCCAAAAACCGATGGACAGATAAGAAATGGCTTCAATCCACACTTTCACCAATTATCAAGGCCTTTTTCACAGTACCTGTGTCCCGTCTCATATTCAATGAAGATAAGATAAAAACGTCGTTTATTCAAATCATCAAGGTGAGTTTACTTAATGTTACTTGTATCATTTTAGCATATTCTAACTTTGTAGATTTTGTTAGTTACGAGTTCAAAAGATCAAAACTAAAAGAAAGCCTACTCTTTTCCCTGCTAGACAGCCAAACAATTTCAGTTGCTTTGAAGCTCTGTTCAAATACGATTTTAGTGTAAATAGGAATTAGGCGTACACACTTGTAGTCACTTAAATTTCTATATGGTTGTAGGTTTCTGTTTTGTATCTTGGTATTCTCAGAAAATAACCTAGCTACTCATGTATGTAAGAAGATACGAAATATCTTCTGGCGCTCAAAATTCTGTTAAAGAAACCGGGGAATCTAATAGAGGAAGTTAGCAGCAGGTGTACTCCAGTAATTGTGCTGAAATCTTTGTGCTTCCGACTAAAGTTATCGAACATGGTGTACGTATTAAAGCTAACCCATGGACCCTCGATTCTAGTTAATGGCTTCCTCGCTAGAGCCAACTTCTGCCCTCAACTGTAAAACGACGTTATCGAACACAGAGTACGTATTAAAGCTAACCCATTGGGCACTCAATTCTTGTTAATGGCTTCCTTGCTAGAGCCAACTTCTGCACCCAATTGTGAAAGACTCGGCTGAAATAGAAATATGCCTTAGCACGGGCACAATGAATCCATATAACTAAGAATACTACCCCAGGAAAAGCCAGGATCACATCCAAAACATAAATGTTAAAAGCTTTTTTAACATGAAGAGGAAAATCAGGTCCTAGGGAGCAAAAAACAAATTGCCTTCAGTCATATGTTCATCGGTTCAGGAGAAGCCGCACTCAGTATGTCAAGCAATGAATTCTGGGGCTCCAGCTCCTCATGCCACAGCGGGAGCTTGTCACCGGGGTAGAAGTTTCTTGTCACTCCATCCGAGTTTATCTGGGGAAAAACAAAGACCTAATCACATCAGAACCTGCACACATGAGATGAGCTACACTTCAAATGCACGAATTAGACTCCAACAAACTTACAATAACAGTGCGAACAACACCCCCACTTGCACCATCTCGAGCAATGGCCAGTGAAACAGCCTTGACCACCAATTGCTGCACAAATCACCAAAGGTCGTTAAAAAACAAGGATCAAACACGATTCCTGCCACTTCAGCAAGAGCACTTTGAACGGAAATAACACTCTCAGGTATCTCCAAATTCATTTTTTATGCTACAAAGCCAGTGGCATCTTGTCAACAGTAATCAGATAGCTTACCACGATGCCTCCATGAGCACGTCTACTACTTAATTATTAACAAGAAAAAGACGGAGTAACGCTCAGCTATTGTACATGAAATGCTAAATATCAACTCCTACATACCTCGGCTTCATCCTTGCTCATTCCTTCTTTCCATGCTTGGTCGAAAAATCCATACAAGTAGCTGGAGCCGGATCCTGCGGAAGAATAATAAATAGCTCAAAACATGGATGTAATAGAACTGTCCATCATAGCTTTAAAAGAGATCAATTGACCATCCTGATCATTTTCATACCCTGCAAGTGTAATATGAAATGGCGTCAAATCTCAACTGACTCAGAAAACCTTACTGTACTTCAGGGCAGCAACTAATTCGAATTTTAGTTGAATAGGAATGCACCTAACCTAAACCCTAAACAGTTTATGATTTGTCCCAATTACAATAACGTGTTCTCAGAGTTGTGACGTGAAGTCTCTTTCCCTTGGGTATCAATAATGATGTTGGACTTTGCACCAAGGTTGTGTAGCTGCGATTCTTTGTTGGGTTTTGCTTTTCCTTCTCATTCTTTCTTGACCTCTATGCTTCACCTGGATGTTGTGGTTTTCTCAGGTTAAGTTGTGCTTTGAGATTTACTTGTATATAGTTTCTCAGGTTAATGATAGAGCTCTCCTTTTGGAGTAAGCTCTGCTTTTGGAGTATGAAGTTATCTCCGAAGGTAAGGTAAGCAAGATGTCCTTGTTACACTTTATGTGTCCTACAATTTCAAATAATAGCTTGCGTATATCGATATTCTCTAGTTTTATTTGTTTGATCATTACATTTGATTATATGAATGAAGCCATATCGAACTGATGCAGCTCTGTAAGTTTTAAACTACCTCATTACACTTATACCGTGGAACAGGACAGAAACCAAACTTTGATATGTTAATAAATAATAAGACCCTGCAATTACTTGGAATTTTAATTTTCTTTTTCTGGCCAAATCCAGCAAAGGGGCAACCTTTTTCTTTTCAGCAATATGTGCATCTACACAATAAACACCATAATAGCTGCTGCCCTTGTAGGATTGGGCTTCGTCTCCCCAGATTCTGGTGACGCCACGCAATCTCCTTCCAGTTTTACAGGGCAGCAATTACGCCAAGGTCAAGACTTCCCAACAACCACTCTTCCTAAATTTTTCTGGTAGATACGGTGATGAAAACCATCTCAAACATATTTACCTCATATGTACGTCCATTGGCAACAAATTGCAGTTTGTATCCTAGCGCATGAGAATTTGGATGACTAGTTTAAGTTTACCAGAGTGTTTCCTTTCCTGTTCTAAACACCAAAGAAGCACGATTTTGGTGCAGGTGCGGATGCAATGCAGGCGGATACGTCATTTTCTCAAAAAAGTACGTTATGGGTATGGCAGGGATACGGCAAATATCTACTAACATATATTCTGTGTATAACAAAAGCAAAACAATAACAGAATTTGTTAATTTGGTGGGGCTATTTTAGAAATATTGAAAGCGCATAGCCAAATATGAAAAAGTTTGCACAAGTTCTGGCATGATTTCATTTCTTGAAAGTAATAGGGCTAGTTTAAAAGATAGTCAATAAGCAGGTACCTCAACATAATAGCGCTATCACCCTAGCCTATAAACTGCAGTCGGACTTATCATAACCACAAATGGAGCACAGTGAAAACAGAGCTATCGACAACAGCTCTGCAACGAGAAGCCCTTGCGGCTGCTGTCGCTGCTGTCGGACACCACCGGTCACCACTGCTGCTGGACAACTGTCGCTGCTGCCAGCGCTCTCTAGTGGAGATCATTCCTTCTCCTTCTCCTTCTTTTCTACCTCTCTCCTCTCTGCCAAAAGACCCTAGGTGCGTGTCCTTGCCGTGTCCAAGCCGCACCCAAGATCCAGAAATTTAATAAAAATAAAATTCTGGACACACACCCTGTAAGCAGCCTGCACACGGTGCTGGTACGTCGACCAAAGTGCGGCACTCGTGCTTCATGGCCCAACACAAACTGACCTACGTATAATGGAACGATTTAAGCACTTGATTATTTTAGTCTTACCCCTAGATGTCCAGTCAACTGCTGCGCCTTAGGCCAAAAAGGCAAGATGAACAGGGTAAGGAGCAAACCAGTACAGAAATGTTAGCCATGGAAGAGATATTGATTAACTTCTGCTTGAGCCCGACTTTAAACCTGCTTCCTTATCGTTTCTCACCTTACCCTGACCTAACAGACCTTACCCTACCTAGCAGCTTGACATCAGCATCTGCGCTTCACTAATGCTGTCAACGAATTGTTTCTTATTTCCTAACATATAACCTGATATGGCATAGCTTCTTTCATCGCCGCTCTGTAAAGAGGCTTCTTCATGAGCATCCACAATAATTCACTTTGACAGATCCTATTTTAACTCTACATAGGTAACATTACCTCCCTCTGTTCATACGACCTTTATTCATCCTTACACCGTTTAGTCCTATCATTCTGATCTTCTTTATTTAAGAAACAACACACATCAATGGGAACCCATCCTGAATGTGAAATCAAACCATAATCAAGGAAAAACATAATGGTTTGCTTTACACAAAAGTTCTTTGAACAGTGAGCCCAGGGGTTCCACAAAAAAGCTAAACCCGGTACAAATTATAAATACAGGTACAGAAGGTTGCACTCCAAGAGGACTGTCCTACCTTCTTCTCCTTAATTTCTTAACTTATGGAGCACTCAAGCTCCTTCAGATCCTTCTTGCACTTACTGAACCTCCTGCCTCCATTTAACCATCCACACCAAAGCAGCACAGATTCCTGTGCCGATGAGGATGGACAGGTGCGGATATGGGAATGTGCCATTTTTTCCGAGGAAAAAAAAAATAAAGGATGCAGGTGTGATGAGGATAAAGCATTTGTAAATTAACTGGTAAATATTGATTAAGGGGGAAAAATATCAGAATATACACGGCTAAACTAGTGAGGTTAATATGCGTGAGAAATATTGCAATTACTTCTGGAAGATATGTTGGTTTTTGTGAAAAATAGTCGAAGTGGGTTTTGGTAAAAATGTGGAATAGTGTGAGGTTAGTTTCAAAATACATAGAACAGTTGTAATCACTGCACAAACCACAAAGAGCTACTCTTGGTCAAAGACAAAAGTCAGACTCATCAGCCAAATAATGCAGAAGAACGCCGGGGAAGAAATCCCAATCGCCAATAAAAATTAGCCAAAAACCACAGATCAGTAAGCTTTACTGCTGGATCAGCCGTACAGTACAGTTGTGGGAGAGGCCAATCCGTATAGTTAAGTTGAATTCAAGAAAAATACGTTCATGAAACTCAGGTAAAGAAATTGGGGCTTTTGCTCCATTCTAAAACACGAGCCTTAAACTTTTTCTTAAACTACCTGGGTGAGGCAGAGTCTTGCAATCCATGTGCCGAATAGAAAGGTGACACCCATGCGTCAACCAATTTTTCGTGTCCGCTTAATAGATACACACAAGGAGCACTCAGTTCTAAGCACGACCTTCAATTAAAGAACTAGCCTCATCCTTATTGCTCTCCAAAGACAGTCCCACATCCTTGTAAAGTCCACCTCCTTCCCTGAACAAATTTGCCCATTTAGAAAAGTCTCATCATACCAGAGTCCAACACATCTTCACGGATTCAACCCCGGCTAACTGACACCTCCGTGACCTCCCACAAAATAAAAAATGAGCAGCACTGGCGCCATTATGTGAAGACTTATCTAAGACCCAACTAAGACATTCAGCACCTTCCAGATCCCAATTCCTCCAGATCTACCTGACCAGTGTAAATGCACCAGGAGTTCGAGTCGGATCTTCATGCACTTAACCTTAAACCAGTTTGTACCAAGAAACAGACCGCTCAACTCACATTCTCAAATAAGCGCCAGAAAGTACCAAATCTCCTACCTCCTAGAAAGTACACAGAGACGACTCCAGCCCAATAACTCTGCTAAGGACCAAAATTCCCATGCCCATCACATTCTCACTACATAAATTGGAGACTAAGCAGCAGTGCAGCACTTGATTTCAACAACCCAAGAGCAGCTCAGCTGCCTAGTGACACTGGCATCCTTCCCTATAGTCACTCCAGGGACACCATACCCACTGTACCAAAAATTACCAACAGACTCCACCTGCACATATGCTTTGTTTGCCATAATCAGCCCTAGATCTGCAAAACCATCCTTCCCAGAAGCACCAACATCATAGCATTGATACATCTAAAGGGACCAACTCGATCTTGATAGAGGTATAAAACTTCTGCTTCCCTAGATGAAGATCCTCAACCACAAGAAATTGATCTTGTATATCACGCCAAAAACTGAGATTACCACTCATTTCTTCACCATGACTCCCAAAAATATTTCAAAGTCCACCATAAAACATCTCTAGGACCAAATAAAAAATCCCTCTTTTTTCTCTTTATTTAGTTCCATTTAGTTTCTTTAATACCTTCCATTGTTGACTTCTGACTTCCCACGTAAACCCAAAGAGATGGCCTCTCCAAGTAATATTACGTCAACACTGAATTAAAGAACAGATGCACATCTTGAAGCACAACATACCCTAAAAGCTTAAGGAATAGGCATTGGGTCCTTGGCATATAGCAACCAGTTAAAACTTTAACAACCTCTACGACGTTGGATGGGACAGTATTCACCTTGCCCTAACATATACCAAGGAAGCACTGATGCCTCTTATGGGTCGAGGTATCATGTCAAACACCCACCTACCCTCCAGAGGTGAAGTGTCGAACAACAGCCAGAGGTGCCAAATTAATTTTTAATTATCAGACACTGTGTCGAACACGTGTGGGACTAAATGTGATATTTAAACTTACTTTCAGATAAGGATCTAATATTGGGAGAAGTTGGGGGTCTTAAAGAAATCAAACATTCAGGGAAACCATAAAATTCGACAGATCGCCATAACATTCCTTTGTCCTACAATTCGACTCCTGCTAGGTTGCTTCCTAACCCAGAGGGGTTGAAGAAGAAGGAAGCGGTGGAGCTATTGGAACATCTCGCAGGAAAATTCCCGACAAGAAAATTCTCACCGGATTCTAGGCAAGGTACCCTTTCTTCTTTTTTTCTCGTCACTTTCTCTTTTTCATTCTTTGTTCTATTCAGCTGCTACTTCTATTTGCTTTCTCTGATTCTTTCCTTATCCTTTCTTTTGTATCGAAGAAGAAAGACAACAAGTCAACAACTTTTGTAATTTTGCCATACTTCTTCAATTTGCTGCTTCTCTTTGCTCGTTAATCAATTTCAGAGCTGGATGCAAGTCAAGCTAGTAGTACATTAAGTTCAGAGAGGACAAACGACCATCGAAACCTTTGTGGAGATTCGTAGCAAGGCTGCAAAAGGTGGAGGAAACTTGACCTGGGTGCAAAGTAGTGAAGAAAAGATATATACAAGGGAAATGTTGGGTTGAAAGCTTGCTTGAAAGCCACAAAGAAGGATAAATTGGAGTACCAAAGGTTGGAGGATGAAGCTGCAGGACGAGCCAAGGATGCTTCTTTTTTGAAGTACCTCTAGCTCCTGCTTGTAGCTCTCGTTCAAACATATGTATTGGTACAATGCCCATGCAATAGACTAAAAGAAGAAAGGAAACAAACAAACAAACAAACTTAAAGATGCTTTTACAATGAGGAACGTGAGTAATTAGATCAAAAAATTGCTAGGATGTCTTCTTCGAGGGGTGAGCTATTCAGATTAGCAAGGAACCCATATCTCAAAGCTCATATTCTTTTGCCACAACTATAAACTTGAGGCATATGTTCGATCGGGTTGTAATTTGGGGATCAGCCTTCTACAATAAGAGAAAAGGACTGTTGATAGGTTATTAGCACCAATTCGAGCAATGTGGAGGGCGAAGGGTATACGTATTGCTAGTGATGGGTGGACTGATCGCAAAAAATCATGGCTCTCTGATGATGCTCCCATGTTTTTTTAGACCAATTGATTGTTCGGGTGAAAGTAAGGGCAATCATTTCATTGTTGGGTTGTTGAAGGAAGTGATCATGAGGTTGGGCAAGAGAAGGTGATCTAAGTTACGACAGACAATGCTGCAGTTTGTAAGGCTGCTGGGCAGCTTATTGAGCAACAGTTTCCTTGACTTGAGTGGACAAATTGCGTTGTTTGTACCCTTAACTTAGCATATGTGCATTTAGGAACATATTTGCAGTCTCGGATGTGGATATTAATGAAATTATGATGAATGTGCTTGATACCGCTATTGTTCGGGATACTTTGCAAATTAAGATTTATATCATAAATCACTCAATTATATTGGCAATGATTAATGAGTTTGTAAATTTGAAGTTTTTTTCTGGGGCCGAAACGCATTTTGCTTCTGCTATTGTGATGCTCAGGAGACTCAAGCTCACAAGGGTGGTCTTCAAGATATGGTGATTAGTGATCATCGGAATCTTTATCCTAATGATGATGTAGCGAAGGCCAAGTTTGTCAAGGAGAAGGTGTTGAATGATGAATGGCGGAATCCATCGACAATATACTTGTTTTCACTTCTCCTATACATGGCATGCTTAGGATTTCTGATACCAATATCCCCTATTTTCACCTAGTCTATGACATGTGAGATCCTATGATTAAAGATGTTGAAAAAGCTATATATAGGTATGAAGTGAAAAGAATTGATGAGGAGTCCACCTAGTTTCTTTGATGTGGTGCACAATATTCTTGTAGATTGTTAGAATGCGAATAATAATCCACTTCATTGCTTGGCACATTCTCTAAGCCCAAGGTAATATCATTCTAACCTACATTCTTTTTGGCCTGTACTAATTTATCCTATGACACATCCAAATATATCCATATCTTTCTTATATAGCATACATTACCAAGGGTGGCTTTAAGAAGACCCCCTCTAGTTCCGCTGCACAAGGATAATGAGATCAACAAAGAGAGGATGAGATGTATTTGGAAGTCCTTTTCTAACTTGGAGAATCCCAACAAGGTGATCTAAGTATGCTGATTTCATTGGGCCTAGTGGAGATTTCAAAGAATATGATTCCCTATCTAATTACTATGGTATGGATCCTAAACTTAGTGGCTTCTTTAGTGAGTAAGTGCACATTTACTCCAAACTATAACCTTAAAGCTTCTTGCACAAGCTTCTTCTTTACCTTGTGCCAAAAGAAATTGGAGCACATAGGACTTTATTCACTCGATGTGAAGGAACTAGATGACAACCCAACATGCCAGAGACTTGGTTTTCGTTCATAGCAATCTCTGCCCTTTGAAGGTGGACTCCGAAGCATGCTGAATGGGAGGGCAAAATGTGGGATTTTGGTGGAGATAAACATGATGGGTTGGAAGATGTTGGGATGCTTCAATTTGTGGATCTCTCAGTTGATGAGCCAGAGATGGATGGTGAAGTGTGTGCGGAAGAGGTTAATGATGGAGATCAAGAGGGCAAGGAAGCTAATGATACGATTGATGTTAATTGCGTCCTTCACAGATGGAAGGAAACTGAGAGCTATTCCCCTATTTCCATCTTCTTTCTATTTCTTTCTATGTGAAATGTGATCTTGCATTTTGCTACGACTGTAGTCCTTAACTTTGTTCTGTGCTATGTCCTGTATAATTAGCGTTTTACTATAGTAGAGGCGGAATGTACCTGAAACATAATAAACGTATACCTATGTTACATGGACCCTTCACTTTGGGGTGAAGGGGCGATGTCCAGACGACACGACCCTGACACGGGTACGGGAGCCGTACCAGACCCTTTGGATTGAGATCGGACACGGCTCAAGTCTTTGTGGTTACTTAGAGGATGAAGAAAATTCTAGGGCAACTTTTAATCTGGGTGAAATGAAGAAGGAAAAAATGAATCTGCAGAAGAAAGAAGAAGAGAAGGAGAAACAGAAGATGAGGGAAGAGGAGGAGCAGCAGCACAGGGAAGAAGAAGAGAAGGAGAAGCAGAAGATGAGGGAAGTAGAGGAGCAGCAGCACAAGGGAGAGAGAAGGATATCTCTGTAACTTCACCTCGAGAGACGCACAAACTTGTCTTGCACTCTTGCAAGTTGAAATGACAACTGAGGAGGGGTTTTCAATCAGCCATAATATTTTTTTTTTTTGCCTTTTTGCTGTCTCATCTGCCACAAGCCCAGTACTGTTGTACCACACATCCCTGAGATGGGATGCAAAGCATGGCCTCTTAAATGCTAGTTCAGCCTTTTAACTGCACAATATCTCCAACTATGTTAAAAATTTAAAATATGTTACTTTTTGACAATGGCAGCTCAATTTTTAAATTCATAAATTTTAATGACAACTCAAGAGGTACTTCTTTGCCAACCCTCTCCAATAGTCCAATCTATGAAGCACAGGTGCGGCACTTAGGGTGAAGCACCGGCACCGGATACGCGTCGGGTGCGGGTGCGGCACCGGTGCGTGTCAGGTGCGTGTCCACCATTTTTTTTTATTTTTTTAATTTCTTAAATCCCGAGTGCGGATCGGCTCAGATCTGTCACCACCGGCGACCATCGGAAACTCCGACGACCATGGGGAACTCCAGCAGCTACCGAAAATCTGAGAGGAGACACTGGAGAGAAGAAGAAGGAGGAGGAGGAGGAGGAGGAGGGGACTTACCGGCGACCCACTGCGGCGTCCCCGTGTGCCGAGTCCCGGCGACCCACTGCGGCAGCGGCGAGCGCCTTGCGCCTGCTTCAGAGTCGCCACTGCTTCGATGTGCTTCTTCTCTTCTTCTTCTTCTTCTTCTTCTTCTTCTGCTGACTTTTCTTGTTGTTATGTTATATTATTTACATATTATTTAAGGACATTAGTTTTGTTATATTATGTAAGGACCCCAATGTTAAGTTATTATATAAACCAACCCCACTATTTCATAAAAATAGAAGCGATACCACATAAAATCTTTATTATGTTCAGTTTTAAATTTTTAATATTTATAGAACAAACCATTAAACTTAACTAATTTGGTCGAAAGCTTTAAAATTTACAAAAGAACCAATTAAACTTAAAAACTCACTACTTTGGTTAGAATATTAATATATTTTCACATATATCAAACACATATATTATGATTATTAAGATTTAAATTATTTAAAAATTAAATACTAAGCATATATAATTAAAAAAATATTTATAAAATATGTCGTATCCCCGCCGCACCCGTATCCTAAAATTTTTAAAAACGCCGTATCCGCGTATCCGCACCCGTGTCGTATCCGTGCTTCTTAGAGTCCAATTTAACACATATCTTGATGTTCTACCTCACATTTCTAGCATTCTATTCAGAATATTTATGTATACTATAGTAATTAGTTATATACTTATATATGGTGTTTAGTAGCGCACTATAGTAGGAATATAAATGTAATATATATTATGTACGACGTGTCCCCGTACCCGTGTCCAACTTTTGGACGGTGTCTACGTATTCTAGAATTTCGAAAATAGGCGAGTCCGACACTCGGACACGTACCCGATCCGAACACCGACACCGAGTCCATGTAATATAGACGTATACATAATATATATATATATAAACAAAATTCAGCAGTGTCCCACGGTGTCCAAAATCTTTTTTTTTTTTTAAATAGTGTTGTCTAGACTCCCGATCAGTGTTGGTGTCGGATGTGGTGTCCGTGTTACCTAAACATATACTAATATGATATCATTTCACCAATATTTTGGCCCTTGGGGTGAGAAATTTTGAAAATACGGTTTGGACAGACAAGTAAACAGTAAAATTAACCTCCAATGGCAAAAGGCTGCTCTATAATAGTTCCACCGAGAGGAATCCCATATATCTTGCCACCTTCATACTTGTCCCACCCACCGACAATTATACCAGTTTGTAGCATGTTCTGTAAATTACAGAGATAGTTAGACAAAAAAAAACATAATCACTCCCTTAGTGACTAAAATGAACCAAAGTGTTAAACTGAAGTTTTATGCATTTGGATAAGGCAAAGAAACCACCAAGAACATAAGGTACGATCAAAATAGAAGTGGCTGCTAAGGGTATCTATTGACATGACATAATTTAAAAATGAAACTTTTTCATTAAATTGAGCTAAAACGGTAGTTCAATCTTCACATAATAGCAATAACCATGTCGAAAATAACATGCCATTGGTACACATAAGACCGGTCTAATGACCTATGACGAGTAAAACAAATAATGATGCTCATATAATTTCTTCTCTACTATACCAGAGAACTATAACCATTACAACTCAACTAAGTAAGTGCTTTCAACATAGACAATTACTGTCTATAGCAATGGTGTGCAGAATAAAAAAATTCAGCCATGAGAACACATATGTTTGCTCAATGTCCGAAGATACTGTTGACAGAATAAGCACGCATAGAAGCACATACCAATGTCTAACCGATGTGATCTTGCCTAAGCAAGCCCCCTGACAGAACTAAAAGAAGTAATTGTTTCAGGGAGACATTCTGCTACTGTCCTCTCTATTAAAGGTAGATTGCAACGCAACAGGGGAAAAAAATGAACCAAATAACAACACTTTTCAATCCCTGCCAATAATGTCTCAAAGCAGAAGAAAACAGCAAACCTCTAAGGAGCATGAGTATAGTAAGTACAGGCTACCACAAGCAAGCAGACAAGTGTTGCTTACAGACTAAAACTAAAACTGCACACCAGACCTTGTTGTTGTATGATAGTAGCCTAACAAGGTTTGCAGCAACTTTGACAGTTGCAGGCTGCCCCAGCTGGATCCTGTATAAAAGAGCAACGTTTACTGGATGCGTGCCAAAGCCAATCTACAAAAACTTCGAAATTATAACAGATATGGCCCGGGGTGCTACTCTAGAGGTACATAAACAGCTACCAAATTTAATAAACCTTCAAAAATCTTTTTGAAAGCTAATCCCACGGCAAACTTCCCTGAACAAATACTAACAAGAGAAGGGGAGACATGGGATTTCTTATGGAGTTTGCTTGAGGTATCGGGTCTGTATCGACATAATTGCAATCCTAGGGCAGGTAAACCTAGTTCTATTTTTACCGGATACACTATCCCATGAAACATCACAATAATGTTTTATGCCTGTCAACTTTTGGATTCACGTAAGAAATTTGTAATGTAGTAGATTCCGACTTTACGAAGCCTCATCCTGGTCACTCGAAGGCGGTAACAGTAGTTGATGAATAAAACAGAGCTTTAACAAGTACATATGCACTCGAACAAAGAGAAGCAATAAAGCTTGAATGGGAAAATCAATTCAAAAGAAGCAAGATAAAAATCTGCTCAATTCAAAAGAAGCGAGATACAATCACCCACGTGTGTTGATGAAGAAAATATCGAACATAATCAGACACAATTTGAGAGTCTGCAGCCTGCAAGAGATTGACGCGGAAGCGATTGATGTAAGCAACAAGAAATTTGAAGGGGGCATAAAAATGAAGCAGAAACAAGATTAAATGGAAATAAATAGTACATTTCAACTCAAAGTTTTAGAATTGAGATTTATGCTTAGGGTTTGTGTGAGAGCATTACTTTCAATATGGGAAACCGAGCATCCAGTAGAAGAGACAATCAGAATTCAATTACCTCACTTATTTTTACAGAATGAGTAAAAACGCCAAGTGGTATCAGTGTAAAAATGAAGATTTCTGTTCCGTACTGTTCATCTTATATTACAAAATTTGTCATAATGAGCAAGGAAAATGCACGATGGAGTGCTTTTTCGACTCGAGTTCCATGTAAATATTTTGTAAGAATATGACTTACTTTGTAACAATATTTTAAAATCGTAACAATATCCAAACACATGTCATGTAGCTATAATGGAATCAATCGCTGAGGTTTGAAAATAAAAGTTGACCAAACATTCAGAAGAATGGTGGCGAAATCAAGAATATTACCGATCCGGAGCGGCATATGTAGACGTTGTCAGTCAGCTGCGTGATTTTGTCGGACGCCCGATTTGCAACGTACATCCCTGCAACACAAACATCAACTTCGAGCATCATGGCAGCGTTCTAGCAATTTTCCTTTGCTTCAAGTCTGTAAAAGAAGAAGAGAAGACAATGGGATGCCAAGGGTACAAAATTACCGGTGCTGGTTCTAGAGTCGGCGCCGAGGACGACGCCGCCGTCGTACGTAACTCCGATGATGGTCGTACCCATGGAGTGAGGGGCGTTTAGATCCATTTTGATTGGAGATTTCAGTGTTTCGCTTAGGGCAAAAGTCAGGACAATGTTCCTGACGGAAAAACGAAGAGGCGGTTTCACGTGGCCAGTTCTATGGCTTTACTCTTATACCATACAAAGTCCCCGACTTCTCGTCCAAGCCAATTGTTTACTTTCCGTTTACTTTTTGTGCTTTTGTTCCGCCTATAGTAACTTATTAACGGGCTAATTACATGTGTTCCTGAGGTTAAAGTATAATTACAATAAGATACTAAGTTTTAAAAAGTATAGATCATTCTTTCTGTCCTTCGTCTGTTAAAAAATCATTAATTTTGATGATGTCATCCCATTATGTATTTTTTAAATACCAATACTGCTCGCTCTTGTACATTATTAAATATTTTTCACTTCAACCCCAATTTGAAAATTAGGGTTTTGAACCCTAATTTGCACAATCACACACACTGATTGTATGTGTAAGAACTTAATGAATTAGGGTTTTAAAGGTTTTCCTATGTTGCAATGGATACTTAGGAAAATTAGGGGGTTTTTTTTCCTAGTTACACTATTACAGACCATTACTCCGCCGTCGTCGCTTCAGGGGGAGGACTTGTTGTTGCCGAATCTACTGTTGCCAAGTTGCAGCTATTAAATGCTTCAGTTTCACTCCTGACTCGTCCCTCCCAACTCACCTCGAGACCCGGTTTAGCAAACTCAATTCCTTCTCGTCAAGAGAACTCACACAGAAGAGTTACTGAGCCTCTCTCTATGGAATCTCCGACAAAGAAGCTTTGGGTTGTCATTGCTGCCTGCGGCGCACTGGAATGGGACTGATGGGGTGGTGTGAAGGGTGGTGGGGGAAGGGGAGAGAGAGAGAGAGAGAGAGAGAGAGAGAGAGAGAGAGAGCAAATTACCGGCGAGGTGGGGAAAGAGACTGTCGGGGGTGGGGGAAGGGAACTACCGGCGGCGACAGACCTGGATCTGATTGTTTGGGTTAACACTGAATTAAAGAATCAAATTGCTTTGGTGCAGATTGGAAAGAGACTAACCTAATCCGGTGGTTTCACTCAAAAAGGCTGATTCATATTAACCTTAATTTTAAGTGTCAAAACCCTAATTTTTAAATCAGGGTTTGAAATTCTCCTAATTTTAGTTCAGGGTTTCAAAACCCTAATTTTGAAAATTTAGGGTTTGATAGAAATTGGGGAAAAGATAATTGAATGACATTTGAAAATTTAAGTTCCTAAATCATGGGTAATTTGATCTTTTCGTTTCAAACCGTTATGCATTTGTATTTTCTGTCTGGTCAACGGATATAAGTATAATTTATGAAAATTATTGTCCTTACATGTAATAATACTCTAACCTTAGGGACATATGTGTAATTAGCTCCTTATTAACTCTCATTCCTTCATTTTTTCCATTTGATGCATGAGGATATTTTCATGCTATTATTATGCTTGTTCAAATCATTTGTTATTGTTATTTGAGATTGATTTTAAAGAGGTAAAATTTACTACAAACAATTTAGATTTTATAACTTGTTTGTGGAGTTTATGATAGAACACCTCTCAAAAATAAAATAAAATAAGTGTTTAGAGTGAGAAGCACAACGAAATATGTTTGGCATGTAAAAGTACTAAATTACTCTCACATTAATTTTAAGGGATAATTAAAGTAATGTCCCTGAGGTTAGAGTAAAATTACATTCAAGGATATTAAGTTTTAAAATGTAGCATATCATGAAAAAAATTTGAACATGTATCAGCCGTGTCCATCCGTCCTAGATCCGTTAAAAAAATGTACTTTTAAGTTGATGTCATCCATGCATATTTTTTAAATGTCAGTACTACTCTTATACCATATATCTACATATACACTATATAAAGATTAAAAATCCTAATTTGCAAAATTAAGGTTTCAAACCTAATTCCAAAATTACGATTTCAAATGTAATTATCTCTCTCTCTCTCTCAATCGAGGAAGCTCGACCGGCAGAAGTTCCACGTGTCTGCACCATGAACGTCTGTGTCCTATCAGAGGCGGTGCAACGGTGCAAAACGGAGGTGAATTCGACTATGTTGATGACACTGACGGTGATTAATGATACCGACGACGATCTGCGGCAGGTTCATAATGTGAGGAAGTCGTCGATGCTGGCGTGCGCTTTTGTTGTGTCAAATAGTGTATTTTTAGTGGAATTAATCTAGTGTTATCTTTTGGTATTTTTTTGTCCATTGTGGTGATGTGTTGGTGGTGATGAGACTTCAAGGCTGGCATGTGGTGGCTAGTTATGGGCATGGTGGTACTGACAGTGGTGGGTTCTCCAAATGGAAGAGAAAGAAGAGAAAGATTGTAATGGCATTTGAAAAAAATAACCTTCTAACTTAAAGACAATAAAGTCATTTTCTTAAAACCTTTAAGTTTTTTAAGATTCCGTTTGATCTACGGACATAGATGTAATTTGTCCAAACTAATGGATAGGCCTATAATTTTACCCTAACATCAGTGACATTACTACAATTATTCATATTCTCAAAGGAACACTAAGTAGTCTTTTCATTAATACAATTCAGGGAGGAGAACATATACACATCTTCGCATTCATTGCACAACTTTCAAGATTAATTGTTGTTAAGTTAAATTTTTTTCCCTAGTCATTTTTGTAAATACAAAAGGGCATGTAACGATCCAAAAGGGTAAGCGAATCAACCACAACTTATAGTTTGCTTATAAATTTATAAAGAATCTTGAATCCGTTAAACACTAAAAATATTTATCACCTTGATGCCCTTGTTGGATATTTTCTCACAAAAAAAATATTTTTACCCAAATACCTTTCACAGCTTTTTAATAAAAATATCTTTTAACTTTTACTAAAAGGTTACTTCTCCATAAGTTTAATTGAGGGGGCGTTTAGGATCAATTTTGAAATGGCCATACCTACTTTAAGCGTTTAAAACATGTTTCTTGCGTGTTTGGCAAGAAAAAAAAGTTTAAAACACCTCCTCCAATATAGAAAAAATATTAAAACCAGAAAAACGAAAAGTGACCACTACTTCTAAATAAGAGGGGAAAAAAGTTTAAAACTAGAAACGCCAAACACTTTTGGAGAAACACGTTTGACCAAGAAAATTATAAAATCACCCTCACATTATTTGCAAAAAGGACATTGAATGCTCTTTAAGACCATTCGTTTTAAAACTCACTAATCTCTTATGCCGGCATCCGGAAAGAAGGGAGAGGAAGAGAGAGCTATTCATATGTATTTTTATTTTGACCCTTTAAGCTTTTTCCAAACTTAATTGTTACTAAGTTAAAGTTTTTTCATTAATCATTCATATAAATATCTTTAGGGGATATGGTGACACATAAGGGTAAGAGAATTAGCCACAATATATAGTTTGCTTATCAAACATAGAGAATTTTGCATGTGTTAAATAGTAACATAATTTATCTCTTTAATAACTTTAAAACCAATAAAACAAGCTTAGTTTGGGGGGGTGGGGGGAGGGGTTGTTTGAATATGGTTATCAGTTAGGCATGAGGTTTCTTTTGTGTTAAGAATGGATAGATACTCAATTTAAGCTAATCATAAGCATGTAAATCAATCAAACCAATGAACAAGTTCAACTGATATGCTAACTGCTCAATTTCTATTCTAACAATTATAAAGCAATAAGTAAATAGATTAACAAACATTTCATGATATTCCCACACCAAACACGAGCCTTAAATTCACAAAGTTCACCCAAGACTTGACAAGCCAAGCCTTGATCACAATTCGTTTGCAATGATCAATTGTATCGAAAGAAATCCTCTTGAAAGGAAATGAGTACAAATGAAACCCTATTAGAATAGAGAGATGAGAGAATTAATGACTTGCAAAATACTAACCCTATATCAAAATTTGTTCATAAAAATGCTCTCTTTAATAATTTAAAATCATGAAGATGAAGATAAAGAAGTTTAATCTACGAGGCTTGATGTTTCTAATGAATAGAGACTTATAATGTCATTTTTATGGTATATATGATGAAGTCCCAAATCATTTTTATAGGGTGAATATTTGACATTATTTTTCGTACAACTAGTCATTATTATTGTATAAGCCTCAATACAGTCAACTGCATTGGTCAACTACCCCACGAGACCTACTTTCTTATTTTGTACATAACTTCTTCTAGAAAAATCAGATAGAGGGATTGCTTTTTATTTTTTGAAAAGATAATGATAGATTTTATCAAAATTTGAAAATATTAGCTCCTAAATATTTTGAGAAAATCTGAGTTAGCTCCAAAACTCACTCACTTTCAAGAAACACACTTATTTTTTAGGTTATCAATTTAAATGAAGTGCGCAGAGTGTCCTAAGGTTATTTTAGGCCATAATCATCAACTCAAGCATCAAATCAAGACTGTTTACATTACACTAAAGATTTTATCTAACCTGAAGTTAGCCTATGCTTAGTTTGTTGCTATTTGACATTGGACTTAATGAAGCTCCACTATACATTTAAGCTTATTTGATATCAAACCATATAGCCAATTTCTCAAATATGTATTCATGAGTAAATGAAAACTCCAACTAAGAATCCACTCAAAGCACACATTAGGACATAATCAATATATTGTTATCATCAAAACAAGATGTAAGTCTAGGTTATTCAACTATAGAGCTAATACCCTTGTGAGCCTAGTTACATAACACTAAAGATTAATCCCACCTAAAAGTAGTTAGCCTATGAATTCTTTGTTACTTTTTAAAATTGGACTTAGCGAAGGTCCACTATAGATTTAAGCTTATTTGATTTTAATTTAGATATCCAATTTTTCAATTGTGTCTTCATGAATATACCTATTAAGAATCCACTCAAAGTACACATTTTAACATAATCAATATGCCGTTATTATAAAAAACAAGCACTACAAGAAAACAGGGTTTTAGCGACGGGGTAATCCGTCGCTAAAAGCCAAAAATCCGTCTCTAAAAGAATTAGCGACGGATTCACCGTCGCTAAATATCCCTCGTATAAAAGCCCGTCACTAATAGTTTAGCGACGGAATTTTTAAATCCGTCGCTAAATATGTCATTTTTACCGACGGATTTATTTTAATTAGCGACGGATATTCCGTCGCGAATTATATTCTTTAGCGACGGATTTATATTTTTGAGACGGAATTCCGTCGCTAAAAAACTTATTTAGCGACGGAATATTCCGTCGCTAAATAACTGATTGTAGGAATACTTTAGCGACGGAATTAATCCGTCGCCAAAAGTCAATTTTTTTTTTGAAATTTTTTTTTATTTTTCAATTACCCAAACCTGTAATACAATTTTCAAATCTCAACAACAACGCGCAATAATCAATACAGAAAGAAATATATATAATCAATTATAAAAAAAATCAAATTATGTACAAGCCGGGAACCGGATATAGCCGGTTAGGAGAGGGGAGAAGAGTACAAGGCGGGCACGGGGGGGGGGGAAGCTAGGAACGGGCACGGGAAGGGGCTCATCAGGGGTTCCCGAGTCCCGGATCTGGATCCTGCTGATCCGGGGCCGGGGCGGCCTGTCCAGCAGTGCCCTGCTCCCTGATCATCCGGCACACCACTGTAGCAATGCGCTGGATCTCCTCGTCGTCCAACTGAGGCCGAGGAGCCGGTGTCTGTGGAGGGGCAGCAGGGGGTGAGGACGCTCCTATCACGGCACGAGCAGTCGTGCTAGGCAGGCCGCGTATGCGGCCTTTCGGCCGATTCACGACCTCCGGCGTATCCAGCCATCGCTTCAACCCCCCAGTACTCGCAGCCGTACTAGTGGACGCTGATGGCTGTCCGGACTGCTGCTCGGACCCCCTTAGCTGTTCATACGAGGCCTGCAAAAATAGTGGTTTAACGATATGTTAGGGCATTAATTAACGAAACAGACATTGAGGATAGAAAGAAAAAACATTAACTTAAATAAATTGACTCACATCGATCCGCCGGGCAATATCTGAAATATAGTCGCCCGCCCGGTGCGTCTCGTCCTTGTCCTTCTTCCGCACGTGCGTCTGATTATACGTCAGAGCTACGACCTCATCGTCCTCCAGATCCGGGTGCTCGACCGCGTTCTTGTGTCGGACGATGTCGTGTGGCACCGACCCCCCCGTGTGCGTCGGATCTTTGTTCTGTCTGTTCTCAGTCCCGCTCTTACTCTTGGCGTCCCAACCTGGATCCGTAGCCCACCGATCTATCATCTCCCCCCATACACGGTGAGATATCCAATGTGGGGGATATCTCGCCATGTCCGTCATCGGGGCACCCGCGGGCAGCGCCTTCTTCGCCCGGTCCCGTGCATCGTGGAGCCATCGGCGGTAATTCTTGCCGATGTAGGCAAAGAAAGCCTGCTGCCCCAGTACCTGCTGCTGAGGCGTGTCAAACGTGAACCCCTCCTGTAAGGCATTCAATAACACAAATTAACAACATAAAACAAACTGTAATTTAACATTTACTAACGCTGAAAAAAATACTTCACCGTACCAGCCACTCCTCCCATAGGGCCTCCCTCGCAGCGGCATCCCAGTCCTTCCAGTACAGGCGTGGCTCGAAGAATCGGCCCTTCACAAGAACGCCGATCTTCGTCCTCGCAATATTCTCCAGGATCCTGCCAAAGAAGTAATTAAATTAATTAATACAGTTCAAATATAAATTAACACCCCAAAATTTTAAACATAAGGCATGAGGTGATATTTTTAGTACTTACAGGCCCTCCTGCGTGAGCGTAACTCTCTGTTTACGCTGGGGGTCGATGCGTACCCCGCGTGTCGGACCACGGCCTCGTCGAGATCCTACAAAACACAGACATTAATACAGTTCAAATATAAGGCTAGCGAAAATGTACGAAACACCGTTATCAACTATACCTGAGGTAGAACCCACGGAAGATGGAGAATGCACGCGCGTGTGGGATGAATCTGCGTCGGGCTGGGGCGACGGCTCAAGCTGGGGCTGGGCCGACGGCTGGGGCTGGGGCGACGGCGATGGCTGGGGAGACGGTGACGGCGACGGCTGGGGCTGGGCCCCCGATGGCTGTCCGCGATCACTCTGTGCCTCGTCATCAGTAGGCAATGACGAGGTGGGACTAACCGGGGAGGAAGCAGCTCGGCGTCCAGCCCGGCCACGAATAGCCCGTATCCTATCCATATCTGACTTCATATAGATTATATACAAAGACATTAACACGTGAAAAACAATAATTTAGGCATAAATCATCATCGGCACTATATATATATATATATATATATATATATATATATATATATATATATATATATGAACGGATGTGCAAAAACACATCAATAAACACCAAGTTCTAAAATGTTACTACATTTTTCCCGTGATGTTACAACATTACAAGTCAATCATTTTCAGTTTGCGAATCATCTTCATCACTTTCGTCGTCGCCCTCTT
This sequence comes from Escallonia herrerae, assembly GCA_033070095.1. Taxonomy (NCBI): domain Eukaryota; kingdom Viridiplantae; phylum Streptophyta; class Magnoliopsida; order Escalloniales; family Escalloniaceae; genus Escallonia; species Escallonia herrerae. The sequence goes on along the minus strand of JAVXUP010000032.1, from coordinate 885,238 downwards.
CTTCGTGGGACTCGTCGTCCTCTTCATCTTCTAATTCATCCTCTTCATCAGTAGACTCGGTCACATCATCTCCAACACTTTCAACATCTTCCGCGTCATCATCTACGACTTCTTCTCCCACAAGAAGTGTTGTTGGAAGAGGAAGATCGTCCTCCTCGTTGTTGACCTCAACAGGGAACAAGACACGTGGTTGGTCGGCTTGAAAGGAGTCTAGCTCACTGTCATATGTCACGGGCAATTTCTTGGACTTGATAGTTGTATACCAATGAGATTTGGGATTGGCGACGTCCTCCGCGTAAAAGACTTGTACAGCTTGACTAGCAAACACAAAGGGCTCGTCTGATGCAAGTCTTGACTTGACATTGACATCTACAATCCCTTGAGAGCTAACACGGATTCCTCTACTGCATGTGACATCGAACCACGTACACTTGAACATTACCAGGCGGTTTTGGGAACCCAAATATGTTAGCTCAACAATCTCATCTAGCTCTCCGTAAAAATCCATGCAATTCTCGGCATAACAGTCGCCGTTGACCAAGACTCCACTGTTTTGGGTTTGTTTTGTTCGGTCATCATCTTTTACGTTAAACCTAAACCCGTTGATGATATAGCCTCCGTAACAGGATGTTTGTTTGTTAGGGCCTTCGGCTAGTAATTTCAAGCATGAGGCCACTGGTCTATCCATTGACTGAACCTATTGTAGATGACGGTAAAAATTAAGGATAAATCAGTATACTAATTGGCCACAGAACTGTATATAACACATAATATAATCTCGTTAAACAATCTTACACGAATTTTGAACCACTGCACAAATTGTGATTTTCGATGAGATTCAAGTCCAGCAGGATCAGTGATTAAGGATTCCGCATCGAACTCACTGCAAACCAATATAGTTGACTCACTTAACACACACTTTCAATTATGTACAACAATGTAAGTGAATTAAGACTTTAACTTACTCAACGAATGCCGAAACTTCATCGCAATTTAGAAGGGCATATATTGTTGCAGCACTGTACTCTTCATCCGTTAGCCATCGAGTATACGTTCGGCCGAACGGACTCCCTGGCTGCTTGAATATTGACAATTGCCCTTCCAAATTTGTGCTTGATCCGGGGTCATTTTGGCCTAGTTGATTTAACCTCGTACCAACATTAGGCCCGAAATATTGACTACAAAAGTTTACAAGTTCTTCCATTACGTAAGCCTCCGCAATTGAGCCTTCAACCCGAGCCTTATTACGGACTTTTTTCTTTAAATGGAACATGAACCTAGAAGTTTAGCGAATCGAGTTAGGTGGAATATCAATGATAACAGATGTCGCATTAAGTGTAAACGAACAACTATAACAATTTAAGGATTACCTCTCGAAGGGATACATCCACCGATATTGCACGGGTCCACCCATCTTAGCTTCATATGCCAAGTGAACAGGCAGATGCTCCATTGAATCAAAGAACGAAGGTGGGAAGATTTTCTCCAGCTTGCAAATCGTCACCACAATGTTCTTCTCAAGCACTTCCATGTTACTCACCCGGATCGTAGAAGCGCATATATCTCGAAAGAAATGAGATAATTCAGTCAAAGTCTCGCAAACAACCCGTGGCAACAGTCCCCGGAAGGCAATAGGAATGAATCTCTCCATGAATACGTGGCAGTCGTGACTCTTCATCCCTTGGAACTTGCATTCCGATACATTGCAACAACGAGATATGTTGGACGCAAACCCATCCAGAAGCTTCAAATTCTTAACCCACTGACAGACCTTCTCCACTTGTTTCTTGTCTAGACAGTAAGGTGCTTTCGGAAGTATGGTCCTCCCACTGACTGTCCGAGGATGCAATTCACGGCGTACACCCAACTGTTGTAGATCCCTTCTCGCTTTAAGGTGATCTTTCGATTTGCCCTTGACATTCATCACTGTGTTGAACACATTATCAAAAACGTTCTTCTCAATATGCATCACATCCATGTTGTTTCGGATAACGAGCGTCCTCCAGTAGGCTAACTCCCAGAAGATACAAAATTTTCTCCAGTTGTGCTCTTTCCCGAACCCTGCAATCTTCCGATCCGGCACACCCTTACCGTGTGGTATGTCAGTATCAAGTGCCTCCAGGTGTGAGAGTACTTCTTCACCAGATGGGTAGTCCAGTGTGACAACCTCACGCTCGATTGTCCCGTCAAATTTATCCTTCTGCCTACGAAACTGATGGCCCGGTGGCAAAAGCTTACGGTGACATCCGAACCACGAGGCCTTTCCGCCGTGCTTTAACGTATGACCGGGGTTCACGCCCATACAAGCAGGGCATGCTAGCTTCCCATGTGTGCTCCAGCCACACGTCATTCCCAATGCGGGGAAATCATGTATAGTCCACATCAAAGCAGCCCTCATCTGAAAATTTTGTTTAAGGGATGCATCATATGTTTCGACTCCATGATTCCACCATAATTGTTTTAACTCATCAATCAACGGCCTTAAATACACATCTATGTCCTTATCGGGACTCTTCGGCCCCGGAATAAGCAACGACAAGAACATATACGGCTTCTTCATGCACATGCCTGGTGGAAGGTTGTAAGGGACAATAATAACAGGCCAACAGGAGTAAGGCGTGGTAGACTGACCGAAAGGGTTGAACCCATCGGTTGCCAGACCAAGTCTAACATTCCGAACTTCCTGAGCAAAGACTGGATGCCTGCGGTCAAACTCCTTCCACGCCTCTCCATCAGCTGGGTGTGTCAGCACATCGGCATCGTTGCTGCGAGTCTCACGGTGAGCCCTCATATGTTCAGCTGTACTGGAGGAGTAGTACATTCTCTGAAGCCGTGGTGTGACCGGAAAATATCGCAATATCTTCCATGCAATGTTTTTCTTCTTCCCTTTGTCCGGTTTGTACCTCGAATGATCACATACCGGACATAATGACAAATCCTTATTCTCTTTCCAGAATAATACACAATCGTTATTGCACGCATCTATCCGGTGATAGCTCAACCCAAGTTTCCTCATCATCTTCTTCGCGTCATAGTACGACGGCGGTAGCTTTTCACTTTCGGGCAGTATTTCTTTGATGAAGGTAACAAACTCGTTAAAACCTTTCTCACTCAGCCCGTGGTCTGATTTCAACTGTAATAACCTGCTAACCGCAGACAGCCGTGTGTGTTTCGGAGCTCCATCCCACAGCGGCTCTTCCGCAGCTCTCAACAACTCATAAAACTGATGAGCCCCCTCGTTCGGCGGTTGTGGACTGTCGTTACCCCAGTCAACATTAGCATGCCCAGCATCCATAATCATATCTCGAAAATCATATCGTGCCTCCTCCCTAACTTCAGTTTGACTAGCTAGGTTGGATGACAATACTATCGTTTTCCCGTGCTGCGTCCACCTTGTGTATCCACCCATAAAACCGTACCGACGAAGATGCCATTTTACTTCAATTCTTTTTCTCCAGTGCAACAACTCACATCTACCGCACGGACACCTTATCTTATCAAGGTCAACATGTGCAGGATGCGCATAAGCGAAGTCGAGAAATTCGTCAACGCGACACTCAAAATCTTCAGCATTCTTCCTTTTCATCCAACTTCGATCGACTGACATGACGACTGAATTATCGTACTGTATACCACCTTCAATAATGACCAGTGATTAGGCATTGTCGATGTAAATATCAATGCATGAATGTTACAACATGTCTACATATTTCCCCTCCACTCTTGACACAGGTAGTGGTCCTATCCCATTCAGAAAAGCACATGTTTATAAAACAGTGAATAACTCATGCTTAGTCCGATGTCTGTGAAAAATTCGGCAGCACCTCCCCGCATTTCTCCAAGTACACCACATCGATTAGGTGTTCTAACATTCATCTAACCTTGCTCAGGAAGGTTTGACGGATGTTAGAACACCAGATCTGTATGCACCCAGAGAAACACACGAGAACGTGTACCAAATATCCACGACATAGAACATAAAGCATGAGTCAAAATACAGTTTTATAAACAATTAACTTTTCCAAACTGTCCAAACTGGACATCCAAAGGCTCATTACAAGGCATTACCTTGTAATGAGTACCTTTGAACGGGAACTAAGGATTTCTATGCATGCATGTGTTCAGAAATTGATAAGATATGCAAGAATCTTTCCGAAATATCAAAACTACAGAATGATCGTTGCATATGTTACCAATTCCACATTAAATAGAACTCGTTGGCAACGAGTTGAACCATCTCGTTGCCAATGGACTTCTCAAAACAACAATTAATATAAAGAAGGCAGGGTTTGTAAACAACGAGTAATTGAACCATCTCTGGGCAACATGGAGTAATTATGGGATGTACAAGGGCTAATTAGGGCTAACTGGGTTATTAGGGTTAATTACGATTATTAATTATAGCTGATTAGGGTTGATTAGGACTAATTAGGGTTATTTAGTCCTAATTAGGGTTTAATTGTGCCGAGTAGTGATGATTAGTCCTAATTAGGGCTAATTGGGCTTAATTGGGTTATGTTAGGGCTAATTAAGGTTAATGAGGGATAGTTTCGGATAATTATAGCTGACTAGGGTTGATTATGGCTAATTAGAGTTATGTAGTCCTAATTAGGGTTTAATTGTGCCGAGTAGTGCTGATTAGTCCTAATTAGGGCTAATTAGGCTTAATTGGGTTATGTTAGGGCTAATTAGGCTTAATTGTGCCGCGTGTCTGACACTTCCGGACACGTGTCCGACACATACCGACACGTGTCCGACGCCTTTGGACACGTCCACGAAGCCTCCGGACACGTGTCCGACGCCCACTGACACGCACCTCCAGACACATCGGCATACGTTAATTTGTTTTTTAAATGTCGGACACCGTCGATCAGACGTGCTGTCCGTGTCTGCGCTAACTAACAGGTATCTCAATCCAATTGGGTCCCATCCTCCGTCAACAATCTCAATTCTGACACCTCATATAGGGTGTCGATATGGCGTCCGATACGTGTCTGACACCTCCGGACACGTGTCCGACACATACCGACACGTGTCCGACGCCTTTGGACACGTGTCCGAAGCCTCCGGACACGTGTCCGACGCCCACCGACACGCACCTCCAGACACATCAGCATACGTTAATTTGTTTTTTAAATGTCGGACACCGTCGATCAGACGTGCTATCCGTGTCTGCGCTAACTAACAGGTATCTCAATCCAATTGGGTCCCATCCTCCGTCAACAACCTCAATTCTCAATTCTCAAATGCTCAATGCAATAAAAATTAACAAAAACCACACATTCAATCCAATTGGGTCCCATTCTCCGTCAATAATCTCAATATCTCAAATGCTCAATGCACAATTAACAATCTAAAATCATCAATTAATAATCGCAATTACTTCAAATGCACAGCTAATAACCTAAAATCATCGATCAATAATCACAATTCTAAAACGCACAATTAACAACCTAAAATTATCAAACAAATGATCAATGTTCAAATGGGAAAAAAATGTTCAAAATTCACATATCCGATGCGCTTGAATTATTTCAATTTAGGGTTCGATTGTATTAGGGCATTCAATTTAGGGTTCAATTACTTCAATTTAGGGTTCAATTAGGGGGTTCTATTGATTCAATTTAGGGTTCAGTTGATTTGAGGCATTCAATTTAGGGTTCAATTAGTTCAATTTAGGGTTCGGTTGGATTAGGGCATTCAATTTAGGGTTCAATTAGGGTTCGGTCAGATTGGGGCAATCAATTTAGGGTTTAATTAGGGGTTCAATTAGTTCAAATTAGGGTTCGATTCAATTAGGGCATTCAATTTAGGGTTCAATTACTTCAATTTAGGGTTCAATTAGGGGGTTCTATTGATTCAATTTAGGGTTCGATTGATTTGAGGCATTCAATTTAGGGTTCAATTATGGTTCGGTTAGATTGGGGCAATCAATTTAGGGTTTAATTAGGGGTTCAATTAGTTTAATTTAGGGTTCGGTTGATTTGAGACATTCAATTTAGGGTTCAATTAGGGTTCGGTTAGATTGGGGCAATCAATTTAGGGTTTAATTAGGGGTTCAATTAGTTTAATTTAGGGTTCGATTCAATTAGGGCATTCAATTTAGGATTCAATTACTTCAATTTAGGGTTCAATTAGGGGGCTCTATTGACAAATTAACAAAAAATTGAACCTAAATTGACATACAAATCTAAATAATTCAGATAATTTAGGGCATGTAACCTAAATTGAAGACAAATTAATAAAAAATTCAGATAATTTAGGGCAATTGACATACAAATCTCGAGGTGGGTACGACGGCGCCGGCGTTGGTGGTGCGGTGGCAGTGGTGGTTTCCTTGCGCGGCGACAGTGGAGGCTTTGTGGCACGACCGGAGTGCAAGGCTTGGTGGGGCGGCGTCGGGTGGGGGACGGGAGTGTCGCCGGAGCTGGGTCGCTGTAGAGAAGGGTCGCCGGAGGTGAGAACGGCGGTGGGTGGGAGCAGATTTTCAGAGAGAGAACGGGGAGAGAGAGAACGGGGAGAGAGAAAGAAACCAGATCTGAATTTAAATGAAGGATCTTTAGCGACGGAATAAGTCCGTCGCTAAAACTCCGTCGGTGAATGTCTTATTATAAAGACTTTTGCTACAGAATTTTTAGCGACGGTTTTATTTCGTCGTTTAAATAATTTAAAAAAAAAACTCAAAATTATTAATTTTATAAAAAATATTTAGCGACGGTAATTCCGTCGCTAAAAGTCCGCCGTTAAAACTCCGTTGCAAAATACTATTACCGACGGTGTCTTCCTTCGGTAATAGTATTTTGCAACGGAGTTTTAACGACAGTATATTCCGTCGCTTAAAGACATGTTTAGCGACGGAATACCTTCCGTCGCTAAAACTCCGTCGCAAAATACATATTTTCTTGTGGTGAAGATATTAGTTGAGGTTACCCAACCATAAGGCTAACACCCTTGTTGGTCATTTTCACACATGAACATTTCTTCAACAGTTTTTATCCAAACATGTTCCACAGCTTGGAACAATAGTTATATCAATTTTCATCGAATAACTACTTCTGTGCAAATTTGACTAAAACTATTTTTGATAGTTAATTCTATTTGAATTTTAAAAAAAAAAATCAAAACAATCCCAAATAGTTACTTATCCCGACCATGTAATTTTTATTAAATATGTTTCTAAAAATTATTTTTGTATTAATCTAAAAACTATTTGCTGTAATCTGTCTCAAACGGGCTTAAAAGTATAGTATTTTGTTCTCCAAATTTTTAACGAGGAATGAGAGTGTGGAAAAATATAACATAGAGTAGGGATAGATGTTTGCTTCATATTTGAGAAAGCTTAGGTTTTTTTCGGGGATGGCATTAAGTTTTTGACTAAAATGACTCAAATACCCTCACATATACATTTAAAGTTTACATTACAATATTCACTGTCGTTTGTTAATCAAATTTACCAATTACACCACCTCGTACACCCAAAATCAAATTACTGACTCGCCAACTTCGGTTTGTTAAAAAATCAATTCTAGAGTCGAGATCTATACTCAAATACAAATTTAGTAGTTTCTTGTTTTCGGTATCCAAAATTAAGGTAGTGCAATTTCGGATCGAAAAGTTTCATTGGCTTTTACTCTCACCAACAACAAGCACATGGTAATAATCTCACCACACCCACACATGGCACCACTACCAAAAGGAGAGTGGTAGAGGAAGAAACAAAATGAGTGAAGTTTAGCTTGCCATTGAGAGCAACTAATTACATTATCCGTAAATTCTTTGACGTACACTATCATCCATCGCGATTCATCGACAGGCTCATACTTCTCATCATTTGCCAAAATGCAACTCTCTTACCTCTTTCCTCATCCATATCTTTCATCACAACCATGGTCGTGGGGTCCTTCATCATAATCATCGTCACTAAATCCTTCATCAAAGCAACCGCCATCACCAACTTGCGAGGGGGGGTTGGCTTGAGCGTGGCTGGGGTATTGTCTCGCAATGATGGCATGATTTTAGTAGCGTGTGCCATTCTAGGCTTTGCCCTAACCCAAAAAAAAAGAGAAAAAAAAAACATTTGCCACCATAGGAGCTTGAATCTGAGCTTGTTCAAATGCTTTCATCGTTGACTTCAGTAGTAGCAACTGTTAAATTTTAGTAGCAGGTTGGACAAAAATGGAATAGGGGTGTTAACCTTGATGTTGATGCCAATCTATTGTGTTTTTTTTAGACCAATTTTTCATGGTTAAGCTAGATTTGAATAGCAGTAGGGCAAGGTCACAGCAAGTCTACATCATGGGTCTATTGGTGGGTTCTTGCAGTAGGTCTCAAACAAAAGTTGGTTACTATAATAATGGCATCAAAAGTTTGGTGGCGATAGGGCATTATTGCAAAATCGTGCGCGCGCGCGCGTGTGTAACTAAGAAGGACAATAACATTGGAGAAGATCGCCAGCCACGGGATGTTAAAGGTGTTTCCTAAGATATCAAATAAGATTTTTGTCAAACTAATTATAACCAAGTCATATCATTAATAAACCAACTCAAGTAATAAATATTCATCAGACAAAAGGTATAGAATAGCCCCTAAAAATTTGTGAAGGCAACTGACGCACCTCAAAATATGCATTTGCTTAATACATTCCTTTAATAAATTATATCATTTGTTATTTTATGTAAGAAATTGTTATTCCATTTGAAAACTATTTGCAAAAGGATTTATATCCAACAATCTAAAAGGTTGGTTAATATAGAATAGCAACTTCTCGTGCAAACAAAAATTATTCTAAAAAGCCGAATCAAATGTTTTAACGTAAATAATTTTAAAAAGATGGAAATACATGGTTTTGGAACTCTTGGATTTTTCAAAAATTTCATTTGTTCTATTTGAACATGTGCGTGAGGATAATACTGAAAATTATGCTGAAGTCTTAGAAATGTTGAAAACTACCAAAAGATTTTGTTTTAGTACTATTCGTAATGATTTATCTTATTATCTATCGACAGTCACTTTATACTTGCTAAAGCCTTATGGGATGAATTGGTTAGTAACTATAAAACTAGGGATGAAGGCACCAAATTTTTTTTTTAGCCTTTAGTGTTTTGCACTATCAAATGACTGATGATAAAACATTGAGACTCAAAAAAATGATTTTTAAAACATTTTAAACAGTTTAGCTGTAGAGGTTGACATTTTATCGGAAAGGTTTAACGCTCAATGTCTTTTAAAAAATTTCCTGATTCGTAGAAAAAATTTAAATTAAAATTTAGACAAAAGAAACATGCAATGAATCTATAGAAAACAATGGTCTTTATTAAAGTTGAGACTCAAAATAGAAAATTGCAAATAACTGGCTAAAGAAACGATGTCTAAGGCAAACGTGGTTGAGGCATATGATGAGATCATTACAGCTTTGGTGTCAAAAGTGAACTTAGTTACGAAAGTGAAAAGATGGGTTTTAGACTAGGCACGTTTGTGTAAACCGAGATGTGTTAAACTCTTACTTAAATGAGGGAGAAGGCACAAAATGCGTGTACGTTGGAAACAACAGGTTCGTACCAGTTGTGAGAAAAGAAAGGATAGTTCTCAAACTCACTTATTATAAAACTTTTTCACTGTCTGATGCACTTCATGTGTTGGTAGTCAAGCAGAATATTGTGTCAGTACAACTACTCGATAAGCTGGCATCAAGATTTTGTTCGATGGAAGTATTGTGGCTCTGACAAAAAAAATGGTGTCTTTTGCTTATTTGATTGATTCTGCTGATGTGTGGCATGGTAGAGTTGGACATGTGAGTTATGTATACTTAAATGAGAATGAAAAACATCTAATTCTAATGAGTCTAACGTAACAAATGCAAAATATATGCTGAAACAAAAAGAACCAAGAAAGCATGTAAACCTGTCACGAGAAAGTGAACCCCTGGATTTAATTCACAGTGATTTAGGTGATTTTAAAATAAACCATAACCAAAGGTGATAAAAGGTTTTTATGATCCTTAGTGGTGATTATTCAAGATTTACTAGACTCTATTTGTTAAAATTGAAAGGCGAAGCTCTTGAAATTTTGTGAACTATGAGTCTGAAGTTGAAAATCGCAAGGATGAGAAAATTAAAAGGCTTTGAACAGATGTAGGTGGTGAATATGCCTCTAATTTATTTGGTTTTTTTTGTTTAGAAATGACATTGTTTATGAGGTAACTCCACCTTATTTACCTGAATCAAATGGAACTGCTAAAAGAAAAGTTAGGACTCTGGGAGAAATGATGAATGATGTGTTTGTTAGTTCTAACCTACCCACCAACCGCGGGGGGGGGGGGGTGCACTTTTTCATCCTGTCACATACAAAATAGAGTACCTTATGAAAAGATTGGTAAAACACTTTATTAAAGTTAAAATGATCGTACTCCTAGCCTGGAGTACTTGAAAGCGTGGGGGTACTTAACAAAGGTTATAATACCTGAGCCTAAATGGAGAAATTGGCTCTCGAATTTGTGATTTTGTGTTTATTGATTATGCTTCTAATAGTACTGCATATAGATTTCTTGTTAGTAAGACTAATGTCATGGAAGCTAATACTATTACTGAATCCAAAAATGCTTCTTTCTTTGAAGATATTTTTCCTATGAATAAACGATGCCTAGAGCAATTAATGAGCATGCTAGTACAAATAATCTTATTGACGAAACTCTAGAATTATAAAGAAGCAATAGAATGAGAAAGGACACCATTTTTTTATGATGATTATCACGTGTGTCTTGTTAATGACGAACCATTGTCTAATTGATGTTATGGTTTATATAGATGCACCGTTTTTGTAAGAAACCATTAATAACGAATTAAACTCCATCGTGTCTAATTATACGTGAGAACTTTTAGACCTACCTTACAAAGACTAGACCTATCGGCTGCAATGGGTCTTTAAGAAAAAGTTAAAACCGGATGGTTCTATTGAGAAATATAAGTCACAACTGGTGGCTAAAGGCTACAAGAAAAAGCGCAATGTTGATTAACTTTATACATCCTCTCTTTTTACTACAATTGACTAGTAAACTTGCCATTGCATCCATATGTAAACTTGACTAGTTTACTAAAAGGTAATTGAGGAGAAGAAATATATATGGAGCAGCTCGAGGGATATGTAGTCCCCAGAGAAGAGAACAAAGTGTGTATGGATTGAAACAAGTTTGTTAGCCCTACGGTTATTTAACCTAGGTTTATATTTGGTTTTGATGATAACTAACATTAATGATTATGTTGTCTAACATGCATTGAGTTGATGAAGCAATATGCAAATCGATCAAAGACGTTCAACGGAACGCATCAAAGATGGAATTCTTCGGTTGAAGTTTATAATGTGTTTATTCCTTTCTTTGTAACTTGACATAGAGAGTTGATAGTATCGATAACTGTAACCTAGAACTTGCCCATAGGTTTCCCTTGCATGCATAAACTTTTTCATTCTTTGAAAACTGAGAAACTGTATTTTCAGGAATACAGTTGACTGCATTGGATTGTAATCGACTGCAAGTTGGACAGTGAGGTATTACAGTCAACTGCATTCTAATGCAATCGACTGCAATACTTCCAGTAGCCTATTACAGTCGACTGCATTGGTACACAATCGTCTGTAAGTTAGAAATTTGAATTTCCAACGGCTACTTTGGGAATATAGTCGACTGCAATGGCACAATGCAGTTGACCCCGTAAACTGTTTGGCGCATTTAATGCTCCACCTAATTCCAAACAGTCATATTTATTCTCACACCTATAAATACTCATCTTGGGCATAGTTTTGATTAATCAATTGAATTCAAAGCTCTCTTATCTTGCATATGCTCAAAGATCAAAGCAATTGTTCAATCTTTCTTGGTTTTCATTGTTTTCTCATCCAATTCAAGAGAGTTTTTATTGTGAGCTTACATTTGAGAGATATACACTTCCATAAGTCATCATACATTCATCTCTCTTGTTCTAGAGCTTAAACTTGTACTCATCTACTTCTTGAAAGTGAATCTTTGTACATAATTTTTCATCTAAAGTTTCTTGTATAAAAACTTGGGGTTGTCAAGCTTTGGAGCTTTGGGATTGTCAAAGCTTGTTCTTGATGTGGGCATAACATCAAGGGATTGTAAGAGGTTCAATCTTGACCCATAAAAAAGAACATTCTAGTGGATTCTAGGGCCTTTCAAGGGAATTCCTTGAAGGGGTGGACGTAGGTTTGAGGGTAATTCAAGTCGAACCATCTAAATCTCAAGCGTCAATCTAAACCCTTCTCTCTTTACGTTGTTGTCTTATGCTGTTGTTCAGATTGGTTTGATTGCTTATTTGAGTTATTGTCATTGTGGTTTGATGTTTGACTCTATCTAAGTGTTCTTCATAATTTCTCTAAGTTTGTTGTGATCACTTGTTTAATTTTTAAAGTAGTCTCAAACCCTATTCACCCCCCCAGGTTATTTTATTGGTTTCAAAGTTCCTAAACACTGGGAAGAAAACATTGATAACATGATGATATTTGATGGATTTTTAAATAACCATGTTGATAAGTGCCTATAATATAGACGTGTTAATGATAGCATTATCATTATATGCTTGTAAGTTGACAATCTACTCATATTTGGAACAAGCAATGTTATTGCACATCCTGTTAAGAGATTTTTAGCATTTAAATTTGATATGAAAGACACGGGTGAAGCTGATGTCATGTTGGGAATCAAAATCTTGAGGCATGGTGATTCTACCACATTATCACAGTCACATTCTGTTGAGAACATGTTGAGAAAATATGAGTATTATAATTGTATGTCTTTGTTTTCACTTTATGATGCAAAAATATACCTATAAAAAAATATGGTAACAACGTGTCATAAAATAAGTATGCAGAAATAATTTGTACCTAATGTTTTTGATGAATCATACTCGTTCTGGTATTGTGTATGCAGTTGGTAGATTGAGTAGATATACTCATAATCCTCGTGAGAAACATTCGACTGCAATATCCAAGTTGTTAAAATATATTGAGAGTAAAGGTGCTTGATAGTTGTGTCATGGTGGCCAAAGGTATCTAATGGTGGTTCATAGTTCGCACCAAATCAAACCAGTAGAGGTTTGTTAATTGGGTGCTGATTGAGGTGGGTAACTGGGGTGGTTTGGTGTGCTGACTGTCAATGTTCCAGGGAGGAGGTGAAGATCGTCATGTCAAGGCCATTGACATTTCTACCTGAGCAAGGATTAATGCTCTCAAGTTGTTTGGTAACACTTTCAGTTTTAGTTTTTTTAAAAGAAAACTGGAAAGAGTTTTGCTTTTTTTTTTTTCACTAGTTTAAAAAATTGGTGGACGTTTGATAGAGTCTATGTTTTCAAAAACAGAAAAGAGCAAGCGTTTGACATGACAGCTCTTTGGGTTTTTTTTAATATACATTTTCACATAATTAAACATAGTTAAATAAATATATTACAATGTCTTACACATAATTAATCTTGCAAACCAAAAATGCGTCTACATAAATCTTGTTCCGGTGGGTAAGCACTTCTCTTCTGCTCATCTTTATCATTGATGGCTTGAAAGGATAAGTCCAGAGAGATTTCATAGAAAGTGAATTTAATAAATGTGAGGAGATTATTATAAAAAAAAATAAGTGTAAAAAGACGGAGGAGGTGTCACAGTGGGAGGCTGCGGTGGCAGATCGACAGAGGCCCCCACTTTCGAAAGATACCAATTCCTAGGACTTGGGCGGGAGGTAGGGGTCATCAAGCTTCAGGCCGTCATAAAGGGACGAAGCGAAGTTGGTATCGACCGCCGTCTCAGGCGATTAATGAAGAAATGTTCAGAGGAGTAATGTTCTTGATTAGTGGAGATGGTGATTGGTTGTGTTCATCTTGGACTGAAGAGTCACCGGTGGAGGCAATGGGCTATGGAGTCAGTCGGTGATAGATGCGGCAGATCGAGCAAGGTGATGAAAGAGATGAAGAAACCCTAATTTTAGGTGGGTTTTATACCCAGCAAAGGAAAAATGCATCTGCTGTTGCTAGTGAGGCTCGAAGCCGATCTCATTAATCCAGCCCTCAGCCCGACGTGAAAATGGATTTCCAAAACTAGAGAAAAGAGCAAATTGCTCTTTTGGGAAACGGGCCTCATTTTTAAACTCTTGGGCCCTTTTTTAAAAACGGAAACCCAACCAAACACCCCAATTTTGTTGGACTTTGGAAAATTTTAAAACTGGGCAAAAAAAGAACAAAAAAAAGTGTCAAACGGGGCCTTAGTTTTGGGCTAGCTGACAGTTATTGAGGATGTGTTTTTTTATTTTCTTTCTTTTTCTTTTAATCACTTAAAAGACCAAAAAAACATTATCTCAATTAATTCCCTCTTTTTTTTCTTTTTTTTTCTGTTGGACATTTGTGTGAAGACTTTGGTCTTGGGCCAGCCGAAGGCTCCAACAGTGGTGGCGGCAATGACAAGTGACCAACGTAGATTGGGCACAGTGATGTATAATCTTCCTTTAATTTTTAATTTACAGTCCGCTTTTGTGTATATTGGATTGCTTTCAATTGACCGAGGTGGTGCTTCATGCCAGAAGAAGCTATTGTGATAATATTGATTACTACTCTTTGTTAACTTATATCTTATTGAAAACATCTCTGATCATTTTCCTATCAATCTGTATTAGTTATGCTTTATCCAATTTAAAATGCTTGATATTGGTCTTTTTTTTTTCATTTGTAATATGTCTACCCCCTCATTGTTGATAACTCTAAACATCGCCTTTGACTATTTTAAAAAGCTTTTATGTTCCTTCTTTGAGTTATTATACTTGCTTTAAGATGGACTTCCACATAACGTATCATCAAAGTCAAAGTGTACAATACAATTGTAGGCATTCTTCCAAGCTGACATATAGAGTTTTGCTTGAGTTTATGCTTATTTTGCTTTCTTAGAGACCGTATTTTCCTTTGGTAGGCATATATAACGTTAGTACTATCAAAATAATACCATAAGAAGTAGCTGCCATATACCTTTCACAGTTTTGCATTTGATGGATTATATTTGATAGGATAAGAGATGTATGAAAGTAGACTAGGCATAACCTCTTTATGTCTTTCATATAATTGTAATGCTTATTACTGTTCATTACCAGATCCCTTCTTTTGAAAATGTAGTAGCGTGGCTCATTTCAACATTGAGTATCGATCCGTGGGAGACCAAGCTTGTTTGCGATAATAATGTTATAATCGTTATTCTTAGGCCGAGTATGCAAAAAATCTACCAAGATTCATGCAACATCTACTAAAATGATTTAATATATTGTGCTTTATTTATTAAAAAAATGTTAAATTGACTCGCCGCGAGTAAGACACTGTTGAGTGGGCTAAGCATACCATTTTTTTTTGGAAGAATTCTCAATCATCAAGAAGATTGTGTTCATGAGTGTGTAGCTATATTGTCAAGCCTCTTTGTCACCAGCCTGATAGTGAGCTAAATCTCACAGTAATATGCTGCTATAAATAAAAATCAAATGAAAAAACTGGAATGCAAACATCATATTTCCTAAATTGATATTGACTACACTGCAATAAATCTTGCAAAATAGCTGACTCCAGAGATTTTATCTTAGTGCATCTATAGTGACTAAAACCAGTTTTAAACGAGTAAAAAATTGCAGTAGTTAGTAAAAAATCGTTGCTAAATTGATAGGAATCCCACTAATTAAGAACAAACTTTTTCTCGATAAAAACGGGGGGGAGCTAAAAGTTTTCCAAAGTTCTTAGACTGTGTTGACTACATACTTTTTTTTATTTAGTAGCTCAATAACTTGATAATGTTAATTTTTTAGACATGGGTGACAATTGGTCGTAAAATACATACAGTTTTTGTCCTTCGGCGTATTAGGATTGAGTTAAGAAAAATCAAACAACCAAGAGGTACCAACAAAACTATCATGAGATCGATGTCTCAAAAAACTAGGAACCTAGAAACAAAATCATTTTGGCCAAACAAAGTCCACCAACAGCCAAACTTTAGCTAATTATATGGAGAGCAAAACAGTCTAAAACTCTCCAAACAACATAAGTAACACATAGATTCAGTTAAAATCCTAGTACCTGCTTAGAACCTTCACACTCTATTTACCTACCATCAGCTAAAATCCTAGCACCTGCTCAGAACCTTCACTCTATTTACCATCATATCCCAACAAGATTCAATCTAATGCCAAAGAGAGGCGGCGGAACAAACAGATAGGCAAAACAATTGGCTAGCACAAGTAGAGCAACGTTGAGAAAAACAGATTTAAACAGTGTGCGCACAGGGCGATGAAGAGTAAAATATAGACATGGAGGTGTGAGGGCCTCTATAGATGGGAGACCACTCCCCCAAAGTATGACGGCTAGGGTTTCTCTAAGAGCTAGTGTGTTGTTGTACGAGTTTGGTTTGAAGGTCATATTAAAGGGCAAAAAAATCCTTTTAAATTTTGTCCCATTAAATACTATTTTCATAATTTTTTTTACCCAAATTTAGAAAATTATGGTCACTCCATACTCCATTTTCCCCAAGCCATGAGATGAAACAAATTGGAGGGACTCAAGTTCGGTTCCACATTCCATGTGTTTAAGGTGACTATAACAATTACTTTAGGCTTGTGCCATTAATCACCGGTTGCTCTAATAAGCTAAGCTATTATAGAATGTCTTACTTTAACATTCACTCTTATGTACAACACGTCGTGCATACACAAATGTATCAACAAATACATGACAAGTATACATATGGGTTCAAATGCTAGTTAGAAGAACAATCAAAAACTACCATCTCTGACACCTTTAGCCAAAACTGCTAACACTATCACAAAAGGGGTCTAACACATATTCGCTGCGTTAACATATTTTGGGTGTGGACTAAATCGTAAAGAGTAGCTCTCCCCTTGCCTTAACCATCGTATCTCCACGTGTACAAGAGATAAATACCATACCCATCTTAATCCTTCTCAGGTTTGGGCTACAATAAGGCTAAATTGTTTCGGGACAAAGCTGAATAAGATTCTTAAGGCTCTCTTCAATACAATATTATAGAGACGATAACTTGAAGGCAAATATTATGATTTGGGACATATGTTGCGGCTGAATTCCGGATAATAATGAGATCTTTTAGCTTCTTTTTTTATTTTTTATTTTTTATTTTAAACCATTTTATGCCGAAAGATGACAACTCTGTCAAATTGTTACTTGGAAAAAAGAATACAAACGATTTGAAGAAAATCTCCGGGCACGGGCATCTCAGAGATGGTTATTTTGTCCTGGGCCTAGCAAACTTTGCGGATTATCTTCGTAATTAACGCCGAACAAAGGTTAACAACCGTCTGAGACGGTCGCAGGAGGGGAGAGGGACGGAATGGGCTCGATTTCGGTTGCCGTTTCTGGGGGCCATACCGTGTTCGTATACGGCAGTCTTTTAGCCGACGAGGTGGTTCGTGTTCTACTGAAGCGCATCCCTCTTTCTTCTCCCGCCATTCTCAACGACTAGTCAGTCTCTTCTCTAACACACACTCACACACTCACACACACACTCACTGACACAGACTAGCTTGTTGTTGTCAATTTCGTTTCTCGATATCAACACAATCACTGCCTTTCTATTTTGTTGGATTAATTGCATATGGAACCCCATATGTTGTTGTATGTAAAGTCGTGAGCGCGAGACGTCCCAGACTTTTTTGTGCACCCGCCAAACTTTCATTTGGGTGCCTAAGCTCCATTTAACGGTTGAAATCTAAACTCAAGTCAATGTTTGTTAGGTTTTTGTGGGCAAAATGGGCGATTTGTGTCAAAATTCTTGTTACAGCAGCCATTTCTCCAAACCCACCACCACTCCCATGGCCACCACCACAACCGCCGCCACCTCGTCCCTCCTTTCTCCACAAAATCCATCGTCACCATCATCACCCACCATAAACTTGACACCACCAAGGCCACCACAACCTCTACCAAGACCACCAGCAAACTTCCACCAAGACCATCATAAACCCGCTACCCAACTTGCCATAACTCCACCAACAAGACCACCACGAACCTGCCACCACCTCAAAGTTGCCATCCTCCACCGAGAGCACCACAACACCGCTGCCAGCAAGACCACAAACCTTAGTCACGAATATGTGAAGTACTCGAACTTGATTGAGCATTTTATGTGAGAAATGGACCGCGTAATGAGAATGAATTCAAGTGGAGAAAACCCCAGAAATATTTTCTTTGTTTGGGGGAAAGTGGGAGGGTGGTGGCTGTGGCTAAGACGGTGGTGGTTAACTACAACGATATGGCTGCAATCTAGACTTTTGGTGTTAATTTCCCAATTTGCTTTTCGAAGACGAAGAGACATCCAAAGATTCCAAGTTCTTATCATGAATTGGTGGATGGAGCACCAGTTGAGGGTGGTGGAAACCGATTTTTTTTTTTAAAGGTTTGGAGTGTTTTGTGCGCACGACGGTGACCCCAAATTATGGGGTTTTATGCACGATTAATCGAATTTTGTCTGGTTTTTCTTGGTAACAAATGTTTCCCTATTAATTGATATTATAATTCGTCCTTGTTTAGCTTTCAATCGCAATATTTCTTTTCCATCCCATGCCAAGGCCATGCCTATAGGTGAAGGTCAAAGTGTACACCTTATTTTAAATGCTTCAATGATAGTGGCTATACTATATGTCTTGGAAGGATAGTGCACCTAGAAGATAGTTGGGTCACTACTAACTCTTTTCTCCGGAATACTTCTTTATTGCTAGGTTTAGGATTAAGAAGTCATACTCATCTTAAGTCTGAACCTGAGTGGATGTTTTTCTTCCCCCATAATCCCTCATTGTGATACTTCTCATGATGAGCCATAGCTGTAAACGATTTCCCTTTCTATACGAACTTCTATACTAGATCTTAGTTGCACAAAGCGGGGGCGGGGGCGGGGGCGGGGGCGGGGGGGGGGGGGGAAGCGTAAGCACCAAGAAAAATCTGAGGTTAGGAGCGGCTTGAATAAATAAATGCGTAAAGAGTATTATTATTTGTTTAGCATAATTTACATAGATAGCAACAACAGACAAGGAGACTTTAAGGACTTGAAGGAAGAGAGAAACAAGGAATTGAGTTGAAAAGAGCTTGATTTTCATGTATTCTATCACTTGTTCCATGCATCTCTATCCAACTACCAGGATCATCTTAGCTTGGGACGAGATCCCATGGAGCTCCTAACTTGGGATCGCAAAAGCAAGTTTCCGAGAGAAACGTTACCATATTAGGAGTTTCCTGCAACTAAGTACCAGATACAGTGATATCTCTAATTATAGTCCCTTTGGGGATGTAAAACATATATTTTTTCGGGTGAGCTTGTTTAAAAGCCTAGTCTAAGCGCATATGGCATGAAATATACCTCTGATCTCTGTAGGAATTTATATCCGTTCACATCTAGTCGATTCCTGACATAGAATGCATGAAAACAATGAATAGTCATCGCTACATCCAGGGCATATTGTTGAAGGTAAATTTTGCAACAGTTAGTTGATGCCACACCATCGTGATAACCAAACGTTTTCATAATTTTAAAAGCATGTAATCCTTTCATCTGGATATGTGTGGAGTTGGAAAGCTGATCGGGGTAGAGAGCTAGTTAATTTTCATTATTACGTACATAAAGTCTTACTTGAAGCCTATTAGATGGGCGTCCCTTAAACAGTTTGGGCCCCATCGCCTACCCAGTTGGCTTTTTGTTAGACCTTGTTTATCTTTTTGAAGAAGAGGATCTCTTTTTATTCACTTTCTTGGGTCCTTCTATACTTTGTGTGCATCGTGTGCTCTATAGTCGGGTTGGACCACATTTGTAATTGAATACCTTCCTTAAGAGGAAAAACTAGCATCTAGAAGCTTCTTATCTGAAACTGTCATTGCTGTTTTCCATGTAAACCTCCTAAATCTTATTTCACTGTTTCTTGTAGTCACAGGTATAGCATCAAAGGACGTGTTTATCCTGCAATCATACCTCTAGAAAAGAAGAATGTGACTGGGAAGGTCTGTTGATGACTTATTGTCTTACTTCCTTAAATACTTCAATTTTGTTGGCTCTATTCCTAAACCTTTTTGTAGGATCATGAGCATTTTCGTCTCGCAATATTATTGGTGTTAATAACTACTCCCTCCGTCTCACATAATTTGATCAATTTTTTTTTGCACGTAGATTAAGGATTTAAGTGATATATTGTGTGTTTTCCATTCTACCCTTTAGAGAGAGGAGGGGAAGAAAGTGGGCTAGGAGAGAGAAAATAGTTTAGTGGAGTGTCAAATGTGGAGAGAGAAATGAATAAAAAAGTGTAAGAAAGTAGGCCAGGAGAGAGAAAATGAGTTGATGGAGATTTAAATGTGGAGAGAGAAATAGAATGAAAAAGGGTATTTTTGTAAAAGTACCAAGAGAATCTTTCTTAAATTGGAAATGAGCAATTTTTATGGGACGAATTAAAAAGGAAATATGATCAATTTTTGTTGGATGGAGGGAGTATATATTAACCATCTTGCGAACAGAAAAAACTAGTTGGCAAAGGATGTCATAGAATTGTTGCGCTTTGAGCTATTACTCTTGCTGTGCTTTCGTGGTCTACACTGACTTTTCTTGGGGAGGTGGACTAGGATCCATGGTGGAGCAATTTCACGTAATGCCAGCGAGGTGGAATAGGCTGAACTTCCACAAGGGAGACTACTCTCTGCTCCGATCTTTGATCTTGTGGTTGCTATAGGATCAAACGACGCCTCTGGGGTGAAGGCATTTTGATGCCACGTATTGCGGTGGAATTAAGTAGGGTTAAATACACTTTAGTACCTCAAAAGTACTCCGAAATCTCACCTGAAAGTCCGAATGTTCAATTTTTACAATTCAGGATCTATAGTTTTAATTACGCAATAAGTAAGGACTTCCGTCCAAATTCCCTAACTTTGGAACAAATCTGTCAGGAGCAAAATCGTCTGCACAAGTTTTGTTTTTCTTTAGTCTTTTTTAATTTTACAGTTCTTCTTCTTCTTCTGTAGAAGACAGACCCACCCACCCACCCCCTCACCCTCACCCTCACCCTCACCCTCACCCTCACCCTCACCCTCACCCTCACCCTCACCCTCACCCTCTCACTCCTCACTCCTCACCCACCCCAACCAGCAGCCCCTTACCCATGTTCCACCCATGGCCAAAACACACACACACACACACGATACACACAGATTGGCGCAGGGGAGAGAAAGTTAGAGAACGAGAGTGAGCTTTCCGAGGCCACTGTCTCGTGGCCTGCGACGCTCCAGTTAGTCGTGGATCTGCTCGTGGGTTGTGCGGTGGTGGATCTCACTTTGGTTTCTTGTGGTCGTGGTTTTGAGAGAAGAGAGAAACCCAGATCTGTGAACAGTACTGCGACAGTGAACAGTACCAGATCTGCCTCCCTCGCGGCAATCCCCCCCTGATCCTTCCCCGTCTCCTTCCTTCTTTATGCGCCGGCAGCGCGGCTTTGGTGTCTCTGCGTCTCCTTTTGTGGCCAGTTTGCTTTCCGTTTTCTATTCGGCAGTGATGCCGCTGGGATCTGCTGTTGACTAGTGTGGCTGTTGTCGCCGCCGGTGGTTTCTTGTCCTGAGGCGGTTTCGGTCGTTTTTCCGGCATTGTCATGGCTCGTCGTTGGTGACTAGCGCCTTTGGTTTTCCTCCCTCCTTATCCCCATCCCCCCCAAAAACCCCCTCCCCCCCCCCCCCCAAAAAAAAAAAAAAAACCCTCTCCTCGTCGTTTACCCCTCTATGCGTGTGTCTATTTCGGCCGTGGGGGCGGGTGGATCTGTCTTCTAAAGAAGAAGTAAAAAATTAAAAAAGAGTAGAGAAACACCAAACTTGTGCAGATGATTTTGCCCCTAATGGATTTGTTCTAAAGTTAGGGAATTTAGACACATGTCCTTACTTATGGACTCTTTTATGTAAAAATTGAACATTTAGACCTTCAAGTGAGATTTTGGAGTACTTTTGTGGTACTAAAGTGTATTTAACCCGAGTAAGTACATACAGCTTTAATGGATGGGGGTTCAAGAAGTAAAGAATTAGGTGCATTTCATCGGGCACTCTTGCTAGGCTCGGGCTCATTTAGTTTAGGCTGTCTCAGCGTTGCATGTGATGATGACAAGGTTAGAAATTAAGTTTAAGCTCGTTTTCGATATGAAGATCAAAATTTGCTAGCTTGTCAAGCGAGCCAAGCTCTAGCTAGAATTGAAGCTTAAATCAAGGGTTGTACTTGTGATGAGATACCATAGTACGTATGTACTAATACACAAGCATTGGCATGCTCATGGTTCTTTAGGCATTAAATATATACAAGATTATATATGTCTATGACGAGCTTGCTCACAAACAAGTTACGAGTTTCAATAAAGACACAAGCATAGGCATTCTTATGTTTTTTTTTAAATGAAATATACGCATGATTCAAGAATAACAGGCCACGACTATATGAGCCCATCACGAGCTTGCTCACAAACAAGTTACAAGTTTCGTGCTTAGCTCTTTACTTAACAACCTTAAAGTCCTGATCAAGCTTGGTTCATTTTTGAATAAGAAGAAGCAAACAAGGCTTTAATGAGCCAAGCAACGAGACTGCTCATGAACAGCTTGGATTGCTTACCATCCTCAACACACTTCAAAGGAATGGAAGGTGGTTGATGGGGGTGTTGGACTTAGTCGAGGGCTTGTATGTATGCGGCATCTAGGAAACCTCATGGGGTCGGATTTTGCAAGCACATGGCTAATGATTGGTTTGCTAATAATACCTTTTTGTTGGGAAGTCGGAGTCGGGCTATGTTTTGGAAGGATGCACAGTGCAGCGCGGTAATTTTCCTGCATTTATTTCCTTGGTGTACAAGGTTGCATTGCCGTCAGGCCGGAAGTTGTGTCATAGAACGGGTGGGTTTGAAATCTATCATTTCAGAGACATTTCAGGATTGTAAGCTGACCCAAAGTTTGAAGAAGAGAGATTGCTCCCTTTAGTTCATTTGGATACATGGAATACAATGACAGTCAAAGAGCACAGCAATAAAATCTCAGAATAGTGGATGGAGTGGAGAGATCTCTTTACTCATAGTTGTGTTGTTCCTAATATGCTAAGTTACAACAATTTCCTTGTTAGAGATACAACTGCATGCAGACTTGTATTCGCTGCCCATAACGTGTTGCTCCAAAATTAAAAGTGCAATTGTCTATCGAGTGGATACTTATGCTACTCTCTGCATATAGTGCTCCAAGAAGATCTCTCAGTGTGTCTAGATCTCTCTAACTACTTCTCGCGAAAAGATCTCTCTGAGCTTTATGTTTAGGTCTTATAAGGAAAACAAGGCATAGAGTCCCTTTATATGCTTTTTGGATACATAGACTCCTAAGTGGACTAGAATACTCTAGATCCTAGTAAATACGGGAGAAAAGCCGTACTCCAAACAAAACATTTTTCGAACTCAATAAGAACTCCTAAAATCCTGCTTAGAGTTGGAACAAGAATTCTACTTAAACCAACTATAAATTAAAGTTGACTAGGATATCTTGTAATCCTAGTTAGATTTGGAGGAGTTCCAATTATGCCCTATCTTGAGCATAGGTCTTAGGTACTCCTGGATAAGAGCTCCTGTTATTTAAAGAAGCTAGCTGTTGCTAACCTTCAAAATTGAAGGTTGAGAAATCTCGCCTCCCTTTCTGATTTCCTTGAAGGTTTTACAGAGCTTTGGCTACTTAAGTGGATAAAATTGTAGATTTGTCATCTTCCGGTTGCGCTGATCTGATATCTTGCAAGGGTCGAGTCTTTTCGATCAAACTTTACCCTAGGGATGCTTACCAGGTTCTCAGAAGATCTTTTCTCTCCCTGCTTCTCCGTCGATGCTTCTGTTATCAACGTTGTTGGCATGATTTTTGAGACCTTAAAGAACAAAGGTTTAATCAAACTCAAGAGTGAATAAATATCCTGGCATTGAATTTTAGTGCTGATTTTTATCTTTTAGTTCTAGGGACTCGCTCTCCGATCTGACACCTGTTAAATCGTTGATTACATCGACAAATAAAATGATGACGTGAGTATTCGATTCTAGATAAAATGTAAAAGAAAAAAACACGAAATGTTGAGAAAACAAGATTATATAGAATGGGGGATCAACCCCTAAGTTACAAGTTTGCCGCCAACTGGTTGTTGGAATCTTCTACCTGCATAGTGCTTAAGAGGTTTTGTTAGGGTTGTTTTCTCTCCTTTTCTCTCGCTTTTCACCCTCTCTGATTTTGTGAACCTCGGTGTTTAAACCTCCCTCACCTTTACGTAGGATTTGCCTTTCCTTTCTGTGGAGGCTTCCTCCAAGAATCTTTTCAGGCTTGTCAATTTGTTTTTCATGATAAGTCCTCCTTCATTTGGCTTATCCTCTGGAAAGATATCACAGCCATATGAAAATAATCCTTCCTTTTACTTTGGGCTTTGAACTTTGAGGTAAAGTTTAAAAACTAGGCAGGTTTGGAACTTAAAAGGTTTGGAACCTCATTTAGCCATCAGTTAACGAAGTCAACCTTCTAGTCTATATGTGCAATCGAACTTTGATGAAGTTTGAAACCTTGTTGGGCACACACAAACCCTAAAAGTTTGGCCCACCAATCTGTAGCGAGACTTGTATGCCTTTATTTAACATTCAAGTCGAAGCGTCGTGAGTTCGAACTTGGCTGAAGTTCGAAACCTACTCCAAAACACATGAAAATGTTTTAAGTGCTAACAAAGCCTAGTATGAAACCAAAACGTAGATCAATATTTAAGGAAAATTAGATTGTAATGCCATTTAATCCAAAATTTGAAGAGGAGAGATTGCTCATTCTAATTCACTGGAAATGGATATGCATAATTTAATGATAATCAAAGATTACAAAGGTAAAACCACATAAAACATTATGTTGAGTGCAGAGATCCTCCTACTTAGATACTTTTTTTCCTAATATGCTAAGATGGAATACATCTCTTTGTTGGAGATAAAACTGCACAAGGAGTGGACTATACACCGTGCTTACCATGTGTGGCCCTCACACTCTAATTTATGGTTGGGATCTATGTTACATGGACTCGGTACGAGTGTCCGGATCGGATACGTGTCCAAGTGTCGGACTTGTCTAATTTTGAAAAAGCAAGACACAGGGACACGGCAAAATGTTCATATTTGTTATTGCTTTTTAGTTATTTCGAAGGCAAAAAGGTGTTTTATGTGATGTATTTGGTTTTAATTGACAACTTGTGTCGTCTCTAAGCAATAACTAATTAGACAAAAGAGTATAAGATAGTATTATAATGGCATATCCTATGAGATGTGTCGGACACATATCCCATACCCATGTCCAAGTGTCGAGTGTCCGACACGGGTACTTCACGCAAACCGAAGAGTCCATGTAACATAGGTTGGGATACAATTGGACATCGTGTGAACAATTATCTTACTCTCTACAGGTGTTGCTCTTATTCTACGAGATCTGGGAGAAGTGTCTACATCTCTCGAAACTACTTCTGCAATCAAAGATCTCTCTGGTCTACATCTGTAGATCTTATAAAAAAACAAGGCATAAAGTCCCTTTATATGATGTAGCGTACTCGGACTCCTATCTGGACTAGAATACTCTAAATCCTAGTTATTATGGGAGAGATTGTGCTCCAAATAAAAGCTTTTTCTACCGGATAAGAACCCTAAAATCCTGCTTAGAGTTGGAAGAAGAGTTCTACAGTGAACCAACTATAAATCTAAGTGGGTTAGATACCTCATAATCCTAGTTAGACTTGGAGGAGTTCCATTTATTCCCTAATTTCAGCAAAAGGTCTTACATCCCCTTGGATCGAAAGCTGGATTGACTCAAGGAGTTTTTGGGATGTTTTACGAGTTGGATTATTGAAGGAAGGATGAGAATCCATTGAAATGGGATAGTAGTGTTTGTGTCTACACTGCATGGTCACTTTGTGCTATATAGCGTAGGGGAACGCTTCGCTGGTTAGCGTGGAGGAGCGCTATGAGGGTACGCCCCTTTCCCTCCGAAGGTTGGGTTTGAAGAGAGAAGAGAAGGGGGGGGGGGGGGAGGCGTGCTCTTGGCTTATGACGATTTCCAGGATGGAGGAAAATCATGATGAGTTGGTGCTACATGTGTAACTGTTAATCACTAATAATTACTTCATTGTGATGTGGTGCATGGTTTTTTTCAGGTTTGGTTTGTTGCTTGGTCTTTTTGGCATGCTATGCTATGCCTTGGACTGGTTGTGAGTTAATTCACTGCGTGAGGTATGAGAGTTCTCGGGAACATGAGGAGGAGATGGCTGATGAATGCAAAAGGATTTGTTTTGAGAATGTGGAGGTGCTGCCGTACTGTCTTAGCCATTTTTTTTATATATATATGAGGGATCCTTTTTTCTCGTTCCAAGAAGCGTTCTCCAATGTCTATCACAAACTGTACACACAAGTTGCATCCATTGTGAATCCAAGCCCATGAAGCTAATCAGTATAATTGATCATTTTGCGAGCATGATATGCAAAGGAAGATCCTTTTGATCATGGTTCACTGAAATTTTATACTTTTAACCTTTGATCTTTTAGATTTAGCAGTGAAGTGCCTATTTGCTTTGTCAAAGTCATGTAAGTTTTTTAGTTATTGTTCTAGTAACCAGGTCGTAATCATGGTAGAGTTAGGGTTTTCTATGAGTGTATAGATGTTACTATAATTTCCGCAAGTTGAACTTCTGGTAATACTTTTGCGTGCTTGATGCCTCTTGGTTTCTCTGAGTGCGTACAAGAAAAAAAAAAAGGGCCCTTTTGCTTGCTAGATAGCTATCCCTTCCGAAGGTTATGCATCTTCTTCCTCCATTCTTCCTTGTGTCACTTGCCAGTTGGCATTTCACTAGAACGTCTCTCTTTTACCTTTGAACTGGTTAACTTTTGATAAATTTGCTCATTGGCTGCATGAACCAGTCAAAGGTTATATAAATGTAATAGTGGCAAAGCCTGTCGGTGTAACTAAAGGTTTTTCTGTTTGTATTGTTCTACTTAATTATCTGTGGTTTTGGTCTAAGCATTTTGCAGCTCTCACATTGATCTAAGTTTATCTGCTTAATCTAGGCCTTACATTGATCGGAACATGAACGCCAGCTTTATAGTTTTATTCATGGAAAAGTGAATTACGTGTAAGACTAATTTAGTTAAAAATCCTCTGCAGTATTCAAGCATTCTTGCCATTTTACCTTTGTTTACGGAACCAAACTTTCACTGCAGGTCCTTCTCGGGATAACTGACCCTGAGTTGGATATATTGGATACCTTTGAAGATGTTGAGTATGAAAGGAGGAGTGTCGTCGTTTCTTTGGTGGTATGTCTTACTGAAATCTTCTCATCTACTTTCTTTTCCTAATATATGCTATAGTCGATCTGTAAGTAACTAGTACTTTCTTTCGTAAGAATCAAGGACTTACATATAATAAGTGGTCACTTTCTTTCCATAAGAATTCCGGGGAGATTACGCAGAAACATGAGAATCTCCAGAATGTCACAATTACTAAATAATACGTGTTTTTCTTCCAAAAGAAATAAAAATGGATGGTTGTGGGTGTCATGCAGGATAGTTCTGAGAAGGTGCAGGCCTACACGTACGTTTGGGCGAATAGTACTGACCCCAACTTATATGGAGAATGGAACTTTGAGGTAAAGTGAATAAGCACTTTTCATTCCCTTTCACCTCATTTTTTACTTGCTTATTGAACTAGGTAACTGGATAATAACCTTTTTTTATTGCTTGTTGCCAGTATCTTTGTTTTGAATTGATTTTGTTGGCTCAACCTCTAAATATCTGTCAATGTGGTACAAATAGTTCTAGATGTAAAGTATTATGTAGGTTGGATAACTTTAACAAGGGTGAGTAGCTACTTCATCTAACAGAGACACGCAGATACAGTCTATTTGGTTTACCGTGAGGGGCTGTGATGGGTCTTTGGCTGTTTGAGTGATTCCTCCCCCCAAACTGGTGGTTCTTTTAAGAGGCTGACCCTTGTCATGGGAGAAGGGGAAAGTTGGGGTTTGGATCGTGAAGTTGGAATTTAACTCATTAGACCCATCTCATTCTATATATGAGTTTATCACGAGTCCCATCTCTCTCTACACTTCCGCTTCTTATAACAACTAGTTTAATGCTAATTGAGTTCAAGGGTGTGCATGGCGGATCCAGAATTTTACTTTGCATTGAGTTCAGTGTGTGTGTTTTTTCTTTCTCTCCCTGTTAGTGTGTAGCAAGCCCTATTTGATTTTCATAAGCAGAAGGGCTATTTGCAAAGTTCACAAAGAAAGGTTTAGGGAATCCATTTTGATGGCTTAGCATTAGCATGCCTCTATGTGTGTAAGAGATAGGGAAAGAGATAAATTAGCATGTATGTGTTCAAATCTTAGCTGCAGGAAACTCCTAATAAGGTGACGTTTCTCTCTCGGAAACTGGCTTTTGCGATTCCAAGTTAAGAGCTCCACGGGATCTCGTTCCAAGCTAATATGGGAACTCGATCCCATTAGCTGGATAGAGGTGCATGGAACAAGTGAGAGAATACCTGAAAATCAAGCCCTTTTCAACTCAATTCCTTGTTTCTCTCCTCCTTCAAGTCTTTAAAGTCTCCTTGTTTGTTGTTGCTGGCTATGTAAACTGCACTAAACAAATGATAATACTCTTTATGCATTTATTTATTCAAGCCGCTCCCGCTCCCAACCTCAGATTCTTCTTGGTGCTTACGCTCCCCTGCCCCCGTTCCCGCTCCCGCCCCCGCCTTGTGCAACTAAGGTTCAAATACATGTCATGTAAGTGAATATTCATCTCTTTACTTTCAAAAGTTGTTACAGAAGCATTCAAAAATGGAAAGTTAAACATTAATCATAGATATTCACCAATTAGCAGAGGGGTGGTTGTGAGTCGGTACTTCATATCATTGTTTCCCCACTGAGTATTCCTAACAAAGAACAAAGGCTTGTTGAACAACTGAACTTAGTTGAGGGCAGCATATGTATTTGTAAATGAATCGTTACATCAGCTATGCTGCCGGTGGAAGCACGCGGGCTTTCTGTTACCACAACAAAAACGTCAAGGGACGAGTGTATCTCAGGCTTCAAGGGTGGGGTTTATTTCAACAAGTATATAGGGAGCCTTGTCTCAAAGTGAAATTCACTCAAGTTTCTCCCTGACTTTATCCAATAGAGGAGTGTTCTCTTCCCATTGTAGTTCCTGAATTTTAATTGTTGAGCGGTTCCTAATTGTGGTCCAAGCATGTTGGAAAAAAGGAATACTCCGGCATTTTAATGGTATCCATTCGAGGACTTATGGTGCCATACAAACAAGTAGTCGCAATGAGCCAAAGCGTACTGTGCTACTCTTCCCAAAATTTCTCTCCTACAGTGTGAATCCCAAGTGATAAAAGCCACACATAAGTATTCACTGTTTGGGATTCATTTTTTAGGAATCTTATTAACTCACGAGCCAAATCATTCAGGAGTCAGAATGTAGCAAAAATGTCGATACGGCTTGTCGTGATTTCTTAAGACGCGTTATCATCACAGAAAGAAAATATATACGAGGACGTTGTCATTTCTTAGTAGGTTTTATGAGGGAAGCCTGTTGTATGTTTCAATGCAATTAATGCTAGCAAAAAACTTCTGATCAGTTTCTTCCGTTCATCTGGAATATCAGTTAAAATTTCTCGGATGTTCTCGCTTGTTTTTACTCATGCTTGGGTTGTGCTTCCCCAATTTCTTTAGCTTTTTCGGGAGTTTCAGAAGTAGTGTAAAAATTTGCAAAGATGACCTCCGCATATGCATTTGAATGTTTCTTTTCCCAAGTGTGGTCTTCTGTGACCTGTTCCAGAAGATCCATTTCTCACCAAGATTGTCAAAGCTTCTCTATAAGTTGCCTCTTGTTTATGAAGTAGCGATACTGTGCCCGTTTTTGATTTGTTATGTTTCTTTTTTCGTTTTCCTTTGTTTCTATAGTACCTTGTTTATAAATGTCTCACTTCACCGTATAATTTGTACAAGGAATGGAAACCATTGTACATGAAGGATTTTATCCAGATGACTACTGGTTTTGTGGAAGAACTGGAAGGTCCTGAATCAAAGCCTAGAGTGGCAACCTATGATTCCTTCTATCAGCAGGATGACATGACGACTCCTTGACTTTATTCTTCATCGTCCAAGTGTATAATTTATCCAAAGGTACACCCTGCACAGCTAAAATGCAGGTTGTGGCATTTGTTGTAAATAATGCCGGCGTTTAGGGTCTGCAAGTCCACTTCTTAGCAACCCTAGATTTCCTCTCACCTGGCTTCTGCTGGAACAATAATGTCATACTGAAATTCTACGTTCCTCAGTTCTGAATGTTATCTAGTGCATAGAACAATCTCTAGTAGCACATCTGACATGCACGCTCCCGCGTGTCACAGACACACACACACACACAGAGACCCCTCTCTTTTCTCCCAGGGAGAGAGGGTGTAAAGCAGTTGTTCGCATGTGTCCGGACGCCCGCAGGTGTGGGTGTTCGAACACAGACCTGATAGTTGTACAGTGCCCTTCTTTTTTCATCTATATTGACACAAACAAGAAAGATCTTGCTACAGCAGATTAATATGCAATCGCCAAACTCCCTTTCACACACGGTCTCTTCTCTCGTCAGACCCCAATTCTCACAGAACTAAAGTTACTTCTGCAGTTCTGCCCTAGAACGGGTGCCAACCATAGCCTTTTCTTACCATCTGCTCAACTATACGATGTTATGTTTTTAGCCAATAACTTCTTCAATTACTGTGGCCAACTGTTCCGGCACAAGTTATGGACGATGGTCGCCTATTCAATGGTAGATGTTTCGATGGTTTTAATTGCTATTGCTTTGAAGAATCAGAGAAACCATCTTGCTAATTGATAGGTTTGTTGAGAATTCGAGACATCTATTGAAGAGTGAAGCTGCTCTCTATTAAGGGAGAAGTCTTGATTCCACGCTTTCTATGCTTCCAATATTGCTGATGATGATGAAAAAAGATATCATGGAACCTGTACGATTGGAGGGAGGGAGATAAATCATCCAGAAAAAGAGGGTGAGGGAGAGAAAAGTGAGGAGTTTTTTGTGGTGAGGCACGTTCATTTGAGATGTTATTATAACATAAACATGAGAAAGCAAAATCGTAATTACACTGTTATAACATTCCAGTCCATTCAAGGACACATTCAAGTTGTATTTTGAAACCCCATAAAACTCACTTTTGTAACTTCTCCTTTCATTCAATTAATCATGTCTGTCACTCCATTAAACCATCTCCTGAAAAGAGAGAGACTCAGATTGTGAGAGGAAATATGTCTTTCTTTCAACCCTCGTTGAGCTCAAACTCTAACTTTGACGAGCACCGATGGGTCATTCAAATCCGCCGAGCGCTCGAGGAAGGTATTGAAGAAGATTTCGATGTTTCTGTCAGTATATTCTGTGTTCTGAAATCCCTCATGCTTAGTAGCCCAGTTTCTTACGTACCGCAGCAAGTTGCATTAGGTCCTTTCCATCATTGGCGGTCCGAGCTCATTGACATGGAAAGGTATAAGCTTGGTGCAGCCAAAAGGACGCAGAAGCAGCTCCAAAGCCTCAACTTTCAACGTCTTGTCGATCATTTGACAAAGCTCGAGCCGAGCATACCAGCTTCTTACCACAAGTATCTAGATCTCCATGGCGAGACGTTAGCGTGGATGATGGCTGTTGATTCTTCCTTCTTGCTCGAATTTCTTCAAGTTTACGCAGCCAAAGAAGGAAGCTACTTAGAAGACTAACATCAAGGATGTCACACTTGGTTGATATTTCCACGAGAAAGTCGGCACATCATGCCATACTTAGAGATATGGTGATGCTTGAGAATCAAATTCCGCTCTTTCTGT
Organism: Escallonia herrerae; assembly: GCA_033070095.1. Classification (NCBI taxonomy): domain Eukaryota; kingdom Viridiplantae; phylum Streptophyta; class Magnoliopsida; order Escalloniales; family Escalloniaceae; genus Escallonia; species Escallonia herrerae. The sequence continues at coordinate 853,282 of JAVXUP010000032.1, read as the reverse complement.
TGAGGAAGATTCTCGAGTACCGATTCTCGTGTTTAGATTTAGCCGATGATTTGCTAATATCAATGTTAACTGGCTTATCCAAAGAGCTTTCCCCATTTAAGATGATGGAAGAATTATCAGATCTTCAAGTCACAGACTGTGCTCACATGTTAGACTTCCTCTACCGCACGATAGTGCCCAAACTGAAAGAACTGTCCGAAATAGATGAATCTGCTGAGAACCAAGATGAAGTCAATGGTGGTGAAGATCAATCTTTCAGGTTCAGGATCAGGAAACTCCTATTCAAATTACAGGATGGCCCGGTACGTTCCTTGAAACGGTTTTTACTTTCGAAACCTCTTAGACTTGTGCTAAAATTGCCTTGGACAGTAGTCTCCAATCTTCCCTGGTTAAGACTCATCAAACAGCCTATTGATAACTTATGCTTCCCCCAAGATAAAGAAGAACTGAAGTCAGAAATTAGGAGTTCCAACAAAAGTAACAACACTGATGAACCTCCATTAATCGAGGAAATCTCAATCCCTTCCATCTCCGAGCTCTCCAAAGCCGGAGTATGCTTTCTGCCCACTAATGGTGGCATATTCTCCATTAATTTCGATCGTCAAGCATGCACATTGTACCTCCCTACCGTTAGTTTAGACGTGAACACGGAAGTTGTTATGAGAAACTTGGTAGCATATGAAGCATGCAGTGCATCAGGGCCGTTGGTTTTTACACGTTACACCGAGTTAATGAATGGGATGATCGACACCGAAGAGGACGCAAAGTTGCTTAGAGAAAGAGGGATCATCCTAAACCATCTCAAGAGTGACGAAGAGGTGGCCGCCAACTTGTGGAATGGGATGAGCAAGTCTCTGAGACTAACAAAAGTGCCCTTCTTGGATGAGGTGGTTGAAGATGTGAATAAGTATTACAATGGAATGTGGAAGACCAAAGTTGGGCAATTCATCAAGGGATATGTGTTTGAATCGTGGAAGTTCCTGGCATTGCTCGCTACTGTTTTCCTCTTGCTCTTGATGACTTTACTAGCGTTTTGCTCAGTTTATAGCTCTCCTCGTCGATCTCGTGTCAAGAGGTTTCGGTGATCTTTTTTGCCATCTTCTTCGTGTTCGTTGTTACCACTCAGTGTACCTAATATTTGCAAGTGTTAACTACACTCGGCGTCTTTAAAGTTTAGAATTATTACGGTACCCCAAAGTTCAGAATTATAGTACGCACATTTTGGTTAATGTTGTGTCCCACGGTATGGTTAACTAAAAATGGTGGTTGTAAAAAGCTAATGGCACCATCTTATTGGAGTCCTTTTTTTTTGTACAAACTACTCCTATTAGCATCTTGTACCAGTAGTTCTACAAGTGCATTGGATAATTTGTAAATCATTTGTGAGTAATTGTCGTCTATGTAACAGTGTTAAACATTCCTTATTCAGCAATAAGGGTCTGGCGAACTCTAAAATTTTAGTTGCTAATAGTATTTTAACAAATGTCGCAGCTTTTCAACAACTCAAATTATGTCCGCACCTCTTCATCTTTTGATATTCGCGTTATTGCAATAAGCTGGCAACATGTGCTCAATCTAGATATCATGTGCTCCATGATCCACAACGGAGTTCCCCTTAGAGTAAAGTAACCTAGATAGCACGCTTTTGTGCTCTGAGCATCTTCCGTCCATAATGAGTCGATGAAGAGGGTGGACAGCAATAATCATGCTAACAATGGATTCCAATCTTACAGTGTATTTGGATGAAGAGTTTTGAAGTACCTTGTATTTCAAAATCCATTCATTTTAAAATTCGTTGATTTACAAATTTATAGAATTACGAATTTAGTGTTTGAGTGATTTTGTAGAAGTGAGTATTTTATATGTGGATTTATATTTGAAAATTTGAACCTAGATAATTTGATAGTGTATAGGCACAAACTAGTGAGGGAGAGTCTTCTTTTTTTTTTTTTATGGAAGAAGTTACCTAAAATTATGAAGAAAGATGACTGTATTAGTTATTTATAGAGGGAATTTTTAGCACACTACGATCCGTTTGGAACCAATTCTTTTAGGATTTAGATTTCAGATTTGAAATTGGATTTTGAATTCAATTCACTTTTTTTTTTGTTTGGAACGAAAGGGAATTCAAATCACGGAATTTCAATTTTGTATTTGAAGAACAAAAGAAATGGAAAGGTAATAAATTTTTAGACAATTATATCCTTGACTTATGATAAAAAGTAAATTATGGTAAGTGGTTTTAAGTGTGCTAGTGCCACCACATGGTGGTGGTGGTGGCAGCATTGCACGGGGTAGCAACATCGACGGTGAAAATGGTGAGATGGTCAAATGATGGTATTAAGGTGTAACTGGTAGTCGTCAACTGATGCCAATAGTGATGCTGATAGCAATAGTGGTGGCGGTGGTGGCAATAATGGTGGCCTTGACACGGTAGGAATAGTGACGTTGGCAACGATGGTGGCGGTAGTGGTGTTGGCGGCAGTGATGATAGTGGTGGTAGCAGTAATGGTGACAGTAGCGACGGTGGCAATCGTGGTGGCGGCGGTAGTGTTAGTGGTGGTTGTGGCAGCAATGACAGTGGTAGCGGTGCGCGGCGGTGGCGGTGGCAGTGATGATAGTGGTGGTAGCAGTAATGGTGACAGTAGTGACGGTGGCAATCGTGGTGGTGGCGGTAGTGTTAGCGGTGGTTGTGGCAGCAATGATAGTGGTAGCGGCGCGCGGTGGTGGCGGTGGCAGTGATAGTGGCGACAATAGTGGTGGTGGTGGCAGTGGTAGTGGCGACAAGAGTGGTGGTGGTGGTGGTGACAGTAGTGGTGGTAGTATTTGTGCCGGTGGTAGTGATGGTGGCAGTAGTGATGCTGGTGGTGGTAGTAAAAGTGGTGTGGCGGTAGCGGCAATGAAGTTGGTGATGGTGAATTCATTATTGGAGAGATTCTGAAAAAATGGTAAGATTGGTAAATAATTATTTTTAATTCAAGTAAATCGAAATCATATGAAATTCGACTATTTTTCATTGGATTTCACATTATAGAAACAAATCCAGTCAAATCCCATAAAATCCAATTCCAATTCCTTTTTTTAATGTTCCGAACAACAAAATTTGAAATGAAATCCCATTAATTCCATGGTTTCAAACACATTCTAAGTTCCCTTTTCAAATCCCTCTTAAAATTTGATAAATCCATCTTATGAAATAAGGGATTTTGTATAATTTCAAAATCCTCCATAAAAGTGAAATCCACAGTTCAATTACTTTATCCAAACACACTTTTAGTGACCTATAAATGCTTGAAGATGCAGAAAATCTGAGCTTCCAAAAAGTTACTCTTATTTGCTGCAAGTTGTCTAACCATGGGTCTAGACCTGGCAAAAAAGGACCCGAACCCGCGGGTCTATCCGTATCTGCCAAAAAAAGCCGGGTACGGGTACAAGAATCATAGACCCGTTGAAATGTTACCCGTACCCGGACCGACCCGTAAATTCCGGTTCTGGTACGGGCTACCCAGGCTACCCGCGTTGGTTCAGTATATAACCATTAGGGTTCACTTTCTCTTCAGAGGCTCTCATTTCTTTCTCGTTGCTCACCTCCCTTTCTAAACTCTCTCGCCTCCCACAGCTCGTCTCTCTCTCTCTCTCTCTCTCTTTTCCTCCCAAAGTCAGATCCACCCACACCGCACAACCCATCTATCTCTCTTTTTCCCCCCAACGTTAGATCTACCGACGATCGCATCAAGTCAACTCGACGGCGCCATGGTCGCTCGTCACTCAATCCGTCACCGCCGTCTTAAGTATAGCTTCGCCGCAGCTTCGCTTGTCGTTCAACTTCAGGCTGACCACTAATTCAAATTTCAAATTTTCAACTAAAAGTCAGATCTGCTTCTAGAAACCCGATTCTCTTCCAGTTACCGCCAAACCCTCACTGTCGCCACTCGCCGGTCACAGATTCACCGCCGTCGCTGACGAAGGCTGATTTCTTTGACAGATCTGTCTTGATTTACAAAGTCATCGGACTATGCAACCGAATACCGATTAGATTTACCTGTATTTTTTTTTTGTTAATTTGTTTACAAATGTTCTGAATTTGAGGTGATTTTAATTTTAAAGATATGTGTTTATTGGTTTGGATTTGAGATCTAAGATTTGAGAACGGAGATTTGAGATGATTGTTAGGTTTTGTTGTGCAATTTTTAGAGGGTTATGGAAATTAGAAGTGATAATGGTGGAACCAAAAAGAAGGAAAAAAATAAACTAAAGAAAAAAAACAAGTGAATATAATTTTAAAAAGATTTTCCCTTGCTCGTTCCTTGCATCCCCCAATCCCTCGCCCTCTCCGACCCCACCAGCATCGGCCCCGCCCCCGCTGAGGATTTCTGGCGGATCACGGAGACCGGCGTGTCGCCGCTGGAGAGGTTGCGGGACAGCTACGTTAGCGTTTCGGCTGCGTTGGAGGGGTTCCCCCAGAGGACGAGCACGGCGGTTACCGACCGCAAAGCGGAGTACGCGGCGGCGATTGAAGTGAGTAGCAGGATGCAGGAGTCGGAGTATCCGTTGATAAGGACAGTCATTTGGTCGGAGCGGAGGGTCCGTGGGGGCAGTAGGATTGTGCGGTCCCACGGGTCCGGGGTGTGTCATCGGATGGGGAAGGCAGGAGGGGCACATAATATTATCGCCGCTACAAGCAAGAGGAATGGGACCGTCGTTTTCGGCAGGGGCCAACTTTTCGTGCGCCCAGCAAGGAGCTTCACGTTACGGACTAACGGTGTGAGCCCCGGCGCACGCAGAGGAGCGAAGAGAGCTGTATTTATCCACATTTCATACCCGGAATCAATTCTTTCAGATTTAGATTTCAACATGGGAATTGGATTTGGAATTCAACCCATTTTCTTTTGTTTGGGGAAAAAAAATTCAACTTACAGCATTTCTATTTTCTATTTGAAATATAAAGATAATAAATTTTTGGACAATTATATACTTGACTTACAATGAAAAATAAATTATAGTAAATAGTTTCACATGTACCGGTTCCAGCACATGTTGGTGGTAGTGTGAAAATAGTTGTGATATAAGTGGTGATGTAGTGGCACTGACGGTGGGAATGGTGGGATGGTCAATCGTAATGACGGTGATAGTGGTATTAAGGAGTAAGTAGTAGTAGGGACAATGTCAGTAGTGGTGATAATGATTTTGTTTGTGGCAGTTTGGCGTCAGTAGTGGTGTTATCTAATTGCATCAGTGCCAAGGTACAACGGTGGTGGTGGGGGCGGTCTAGTGATGGTTGCAGCGATAGTGGTGCTCGTGGTACCAAGGTGGTACTAGTGATAATGTTGGTGATAGAAGTTATGGTGACGGTAGCATCAACAATAGGGGGTGGTGTTGTGTAGTCGGAGTGGTGATAATGTCACATCAACGGCGATGGTCGTGGGGCGATCTAGTGATTCTAACAAAGGTGGTGGTGGTGCTATCTAGGAAATAATAATGCTATGTTGGTAATACTAGTAATGGTGGCAACAACATATATGGTTGTGGTGATGACAATCATGTTGATCACGAAAAGGTTGATCAATGGCATCGGTGTTAATAGTAGTGACAATGACGGTGGCGGCAATATTGATGGTGATGGAGATTGTAATGGTGGTGTTGTTGATGTAGCAATGATGGCCATTTATTGATGGTAATGGTGGTCGCGTGGTGATGTAGCACACTTGACAATTGTTGTGACGGTGGTTCTGGTCATGTTGTGTGACAGTTGTGGTGGGTGCAATTGTCCGGTGGTTGTGGCTATAACGGAGAGTGATGGTGGTGACGTTAAGTTGTTAACGTAATGGTGACAATAGTGGTGGCATTGGTGATAGTGGAAGTAAAGGTGGTATAGTGACAACGGCAAAAAAGATGATAGACAAGACTTCATTGGTTGTAGAGATTTGAACAAGGGTAAAATGGGGTAAATAAGTGCTTTTTGTTCAATTAAATCAAAATCCCAAGAATCTGACCAAAATTTTAATCGGATTTTACATTAGAAACAAATCCAGTCAGATTTCATAAAATTCAATTCTAATTCCTTTTTTCAATATTCCAAATAATAAAATTTGAATATTTAAAATAAAATTCCATCAATTCCGTACTTATAAACACACTCTAAGAGAGTTGAATATGTAATTAGCTAAATCTCGTGCTACATAGTGTAGCGGACGATACTTTTTATCATAATGTGTAGAGATGTCAAACGGGCCGGGCTTGGGCCGCCCGGCCAGGGCCCATCGGGCTTGAAGCGAAACCGGGCCGGGGCCGGGCCAAGGGGGCTGCCATCCGGGTCGGGCCGGCTGAGGAGAAATTCTAGGCCCAGTCCAGGCAGGCCCTGGCCTTAGGCCCAATTTCTAGGGCCGGGGCCCTAGAAATCTAATTTTGACATGTCCAATTTTAAATTTCATCTTTAGGCATGTCCAATTTTCAAAATTTGACAAATCTAATTTTTATCCTTTTATTTCATTATATGTAATATTCATATATATGTATGTATGTATAGATATATTTATTTGTCTCTCATTTTATTTTTTACTATATGTTAAATCTTTTCTTACTCTTCTTGGTGATCTTTATTAATAAAATCTGAACACATAACAATTATTACTATTTAAGAGAGACTGTTTCTACTATTTGATATTTTACTTTAAATTAATTGGCGAAAAACCCGGGATTGATACATGTTAATTCCCGAGACAATCTTAAGTAATAAGTATAGAAAAATAAATGTGTTCACCGGCTGCTTGTAAACAAACAGGCGAAGTTACTTATTTTTTTATATATACGAAAAAATATATATCTTGCTTGTAAAAATTTATTTTTTATATATATGGAAAAAAAGTATATTTTGTGAAAAAATTTATTCTTAAAACTTAAGAGAAGGAAAATAAAAAGAAATTACCTAATCATCCGGAAGTACTTCAATATCCGAGTCACTGCTCTTCCTATCATCAATCGGTTTATCTTGCTCGCGGTATTTCGCATCAAGATAATCCTTCCAACATACACATAGCTCGAGCGACTCGGGGTTAAGACGACTCCTCCTGTCATCCAAAACCCTCCCGCTGGCTGAAAATGCCGACTCTGAAGCAACCGTGGAGGCTTGCACTGGCAGTACATCCCGTGCAATTTGGGATAAAGTTTTATACATGTTTTGATTTTGTTTCCAAAAATTTAACAAATTAAAATTAACCTGTTCTTGCATTGATAAATCAGAATAATGATCAGTATTTGCATATACACCAATCTCATTAAAAGAGAAAAAAGTAGACGAACCTGCCGAATTAGAAGTACCTTCACCTGGTAGTTGTCTTGCTACTAGATGTTCAAAGCCCTTAAGGTATGGCGCATAATACCTCTCAACAGTGGATGATGTAGCTCGCCCGCGCACGTCAGCAGAATTACGATAGAGGTTGAACAATTCCTCAAACCTCTTGCTCACTTTTGCTGTGAGTGCGGTTGTCTCCTCTGCTGTGTAGCACATTAATTTCGATATCTCTTGTATCGAGGCGTTCACGCCATGCAACTTTAACCTAGGATCTAAACAAGTAGCCACAGCAAAAATAACAGGCAGTCTACTCCAATATTTATTAAACTTTTCATCCATCACTTTTACTATTTCCCTAAAGGGTCCTATATATCTCCATTTTGTTAACATTGTAGCCATCTTGAGAATTTCTATTACAGCGAGAGGAGAGGTGGGATAGTACGTACCAGACAATAAATTGGTAGACGTGTAGAATACCTCCAAAAATTCAGCTAGGTATGTGGCCATCTGCCATTCCTCTTGAGTTGGCAAGCCGGCTGGGAACTGGGTTAGTAGAAAATGCGTATAGACTTCTCGGTATGCCAGAATGTGTAAAAGCATATGGTATGTAGAGTTCCACCTGTGGACCACATCTGTAACTGCTCTCCTGCGAGGCATATTATATTCAACACACAACGTTTTAAATTGTTGTGTTCTCGGACTCGAGCTATTAACATACGCTGTCATACCCCTCATTTTGACAAGAATATCTCCTGCAGCAGCTAAACCATCTTGAACAATTAAATTAATTATATGACAAACACAACGAACATGAAATAATTCACCAGAAAGTACAGGTTTGAGGCTCTCCTTTAAAGCATCAACAGCAGCTGTATTGTTAGAAGCATTATCAAAACTAATACTCATAATCTTATCCTTTAATTTAAATGTGGTACATGCTTTTAATATAAGAGTAGCAATGTTCATTCCATCATGCGGAAAAGGAAAGAGCTCGAAAGCGATGATTCTCTTGTGCATAACCCAATCTGCATCAATCCAATGAGCGGTCACACAAGAATAACTAACAAAAGTAAATGGAGATTGCCAAATATCAGAAGTAAGACTAACTTTACCGTCAAATTTATCGAAATAATCGATAAGGCGTGCTTTAGCAGCATTGTACTGTCGGAGTGCATCGGATCTAGTTGTGTTTCTATGAACCTTTTTGTACAAAGGTTGAACGTATGTGTTCATATATCTAGAGTGCTTAGGATTATCGGCAAAAGAAAAGGCTTGTTCATCGTGAATAACAAATTCAGCGAGACCGTCTCTTTGCTCTCGCTGATTATAAACAAATAACTTACCGTCAAAAGATAACTGCGTTTGGGTAGGTTCGACGTGGCCTTGTCGAGGTGCACACTGAGGGTAATGCCTGTTAAGATGTCCATTACCACTACCAGACGAAAATAATTTAGCGCAGTACTTACATCGAGCTTTTCGGATGCCGTCCACCGTAACTACATCGAAATGATTCCAACACTCGGCTTTCTTTTTTTTCCCCTTTTGGACTTCTGGCTCATTACCGGAGGCATTGCTCGGCCCTTCTTCATCATGACCAGGCATAGGGTTGAGATTATGCCACGGAGTAGTAGCTTCGCCAACCGAGCTGCGTCCTTGACTATAATGCGGGGGGTCTTCATCAGGCGTGTATTCAAAATCTGGAATGTTTTGATTGAACTCCCAATTGGCTTGGGTATCTATCATACAGCCTGTACTCATTCGTCCAGGAACGAATGGTTGTGTTGGTGCTTGGATTGGTGTTTGTGATGGCCGTGGCGCTGGCGCTTGTGCTTGCGATGATGATGATGTTTTTCGTGATGATGATCCACGCCTCAGTTTCTTCAATAATCCAGCCATATTTCACGCTAAACTTTTTTACTAGATTGGAAATCAAAATTCGTAAGAGTAACTAAATACACAAGTATAAGAGTAGTAATAAGAAATAACAATTAAAAGAATGAACGAGTAACAAATATTAATCACTGAGGGTAATTCTGATCCAATTGGAGAGAGTTAGTATTTAAAAAGTATTTAGTAATAGTAATTAATAAATAAAAATTCACTAATTACTAATTACTAGACAAAAGAATTAGAGAGTAACAAATTAATAAGAGTAGTTGTTAGTAATTAGAATTTAGCAAGAGTAGTAATTAATAAACAAGAGTACTAATTAGTAAATACTAGTAGTAATTAGCAAGAGTAGTAATTGGAGAGGGAAATAGTAGCAAAGCTTGTAGAAATATAGAATGTTTAGATAAGAGAGAGTAAGAAGATTGGTGTGAAAAATTAGAGAGAAATGGTGTGAATTTATAGATTTTTAGAAACTTCACAAAAGACCAAAATACCCCTAAAAACTATCCGTTTATAGTTGTTGGGGAGGGTAAGAGTGTAAAAACCTTTAAAGGAGTTGGAAAAATTAAGTTAGACTAAAATACCCCCCAAACTAGCCGTTATATTGCTGTTGGGGGGATAAAAGTGGAATTTTGCGAGAATATATCCGTTGGAGGAAAAGGGGGGAGAAGGGGGGAAAAACAAAAAATTCAAACAGGTGGGGTCGGAACCGGGCCCCGAACCGAGCCGGATAACCGGGCCAGTCCCGGGCCTATTTTCGGGCCGGGCCAGACCCGGGCTTTTTCCCAGATTTTGTCGGCCTGGTCCAGGCCCAGGCCCTAAGCCCAATTCCTCCGAGCTAACCCTGTTCATGAAAGGGCCGGGCTGGCCCGGGCTTTTTTCGGGCCGGGTCGGGCTCGGCCGCGGGCCGCCCGGCCCGTTTGACAACTCTAATAATGCGCCTTGTCAGTCATCCGCTACATAGTATAGCGGACGACTTTTGACCCTGACAATTGTCAGTCAAAAAGTCATCCGCTACACAGTATAGAGGATGACTTTTGCCTGCCAACTGTCACATCCTGTCCCCATGACCGTTACTTTGTCCTTATCCACCCCGTCCGCTACATAATGTAGCGGACGATGTGGCAGATAGATATACCCAAAAGTGTCCTAATTTTCAGCTCTTCTTTCATTTTCATCTTCTTGAGATCCACTTACTTCCATTTTCAGCTCCTTTCAAGTCCCAAACTTCAAGTGACACTTGCTTCAAGCTTCACTCAAGTAAGGTAAGTTTGTGAATGATGAAATTTTTTTTATCGGTTGAAAGATGAAGTTTTTTTTTTTGGATGAATATATAATTTTTTTGGGTTTATGTTTGTTGTATTTATTAGTCTATTCATCAAAGTAATTTAATTTGCAATATTTTAAGAAATTAATTTGTTAACTTCAAAAAATTTATTATAGTTAAATTCAAAATTTTTGAGATAACGTTAACTCCAAAAAATTTATTATAATTAAATTCAGTTTTTTTAGATTATGTTTGTTATATTTTGGCATGCTAAATTTGTTATGTTGAAGAAATTAATAATTTTTAAATTGGAGATACTTTTGATATTATGTTTGTTATATTTGTCATGCTAAAAATGTTATTTGATAGTTAAGCGTAATCTATTTCTACATAAGTTTTGTTTTAGAATGTCTGATTTCGTGTCAAGCTCCAACACCCCAGTAGATGCTAGTGCTCCATATCTAGGGCGAACATTTCAAACACTGGAGGAAGCAGAAGAATGTTTTTAAGCGTATTCGTTGAGGGTTAGTTTTAGACTAAAGACTACAAGAAAAAGTAGCATAACAAAAAAAAATATATGCTCTCGCTTATACGAGTGTTCTAGGAGCAGACTCCCATTGCCAAATGAGACACACGTCAATAATGATGAAGTGGTGACGAAATAGGATATGCGCGGAGAAGACGGGACTGTTTTGCACGCACCAATTGAAACGTCAAGATGTTCATAAACCATAAACCCAAGCAAGATCATTGGCTTATTACTAGCTTGGAGTTGGCACACAAACACCCATTAATAACCCCTTCTAAGGTGAGTCAGATGCATCAACACAAGAAGATGGGTAATGTTGCAAGGAGCTTGATTCACACAATGAGTAATGCGCGGATAGGACCTACCGACATTAATATTCTTACTGAACAGGCTAGGGAAATTCATAATCTAAACTTTAATACGACAGATGTTCGTAACGCGGTCCAAACTGAAAGACGAGCCGTGTATGACCTCAATGATGCTCAATTTACAACGAGCCTATTGAAGCGGATGCAGACGGAGGACATGCAGTTTACCTATGATTATAAACATGATGACGAGCACCGAGTTACCATAATTTTTTGGGTCGACGGTCATTCGAGACTTGCTTATAAGCATATTAGGAATGTTGTGACTTTCGACATCACATACTGTACCAACAAGTACTCGATGCCGTTCGCTCCTTTCACAGGCGTCAATCATCATTATCACTCCATCCTGTTCGGGTTCGCTTTGTTGAGTGACGAAAGCGAGAGTTATTTTGTATGGTTGTTTAGGACGTGGCTGAAAGCAATGAACTTCAAAGTACCCAAAGTTATCATCACCGATCAAGATTTTGACAACGAAGTATGCTATTGCTACTATCTTCATGGATACTCGACATAACTTGTGCACTTGGCACATAAGCAACAAATACCCTGAACATCTGCATCACGTGTATGCAAAGTATCCAAACTTTAAACATGATTTTGACAGGTGCTTTAACAAGTCATTAACGATTGTGGAATTTGAAGAGAGATAGGAAAAGCTTGTTCGGGATTGCTCATTGCAAGACAACAAGTGGCTTCAACACTTGTAAACAAGGTGACAAAAAAGTCTACATGTCAGTATAAGGTTTATTCGTTGGTGAACGACTTCACCCCTGAGAAATTGCGCAGACTGCATATCGTGATCCATGACACAGAGACAGATCAGTGACATGTGTTTGCAAGAAGTTTGAGGTTCATGGCATGCTGTGTAGACACATTCTGCGGTTTTTCACCCAAAAGAATTTCAAGGCAATCCCTGACAAATACGTCTTGCCGCAGTGGACCAAGGTTGCAAACAGGTTGCACGGTACCATTGCCTTTCCGGAGCATCCATACACTGACTTTGAAGAATCAGAGACGTTGCGGTATAATCATCTGGTGACAATGTTTACACATTTGCCTGTAAAGTGTGCTGCTACAATAGCCAGATATAAACATCTCCGCGAGATAGCGGAGCAGCATGAGCCCATCGTCGACCAGTTTGAAGTAGCTTCAGTCAGCAATGTGGTTGACACTGAGCCTACGTAGGGATCAGAAGATGATGCGCCGGTTGAGGAGGACGACAATGATATCCGGGCTTTGGATCCAATTATATAGCAAACGAAAGGCCGTAAGAGATCTACACGGATGAAGAGCTCTATTGAACAAGCAACTCAACCTGAAAAGCTAAGAAGGTGTGCACTGTGTAACAAAATGACCAATCATGACAATCGGAACCATTACAAGGCACTGGGAATAAGTCCAGGGGGTTTGCAAGACGAGGAAGAAGATGATGCCGAAGACGAGGAAGTAGAAGATGCAGTGGACCTTTAGTCTAATTAATTTTTTTTGTAACAATCTTTTATGAGCCATCAACTCTGTTGGACTTTTTGTAATAATTCTTTTGTATTTTTTTGTAATAATTTTTATGAGCCAGAAACATATCACAAAATAACACTAATTTTTTCCCCTCCGCCCACTACATACTGTAGCAGATGGACTAACAGAAACACTGGACTTCAACACTTAGAATTTTTTTGGTATTAGAACGTTCACTACACTATGTAGCGGAGGACCTAGCAGAAACATTAAACTTCAACACTTAGATTTTTTTTGTTGTTTTAGGCAGTTCGCTATACTATGTAGCGGACGGCCTAACTGAAACATTACACTTCAACACTTGATTGTTTTTGGGTGTTTTAGGAAGTCCGCTAGACTATGTAGCGGATGACATAACAGAAATATAAGATTTTGACACTTATAATTTTTTTGGTGTTTTAGACAGCCCACTATACTATGTAGCGGACGGCCAAAACTTTTTTGGTGTTTTAGACAGTTTGCTGTGCTATGTAGTGGACGACCTAACAGAAACATTAGAATTCAACACTTTTTTTTTTTGTGTTCTAGGTTGTCCGCTACATAGTGTAGCAGACGGCCTAGCAGATACATTATACTTCGACACTTAGAATTTTTTTGGTGTTTTAGACCATCCACTTTACTATGTAGCGGACGACCTAACAGAAACATTAGAATTCAACACTTTTTTTTTTTTTGTGTTCTAGGTTGTCCGCTACATAGTGTGGCAGACGGCCTAGCAGATACATTATACTTCGACACTTAGAATGTTTTTGGTGTTTTAGACCATCCACTTTACTATGTAGCGGACGACCTAACAGAAACATTAGACTTCAATATTTAGTATTTTTTTTGGTGTTTTAGACAGTCCGCTACACTATGTAGCGGACGGTGTACCAGTATAGGTGTAAAGACATTCCCTCATTTCTTTCTCACCATCTACATGTTTCAATGAGGGCAAAAAAATCACACCATAACATATTCTTATCACCATTAAAACACAACACACAACACCAAAAACAACCACAACACACAAAAATACATGTCTCAAAGAATGAGATCAAATGCTTCAAATAAAAAATTCTATGTCATAAAAAATAATCGTTTACAATGTCATCCTTAGGCCTCATATTGAGCTAGATTCTCGTCGTTAGCCGGATGTACAATAAACCTAACTGCTCTAGGGCGGCCACTATGATATTTATCAAGCTATTCTATATCTAAAGGCTTTTAAGTCTGCTTCGCTCTAAATGGCCGCCTTGAGGCTCTTACGCCAACAAATGTAGTCCATGTACATGTAGATGAAGACGCCACAGTCCAAATGATTAGCTTGCTTGGGTCTCTTCCTATTCAAGATAACTTTGAGATTCGGCTTCCCCGATACTCTTAGTCCACGGAGAGAGTGGACCATGGCACAAAGCAAATCCTGTGGAGAAGTAAAAATTGGGGTAAGCTACGAATTAACAATTACAATAAGAAAAAATAAATAAGCATAAAACAACATTCGCAAGATTACCATAGCATCCAATTGATATTTAAAAAGCTTTTTTACGGTCATTTCTCTGGCATCGTCGTGGAGACTGTCGAGGACTGTACGACCATTTGAGTTGGTTCATAGCAAACCAAGTACCAGTGGTTCCTATTACTACAAAATGGTATTAGGAACACGTCTGCATCAAGGGCGCTCACCGGACTATCCCTATTAAGAAATGCAAGGAGCGGAGCCACCTGTTTTAAGTGGATCAAACTTTTCCTCCCCCTCGTTTTGACCTAATTCTTCTATTCAGCTACAAGCATGCCATGAAAAAAATACATCCATAAAAAAATGTAGGGATACGCATTCCGCATATCCCGATCCCTTAGTCTCAAAATTTCGATGTAGGCAGAGATCATAGTGTCGTCTAACCAAGCCCCAGAGATAGGGTGGACATTTCGCCCCATGAGATATTACAATCCATGCCATTTGGACATTCCACACCACTTGACGCTTTTCCTCCTGGGGGGCCCGTGGATTTGGAGACATTTTGCCGGCTGTAGAGGCTTCAATGGATGTCCTTTGGAATAAGGGAGGGGGGGGGGGTCGACAGGCTAATATTCCTCTTCGGGGGGCTAGACTGTCTGGCCCATGGGATGAATTGCAGTGACTCGGGGAGATTGAAGTTTGCGTAGTCGAAGTCTTGTGTGACTTGACTCTGAGAGAGGGGTAGTAGTACTTTTGAGTCCTGAAGCAAAGAAAACGAGGAGGCACTGAAATCATCCTAATGAGGCATTCCCATGCTCGATGGGGCCCCAAGTACCACCCTTCCCGCTACGGAGGGACCATCAACTCCCTTGCTCACCCCCAAAGTCTGCCCTCAGAGATCACCTTATCCCTCACTCACATGGGGAGGCAGCTGCCCTAGATAATCCAATCCTGGGCCCAAAAATTCCCGTAACCAAACGCCAAGGCATTAGCTTGGGTGTAAAGTTTCTCTCCCATGGCATCCACCACTTTCACCCGCTCGCTCAGCTTTCTGAAGAAGGCAAGCGAGGCATTAACCTACATCTAAAGAGATAATTAGTAACGCCATTAAATCCAATAAAAAGCATTGGTTCGGCAACTTAAGAGATTATATGCCTTGCGCTCATCTATCTGACCACTAGGGTAGTATTTATGCCCTTTTTCAAACCTTATTGGGGCTATTCTCTTCCGTGTAATGTGGTAGTACCACTTTTGTACTGCTCAATGCTGATCATGGGGTCAGGCTCCGACACAATGGCTACCAGCGTTCCTACCAATAATTCCAAAGCTCAATTTTTTCTGCGCACAATTTGTGCACATTCGCCTTGCCAAACCGTTGGACATCCCGTGGGTTCCTGTTAGCCTTCATATTTGGGGCATCGGCTGGCAACCCCTGCAGGCAGTCAAAATGACAAATTGTGCAATTTGGTAGTTGCCACTCCACTATCTCGAAGTAGATCAGTGGTGTGCGTTGTAACCCAGAGAGCGTGAAGATGAACGACTCTGCCACTCGTTGCTCCAATCGTTTGTACGGTGCCCAATGCATTTGACCTGGAGATAGCAAGTCGAACTCCCCTGATAGAGTATAATGTTGTGATGAGATCATCTCTCTTCCGGTAGTGGCTCTCCCTCCGCCTGTGTCATGACCCAAACCCACAGATAGGCCCGTGAGCTAGATCTGTGACCGGCTGCAGACCCAGTAAGCCTCCACCAGGGCTCTATCGGGCCTACTACAACCTGTACTCAGAATTTCAATCCAACTGACTAGATTTTAAACAATATTGGCTACTACGAGCCTCAATTATAAATTCCTCAATATCTAAATTAAGACTCCACTTACATGTCATTGACAATCATGAACAATTTCAAAGAGATCTAAGCTCCCTACAATAGTTCATCCATAAACAAAAATTCTCAAAATCAAAGACACTTCATTATGTTGTCTACCATAATCCTCGTGGCCTTCATCATTGCCAGTTCTATCTAAATCATCGCCTAAAAACATTTATAAAAGGGTGAGCTAGGGTCCGGTAAATACACATGCCATATCCCTAAAATAGGTTTGAGGATTTCAAACATGCCATGGGTTTTTCTTTTCAAATCAGAAATTCAATGTCACAAAATAAAATATTACTCAACATATTTACTTACATATATACACTTGCACCAAAAGAATCTCAACTGGAGTATAATCATAAAAAAAAAACTCATTAGCAACTGTCACCGTTAATCATAACTTGGTATACTGTGGTCAGCGTATGGTCCCACTGACTAGGACCCAAAATCCCTCCTTCACCCGGGATAAACAATATTGTGGACACAAGGGCGAATCATGACGCAACAGTACTGTGCGCCAATGTATGGTCCCATTGATCAGGACCCGGAATCCACTTTCTCCCATGGATATGGGGCACAGTAACCCAGTCAAATTTATCATCTCATTCAACATGTACAGAGAATAAATCAATTAGTTACACAATAGTCCATGGCATTCTAACTCAATTTTTCATCAAACTATTTATCACGAAAACATATGCATTAAAATTCTTCAAAAACCTTTATTTGATTAAAATATGTATACATTATATATTTTGCAAATAGAGTATAAAGAGGAACATGACAGTGGTACTTACTTGGATAGCTAAGCGGTTCTGGTTCCCAAACTTTCCCTAACTCATGTCTTTCGGAACCTAAACAACAACCATATGGATGTTATTTACTGCCGCTAAATCATGCCTAGGTGCTAAATTTTCCCCAAGTGCGCGAAATTACCAAAATAACCCCCAAGACTTGTGTATAATTACTAAATTACCCCCGACGCCTAACGTATCGCTACACACCCAATACAACTCAAAACATCCTTTTTAAAACAACTAGGTGGGATTTTCGAACAAAAATGGCCTTTCTGAAAATTCTCCGTTCGGAACCCTAAACTGCTCCTTAAATTGAGTGCTAAGGTTCCTATTTCAAAAAATATATAAATGGAACCAAAATGGCACAAAAATTCAGACGCTCAAGCTCTTCAGTGTGTTTAGACCACTGTTCGTTATATCAAACAATTCAAAAGCCTACTTTCAAAATAAAATCATTTCAGGCTTTTGGCATGATCAGAAAAATCCCAGAAAATTCCATGTTGAAGATTTTGGGAAACTAATGTGAGTTTTAGCTTCGTACTTTTCCCAAATATGCTCAAAAATTGCTTAAAATGTCTTGGGCAATGGATTTTTATGTAATTCTAGAAACAACATTTTTCAGCAAACCCTAGTTGTGTAGATTGACCATTTTGAGGAAGCAACATGATGAATATTAAAAAAATCAAAACTACAAAGTTAAATTAAACTTTCCTTTCTAAGGTTTTTAGAAATATAAGGTTCATAAAATTCCAATGAGTAATGACTTATCTATAGTAAATCGAAGTGGCTAATCAAAACAACATATCTTTGTGCAAACCAGTTTTGTTCAGTGATTAGTTTGGAGCAGAAATACTATGAATCTCAAGTAACTCAAAACTAAAAAGTTGAAGAGGACTTTCCAAAGTTTTTAGAAATATAAATTTTACAAAAATCCCATGAGTGATGAATGTTTTATGATAAATCGCAATGGCTGCTAGAAACTAAAAATTCTGGACTTCTACAGTGAATTAACTTTAAGGTCGTTTTTCAATGTGCAAAGTCGGATTCTGAGAAAACTCAAAACTAAAGAGTTGAAGGAAACACAATGAAATTTCAGAAAGGGTAAAATCATCTCAATCAGATTTGAAATAGAGGCGATATGACAAAAATACTAACCTATTCTTATTTTGCTCTACAACAGCCTCCTTCTCAATTACCACCGAAAGCTACCAATTTCATACCAAAAATATGTATAAAACGTCCAAATTCATGGTTAAACTAAAGAGAGAGTCTAAAAATTTTATTACCTTGAACTTTTCCTTATCCTAGCTTGGTTTTCCGTTCCCTTCTCTCTCTCCTTTTTCATGTGAAATAGGGATTGCAGATCTGCTAGGACGGCTGCCCTCTTAAGACTTCCTTTATATATGGTTGCCTTAGGTTGAAATAATTCTAAGGGCTAATTACACCTATGTCCCTGATGTTTGGGGGTAATTACACGCGAGGACACAAAGTTTTAAAATGTAACATTCCGTGACCAAACACTTTTAAAATGTATCAGACGTGTCCATTCGTTACAATTCCGTCCAAAAATTATACTTTTTTTAATGATGTCAGCAATACGTATTTTTAAAATGACGATACTACCTCTTTATATACAGAATATTTCAAAAATTTTAAGTTAAGATTTTAAGTCTTAATATAAACATTAGGGTTTCAAAACCCTAATCTTTAATTTCTCAATCTGTCAATTAGCTTCAAAAACATAATTTGCAAATTAGGTTCTCAATTTGCCAATTAGAGTTTCAAATCCCTAATTTGCAAATTAGGGCTTCAAAACCCTAATTTGCAAATTAGGGTTTCAATCTGCAATTGCAAATTAGGGCTTCAAAATCCAAAGATTGCAACCTCTTGTCGCCGAAAAGGGACCTGAACTCGATTAAGCGATGGAGCTACTGGCGGCATGGGGCAATTGAGCTGCTGGCATGGAATGAGGGAGTGGGTTGTTGTGGGGGAGGAGAGAAGAGATGAAGGGGGAAGAGTGACGTCGCCGGCGATAGGTTTCGACGCGGGCAAGAGATTACACGCGGTGGCTTGGGGTGGGCGGTGACGAGGAAGAGGGAGGTGGACGGGGTGGGCGGTGACGGGGTGACGACGAAGGGGGAGGCAGGCGAGGTGCGGCACCGGGGAAGGGGAGGCAGGAGGGTTGCGACACCGGGGAAGGGGAGGCAGGCAGGGTGGGTGGGTGACGGGGAAAGGGGAGGTAGACGGGGAAGGGGGAAGGGGGAGGTAGACGGGGAAGGGGGAAGGGGGAGGTAGAGTATCAGGATTTCAACTTTTATTTAGGGGCAACTTGGTCTTTTTGTCAGAACCGTTAAGTATTTTTGTATTCCGTTTGTCATTGGACATAAGTGTTACATTTTGAAACTTTGTGTCCTCGCGTGTAATTACCCCAAACCTCAGGGATATAGGTGTAATTAGCCCTAATTCTAAAGACTCCCCACACTTAGCTAGTGTTCTCATCTCACCCACATTCTTTTTAAAAGGTCACATTAATCTTAGATTAAGGTTAAAAATAAAAGTTTCATCGACAACTGAAACATTCCGGGCAATACATTCTTCCCACCTCATTAACTTGCAACTTAAGAGCACTATAGATTGTCGCTAAAGGTTGCTAATAAAATATCTGTTATGCAAATTGACGCTAAATGTTGGTGCAAAAATTGTCGCTAAAGAACTAAAATAACAAACAAGAAATACCAAGGTTCGGGGTATTACAGGCTGTACTTTTAATCGCACAACCGAGACCACACATTATCGGTTCCGTCCCTACAGTTGGGTGCACTGATACTAAAGTGTTCATAAGACCACACCTGAGAACAAAGGCTCGTATCATCAAAATTTATTATGCACCGACTAATAAAAAAATATTGAAAACGTAATTACAAAAAGTGATATGATATACTTGTAACAGTGAGAGACATGCACATATAGTTTTGGCGTTAGGCCTCGTTGCCTTGTGCAATGCTCGATAAAAGTACGTAAGAGTTGCTGCACCTCAGACATACTCCCCAACCTCTAACAGGTTACCCAACAACGGTAAATATTTGATGCTGACTGTATTCTTTAACATTTTTGGGAATAGAATTACCCCTATCACCCACAACAGGAAAGCCTTTGTATACATCACAAGCATCTCCTTCGCGTAGTTTTTCGGTAGAACCTTGTAGGTATCTAGCAGCCACTGCAACTTTATCCCACCAGTGCTAAAGTCGCTCTCGGGTATTGACCTAAAGAAGTCCCTAGCGGCTCTCTTATTTGATACTTCTGACAGAGGAGCAATTACCGGCCGTCCCGTCACCGGTAACCCTAAGATGAACGATCTTCTAGGATAATTGCCATCTCTCCAAGAGGGAACCTTTTAACAAGGGCACCAATTAAGGTCCGTTCAATTTGTTGAAAGATATTGCCATGTGTAAAAACCACGAACCCAATTCAATACAGCAATTTTTTCTGGTATTTGTTCAATTTTCAGGCTTCAAATTATTTGGATACTTCTACTGTGTTGAGGAGTGTTCTTTCCTACGAATTAATAAATATAATTTAAGCAAAGCAAACGGTATATAATGTTCGTGAGAATAAGAAAATAAACAAAAATAAGTATCTTACTTGTCCATTCTAGATAGAGGTACTAATATGATTTTCTTGATCGTATAATATGGAGGGATCTTCTGCTCTAGGATAAAATCCATTTTTTTGCGACTGAAATGACTAAAATTATGGAAAAACATCAAGTTTGGAAGCTTTTATCAAATGCTATAACACGTGCATAATACATATATAAATACATTTGAGATATATATTATCAATGCTAGCACATGCTCAATACACACACACACACACACACACACACACACATATTACCAATGCTAGCACATGCTCGATGCATAATCAAAATTATGCATAATATACAATACTCATCACAAATACGCAATACTCATTATAAACTCTAGATTATAAACAAATAAATGATTGATTTGTGAACTTTCGTTATTAACAAGACGATTGAAGGACTTCTTGAGAAGAAATTATGTAGATTCTTTTGCCAACGCCGTTGGGAAGATTGCGAAGAAAAAAGAAGGGAGAAGATTTTTGAAATTAGGATTTTTGTGTATATATATATACACCGTCCGCTACATTATGTGGTAGACGGTTACATTGTCCGCTACATTATGCAGCGGACAAAGTAATAGTCGTGGGGGATAGAATGTGACAGTTCGCAGGCCCTATACAGTGTAACAGACGAATTTTTGACTGGCAATTGTCAGGGCCAAAAAGTCGTCCGCTACATTGTGTAGCGGACGACTGCATTATGGTAAAAAGTACCGTCCACTACACTATGTAGTGGACGGTGCTATTTTTTTTTTTTTATAAAAAAAAAGATTTGGGCCTTCCATCCTTAAAGGATGATCACGATGGCAACTTGTCTTATTTTGACAGTGCTACCAATGAATCAGCTCCCTATATAAGGCTAATGACTAAAACTTCAATGTTTTATCTTGTTTTGCACAATTTACTAATTCTATTCTTTCTATGTTTTCTCTCTCCCAGTAACTCTCTCTACTTCACATGTTATCAGATCTGCTCATACCGCCCCGTTACAAGTCACCGTCGCCAGTCAACCTCTGCACCAGTAAACCACCCCCAACATCACAAACAACCGCCGGTATATAGACCCATCACTGCCGATTTATCTTCCCCAGTGATATCAAATTAAGCCTCTTGTATCTGCTCCTCTATCGGCTGTCCTCCATAATCTTTTTCACCTCCGTCTCATGCCAGCCTCCAATGCACCCGACCACAGCCCAATCAAGACTGTATCGACCCCTACCAAAATTAAAATCTGATAGCATTCAAATCCCACGGTTGGTCGAGAATAAAATAAAATTGCACCGCACTTTTACAATTGTAGCACCACTGCATCTGCGATGTTTTTCAAGGCCTTTGGAAGATTGGTGTTGGAATGCACTTGAAAACCAATTAACAAAGACGAAACATGAGAATACTCAACTTTATCCTAAGTCTAATTAAGTGAGAATTTTGTGATGTAAAATTACACGCCAGCCTTACGAAGAAGGCCCCATTATTGATAAAGAAGGGTTTAAATCTGGGATGGATATGTGATGCGAGGTTCTATTGTCACCGCCGAAATAGGTCACCGGCGACTGCGCGGCAGTGGCTGATTCTGTGATTTGGCCGTAGATAGAGGGCTAATAGGGTGGTTCCATACAGTGGCAATTAGGTGGCAGTGGCTGATCATGCGGGAGGAGAGAAGGTTGGCAGTGGTGGTTACTGGTTTGTCATGGTGGGGTTGGTGGGTCAGCGGTCTGGCTGATAACTTTGGCCAACTAATGGGGATTGTCTAATGATGGCTAATTTTGGGGGGGGGGGGGGTTAGGAGAGAGAGAGAGACAGTACGTTGCTGGCCATGGGGGGGGGGTGCGAAGGCTAATGGCTGGCGAAGGCGGTGTGTGTGTGTGTGTGAGAGAGATATTTATGTTTTCATTTTCATGATTTTCGTATTTAACTAGAAAATATAGTCCTGTACTTTTATCATTTTCACCAAAAAATTTTAGTTACTTTTTTCGACATTGGATTAAGTTTGAGTGAAAACAGTTAAAAACAACTCTGAGGTGTTTTCAGTTTTTTATTACTATTTGAGTAATTTTACTCAAAATGAAAATAGAAAATGATAAAAGTATACAAAAAAGAATCTTTTTTTTTTATCATCATTGCAAAAATCAGGAAATGAAAATGATAACAGTACGGGCCCAACTTTGTGCTCTATTATATGCTATCACCTATTTAGGTGTACTTATGAAATAAAAAATTCTAGCGACAAAGGATTAAGATTTGGAAGGCAAAGAAGGTGCTAATAAAATCCAAATACACATAATATAGACACCGCAGCATATCAGATACATTTGATACATAAATTTTTTTGCTGTTATCTTGATTGTAGTAAGATAGTTATAACTCCTGGTATAACGATGATCTGTTGTTACTGAATAATTTCAGATACTTTTATTGTTAAGTCTTTCAACAATAGTAGTCGCTAATTATTTAATTTTCATTAATTATCGTTACGTAGACGGTGTAACTATCGTTAAAAATTCCTTTAGACACCACAAAAGCTTGGATACTGTAAAAAGTTATTGAAAAATCTATATAATATATAATAACTGAAGCAAGAGCTAGAGATGTCAAATGGGCCGGGCTTGGGCCGGCCCAGCCCAAGCCCATCGGACCTCCAACAAATCGGACCGGGGCCGGGCCAAGGGGCTGCCAACCGGGCCGGGCTGCGCTGGGCCTGGTTCTAAGGATATCTGGGCCCGGTCCAAGCCCTAGGCCCAACATTTAGGGCCGGGCTTGGGCCGGCCCGGGCCCAATTTTCTTTTTTTTTTAATAATTTTTTTTGGCATTTTCTTGTTATTCAAGGTAAGGTTTTTTTTAATTATGATAATTTGCTGTTAGAGACGCTTTATTAAAGCGTCCCTAATAGATTCCAAGTTCCAGCCCACTCAAATTGTAACATAAATTGACAAAAAATAGCAAATGTGGGGTACAAAATGCATTGGGGTCAGCAATTTCAATACATAAAGATGTTGAAAATTTACTCGATCCCATGACCACTATATTTATAAAGAAAAAAAAATCAAAGACTTTAAGATGTGTTATTATTCTTCGCATTACTTAAATCTTCAGTACTGTTTAGGGGGGAAAAGGGGAATAAATCCATTGGGGGGAAAGGGGGGGGGGAAGTGGAATTTCAAAAGTAAAGAGGGGAGCCTGAACCGGGCCAGACCTGGGCCGGGCCAAACCCGGGTGTGATGATGTGAGACACAGCAAGGGCGGAGCAAGGGCAGAGACCAAGGGCTTCCCAAACAGAGCCTGAGGGTGGCAGTGCTACGAGGGCTATGGCGCAGAGTGAATACACGACGACAGTCACAGTCCAATGCTTAGGTCCAGAGTTAGGGTCATGTATGTTCCTTTCTCTAGGATTCTAGAGTGAGAAAGTGAAAGTGTTCTAAAAATGTCCAACCTCTAAATGAATTCTCAAGACCTTTATTTATAGAGGTTGAGATGATGATGTCATTACGCGACACGTGGTGCTCCCCGGGAGTGATACGTCGCCGAGGGGTCCACAGCTGTCGCTGCTCCACGGACTGTCGAATCATATATTCACCCAGCCTGCCCCACACAACGTCACTTTGTCAGTCTGGAAAGACTGGCTCCCACAGTGTCGGTGTGGCCAGAGAACCCCCCTTGATCTAGCCTCTAATCCAAGCCCTTGTAGAGTCCCACAGGCCTGGCAGTGGTGGGGAAGACCCGATGCCCAACTGCCAGGCGTACTAGGCGTGATGCCTTCCGAATATCTGCTCTCGTCTCGAAGTGACCCGGGGGTCATAGTCCATAGGGGTGCTGACGCAAGCCCCCAGTGCTGGAGCACGTAGGCCAGTCACGAAGACACCCTGGTGAAGACAGTGTCCGGAAGAGTCGCCTATCCCGCGGGTGAGTTCTTGTACCGAAGCACTAGGAGCGAGTCAAGATAGCATCACAAAGGAGCCATCTACCCGACGGGCCAGGTATCATCCCGGAGGAGCCGTCTACCTGGCGGAAGGGGAGTTGAAGAGCTCCTTGACGGAGATAGTGTCCCAGAGGAGTTGCCTATTCTGTAGGCCGAGGTAGCATCTCGGAGGAGCTGCCTACCTGGTGGAAGGGGAGTTGAAGAGCTCCCTGGCGGAGATAGTGTCCCGGAGGAGTCGCCTGTCCCCATGGAGAGTCCTTGTGCCATAGCACTCGGAGCGCGTCAAGGTAGCATCCCAGAGGAGCCGTCTACCCGACTGGCCGAGGTAACATCCTAGAGGATCTGTCTACCTGGTGGAAGGGGAGTTGAAGAGCTCCATGGTGAAGATAGTGTCCTGGAGGAGTCCCCTATCCCTGTGGCGAAGGGTCCTCGTGCCGGAGCACTACAAACGGAGCCCATTAGAATGAAGACGGCGATGGCTTTATGGTAACGAGCCCATCCCGTGGTGGCGATGACTTTGTGGTAACGAGTCCATCCCGCTGTGAGGGGTCCTCGTGCCGGAACACTACGAACGGATCCCCCTGTGATTGTGACGGCGATGTGTTTGGGGTAATGAGTCCATCCTGTGGCGGCAATGACTTTGTGGTAACGAGTCCATCCCGCTGTGAGGGGTCCTCGTGCCGGAGCACTACGAATGGAGCCCCTTGTGATTGTGACGGCGATGGCTTTGTGGTAACGAGCCCATCCCATGGTGGCGATTATTTTGTGTTAACGAGTCCATCTCGCTGCTAGGGGTCCTCGTGCCGGAGCACTACAAACTGAGTCTTTCGTGATTGTGACGGTGATGGCTTTGTGGTAACGAGCCCATCCCGTGGCAGCGATGACTTTGTGGTAACGAGTCCATCTCACTATGAGGGGTCCTCGTACCGGAGCACTACGAACAGAGCCCCCCGGAATACTGCACACTTCGGAGAGTGGGTCGAATCATGTTCCACATCCATGGTAGGGGCGCATGGTGTGGTGAATAAGTGTGATGCCAGGAGGCCTGTAACATGATTATGGCGCATGGGCGCGGCGATGACTGTCGCGAGACCAACCCTAGTGCCAGGGGCACATGTCATCGAAGTGGCACACGGGCGCGGCGACGACCATCGTGAGACCATACCTGGTGCTGGGGGCACATGTTATGGATGTGGCGTACGGGCGCGGCGACGACTGTCGTGAGACCTTACCTGGTGCCGGGGGTACATGTCATGAAAATGGCCCATAGGCGCAGTGAAGTGTGTATGGTGCCATGGGTGCCAGGGGGCATGACATTATGACAGAGAGCCGCGGGACAGGGCCGTATCAGCCGAGCGGCGCATGGGCGTGGCGGAGTGAGTAAGGTGCCGGGCACGACTATGTTAGTGGCGTGGCGCATGGGCGCGACGGAGTGCATGTGGTGCCAAGGGCACTATAGTGTGACAAGGAGCCAGGGGGCACGACTGTATCAGTGGCGTGGCGCATGGGCGCGGCAGAGTGCGTTTGGTGCTGAGGGCACTGTAGAGTGATAGAGAGCCCAGGGGCACGGCTGTATCAAGGGTGCGGTGCACGGGCGCGGCGGAGTGCGGGATGACGGGGGTCGCAGAGAGACTTTCGGGCGATGGGGGTCACTGAGTGACTTTTGGGCGATGGGGGTCGCGGAGTGACGTCCGGGCGATGGGGGTTGTGGAGTGACGTCCGGGCGATGGTGGTCACGGAGTGACGTCCGGGCGATGGTGGTCACGGAGTGGAGTCCGGGCGACAGGGGGTCGCGGAGTGACGGATGACGGATGTCGCGAGGTTGATGTGCGAACGTTTGTAAACATTGCGGAGGTGCATAGACTCGAGAAAACAAGTGCGCACGGGGGGGAGGAGGTGGGGGGGCAGGGAAGACCATAGGCCAAAAATAGGGGAAGTCCAAGGCCACCACCCATGGGGAGGCCAAGGCCGACCTTAGGGGGTGCCCAAGGCCACTCCCTCTTTTGGTGAACTTCGGGCGTACCGATGGTTGGTGTTATTTTGATGGGCAATGACGAATCTGGAAGTTGCGTAACGACGAACATGTTGCCGTGAGTCATACCCACATGACGAAGAAGGTGCCGAAGTCACATACGAAGTGTATGAAGCGAACAAAGCGCGAAAATGACTTTGTGTGAAATGTGAACAACCGGGGGGGGGGGTGGGGGAAGGCTAAGGCCAACCCCATGGCCTTGAGGGAGGCCGAGGCCGACCCATGGGGTTGGCCAAGGCCTTTGCCCTTGACCCCGTGGCTTCGATTGCGCCATCGGTGGATATTTTTGGTGAAAAGATGCTGGGGTGGTCGCGGCGCGACGAACGTGGTACCATGAGTCACGCTAACGTTAAATAATTGTTGACTAAGGCGTGCGAAGCAAGAAATGCATGTGACATGAGCGTGCACACTTTGACCGGTTTGATGTGCAAAGCGGGACCCCTAGTGGGCTTTTGGGTACGACCAGAATAGGTTGGGAACATAAGCCCCCTGCGTGTGGGGTGCGCGGAGGGGCAACCCGAGCTGGCGCCGCACGCATATTCGCAAGTTCACACTTAGAAGAATGTTTTATGTTTGTTGGTTTGAGAGTTGTTGACGTTGTCACTGTATGATGAAGGTGAAGAGTAGGTGGATTGAGCCACCTCGTGCACCACCTACGGAAGCCTGAGTATGGATAGGAGTTGACACAAGGGCATGATGATAGGGCGCAGGGGCGCAGGCGATGGGGGTCACTGAATCGGCGCTCGGACGCTGGCGACAGGGGTTGCGGAGACGGCACCCAGGTGCGGACGAAGGGATCGGCGATGGGGTAAGTGCTTCGAGCTACCTCGCGCACCACCTACCAAGTACATTGGTGTCGGGGTCGTCACGACACGGGACGGGATCAAAATTACAAAAAAAGTTCTAAGTGTAGGAGAGTACTAGATGGGTAAGGGTGCGCGAGGTGCGCGCGTTGGTTGTCAAAATTGTTTTTTGTTTCATGCTTGTGAGGATGGTGGCGATGATGTTTGGTGATGGTTATCGACTGTTGGGTGAATGTGTGCAGGCCGAAGTTTGGGGTGTAAGGCTTGGTGTGGTATGAAGCCGAAGAGTGGCCTTGGTGATGGAGGCCGAAGTGGGCATGGAGGATGGTCATGCGTTAGTGTTGAAGGTTGGCCGTGGGCGAAGAAAAGAAGATGAAGGTTGAAGGTGGTGGCCATGGCTTGGGGAGGCCCCAAATGGGTGGCATGGAGGATGGCCATGGAGTAAAGTGGAGAGGGTATGGCGATGAAGGGCCAAGGCCGGTCGG
The DNA here is from genome assembly GCA_033070095.1 of Escallonia herrerae. Classification (NCBI taxonomy): domain Eukaryota; kingdom Viridiplantae; phylum Streptophyta; class Magnoliopsida; order Escalloniales; family Escalloniaceae; genus Escallonia; species Escallonia herrerae. Next base: position 825,425 of record JAVXUP010000032.1, on the reverse strand, counting down.
TAGACCAAGGCCGCGAGGCCGAGGCCGACCAAGGCCTCTTGGCCGAGGCAAAGGTTGACCGGTGGGGAAGAGGGGGGGCGAGGCAGAGAGGGGTAGGGGGAAGAGTGGAGATGGGGGTGTGGGGTTGGGAGGCCGAGGCCAACATGGACGGAGGAGAAAGGGCCGAGCTTGGGAGCTTGGGAGCTTCCATGGAGCTTGGGAGCTTCCATGGAGAAAATGAGGAAGGGATGGAGGGGCGGTGGCGGCGGGGTGCCGCGGGTGGGCGAAAGGAAGGGGGCAAGGTCATAAGGGAAGGGAGCGAGGTCGAAGGGGAAGGGGGAGGGGGGCTGAGGCCAATCGGAGGAGAAGGAAAGGGGATGAGGGGAGAAAAGAAGGGGGGCGACGTGAGGCCTAGGGGGGAAGGAGGGGCGGGGGAAAGAAGGGAGGATAGAGTGAAGGGAAGGTCACCGGCGAGAAGGCGATGTCGGCTGAGGAGCTGCGCGGCAGGAGGCAGAGGCTGAAGGGCGGCGACACCAAGGCTGGGCGGCGCATGAGAAAGAAGAGAAAGAGATGAGTGAAATTAGGGTTAGGGTTTTGGGGTGGGACACAGTTCGGGTCCGGGTGGGTCGGGTCCAGGTGGGTCGCGAATCTGGGCGAGGATTGTTTTAGAGAAAATGGGCGCGCGGGTCATGCGGGGCGAGTTCTGCCCAGATCTGAATTGAATTTTTTGGCAAGCCTAAGAGGGAGCCCCCAAGAAAATTTTCACAATGAACAAGATGAGCATGAGAGGAGTGGGATGCTGAGAGTATGTAAAATTTTGTGAAAATTTTTCTGAGTGTCGAAAATTAAAGAGTGGGGCTCGGACAAGAGTGGTGATGGAGGAGAGAAAAAAAAATGTTAGAGGGAGAGTGATGAGAGCATGAATGTTGGGATTAGGTGGGGGAGATGAAAATTTTAAAATTGGTGAGAAAATTTTCTAAGTGTTGAGAAGATTTCTCGAGTGTTGGACGAAGCCTAAGGAGAAGGGGTGTGAAAATTTTTTTATAACAAAATTTTTCTAAGTGTTGAGTTCGGACAAGAGTGCCGAGGGAGACCGTTGAGGGTGATCATCGATGACCGGTTGCAAAAAAAAAAAGAAATTTTTTCTAAGTGTCAAGAATTTTTTTTTATAAAGGGTGGTCATGTGACCACACACAAGGGAGGTTGAGATGAGCGGGATGGGGGACTTAGGGTGATGGGCTGGCATCGATGACCAATTGAGTGACCAAGGTAAGGGAGGGTTGGTGAGGTGTGTTGCATGCATACCTGGCAGAGACGGTCGCGAGACCTGGGGAGTGTCAACTGACAGAGTTGAGACTTAGTAACGTGGCTCGAGCCACCCCGCGCACCACGCACCAAGTCGGTATGGGATGTGAAGCTGAAGGGGTTGGGAAGGGGTGAAGCCCCCGAGGTAGTGGATGGTATCAAGGGTGGTGTCAGTATACTTGGGCAAGAGCAATATAGCTTGAAAATTTTCTATGTTTGGAAAATGAGGGCCTCTTGGATGGCTGGGTTGAGGCTATGACTGGTAGTCCTGGTAGCCCTGCGTTGCTGACGCATGGTCGCTTGAGTGTGTCGGGCACGAGATGAACTACACTGCGATGCTCACCTACCCAGCGGAGTCGCCAAAATGATGCCATCGACGTGGAGGTGCCACAAGGAATGTAGTCCGAGTTAGATGCCAAGTGTGATGATGTGGGACACAGCAATGGCGGAGACCAAAGGCTTCCCAAACAGAGCCTGAGGGTGGCAGTGCTGCAAGGGCGATGGCGCATAGTGAATACACGACGACAGTCACAATCCGATGCTTAGGTCCAGAGTTAGGGTCCTGTATGTTTCTTTCTCTAGGATTCTAGAGTGAGAAAGTGAAAGTGTTCTGAAAATGTCCAACCTACGAATGAATTCTCATGACCTCTATTTATAGAGGTTGAGATGATGATGTCATTACGCGACACGTGGTGCTCCCCGGGAGTGACACGTCACTGAGAGGTCCACAGTTGCCGGTGCTCCACGGACTGTCGAATCACAAATTCACCCGACCTGCCCCGCACAGTGTCGCTCTGTCTGTCTGGAAAGACTGGCTCCCACAGCATCGGTGTGACAAGAGAACCCCTTGATCTAGCCTCCAATCTAAGCCCTTGCAGAGTCCTCTATGCCTGGCAGTGGTGGGGAAGACCCGATGCCTAATTGCTGGGCGTACTAGGCGCGATGCCCTCCGAAGACCTGCTCCCGTCTCGGAGTGACCCTGGGGTCATAGTCCATGGGGGTGCCGACGCAAGCCCCCAGTGCTGGAGCACGTAGGCCAGTCACGAAGACACCCTGGCGAAGATAGTGTCCCGGAGGAGTCACCTATCCCGTTGGTGAGTCCTTGTGCCGGAGCACTCAGGGCGCGTCAAGGTAGCATGCCTGAGGAGCCGTCTACCCGACGGGACAGGTAGCATCCCAGAAGAGCCATCTACCTAGCAGAAGGGGAGTTGAAGAGCTCCCTGACGGAGATAGTGCGACACCCTCAATCCAGGTGACATCATCGGGTTGAGTTATTGATCATAATCACATTCAAAACCCTCTACTGAATACGATAGTGTCCCGGAGGAGTCACCTATTCCATAGGTCGAGGTAGCATCCCAGAGGAGCCGTCTACCTGGCCGGCCGAGGTAGCATCCCGGAAGAGCCGTCTACCGGGCGGAAGGGGAGTTGAAGAGCTCCCTGGAGAAGATAGTGTCCCGGAGGAGTCGCCTATCCCCACGGTGAGTCCTTGTGTCGGAGCACGTGGAGCGTGTCAAGGTAGTATCCCGGAGGAGCCGTCTACCTGGCAGAAGGAGAGAAGAGCTCCCTGGCGAAGATAATGTCCAGGAGGAGTCACCTATCCCCATGGTGATGGGTTCTCGTGTCGGAGCACTACGAACAGAGCCCCCCGGAATGAAGACGGTGATAACTTTATGGTAACGAGCCCATCCCGTGACGGCGATGACTTTGTGGTAACGAGTCCATCCCGTTGCAAGGGGTCCTCGTGCCAGAGCACTACGAACGGAGCCCCTGTGATTATGACAGTGATGGGTTTGGGGTAACGAGCCCATCCCGTGGTGGCAATGACTTTGTGGTAACGAGTCCATCCCCTTGTGAAGGGTCCTCGTGCCAGAGCACTACAAACGGAGCCCCCCGTGATTATGACAGTAATGGCTTTGTGATAACGAGCCCATCCTGTGGCGGTGATGACTTTGTGGTAACGAGTCCATCCCGCTTCGAGGGGTCCTCGTGTTGGAGCACTACGAACGGAGGCCCACAGAATGAAGACGGCGATGGCTTTATGGTAATGAGCCCATCCCGTGGTGGGGATGACTTTGTGGTAACGAGTCCATCCCGCTGTGAGGGGTCCTCTTGCCAGAGCACTACAAACGGAGCCCCCCGTGATTGTGACGGTGATGGCTTTGTGGTAACGAGCCCATCCCGTGGCGGCGATGAATGTGGTAATGAGTCCATCCCGCTGTGAGGGGTCCTCGTGCCGGAGCACTACGAACGGAGCCCCCCAGAATGCTGCACATTCCAAAGAGTGGGTCGAAGCATGTTCCACGTCCATGGCAGGGGCCCATGGTATGGTGAATAAGTGTGATGCCCAGAGGCCTGTAACATGATTGTGGCGCATGGGCGTGGCGACGATTGTCGCGAGACCATACCTGGTGTCGGGGGCACATGTCATGGAAGTGGTGCATGGGCGCGGGGACGACCGTTGCGAGACCATACCTGGTGCTGGGGGCACATGTCATGGAAGTGGCGCACGGGCACGGCGATAACAGCCGCGAGACCATACCTGGTGCCGGGGCACATGTCATGGAAATAGCGCATAGGCGCGGTGAAGTGTGTATGGTGCCAGGGGGCACGACATTGTGACAGAGAGCCTCAGGGCAGGGCCGTATCAACAGAGCGGCGCATGGGTGCGTAAGGTGTTGGGGGCACGACTGTGTCAGTGGCGTGGCGCATGGGCGCGACGGAGTGCATGTGGTGCCAATGGCACTTAGTGTGACAAGGAGCCAGGGGGCACGACTGTATCAGTGGCGTGGTGCATGGGCGCGGTGGAGTGAGTATGGTGCCGAGGGCACTGTAGAGTGACAGAGAGCCTGGGGGCACGGCTGTATCAGCGGTGTGGCGCACGGGCGCGGTGGAGTGCCGGACGACGGGGGTCGCAGAGTGACTTCTGGGCGACGGGGGTCACGGAGTGATGTTCGGGCGACGGGGGTCGTGGAGTGACGTCCGGTCGACGGTGATTGCGGAGTGGCATCTGGGGAGACGGTGGTCATGGAGTGACGTCCGCGCGACAAGTGAACAACCGGGGGGAAGGCTATGGCAAACCTCATGGCCTTAAGGGTGGCCGAGGCTGACCCCATGGCCTTGGGGGAGGCCGAGGCCGACCCCATGGGGTTGGCCAAATCCTTTGCCCTTGACCCCGTCGCTCCGGTTGTGCCTTCGGTCGATGTTTTTGGTGAAAATGTGCTCGAGTGTTCGCGGCGCGACAGACGTGGTACCGTGAGTCATGCACGTTAAATAATTGTTGACTAAGGCGTGCGCAACAAGAAATGCACGTGACCTGAGTGTGCAAAGCGGGACCCCTAGTGGGCTTTTGGGTATGACCAGAATAGGTTGGGAACAATTTCCATATTACTAATTCTAAACGTTCTAAAACTCTAACTGATTCATCAACTTACTTATTAGAACTTAATTTTGACTATTATATACTTAAAACTACTCTCTAATATCTATATAAAAATTCATATATTTTAAAAACGAAAATAACATACTAAACTTAGAAGAGAAAAAAAATAATGCTACAATTGAGAATATTATCTTGGATAATGTTCTTATTTCCTGATAAATTAATTTTCATATTACTAAGCCTAATATAATTGAAAAATAAATTTTAAACGTTCTAAAACTCTAATTGTTTGATGAACTAACTTATTAGGACTTAAATTGACTATTACATTCTTAAAATCACTCTTCAATATGAATATAAAAATTCATATATCATTAAAACGAAAATAACATACTAGATTTAAAAGAAAAAAATGATGCTACAATTGAGAATATTATCTTGGATAATGTTCTTATTTCCTGATAAATTAATTTTCATATTACTAAGCCTAATATAATTGAAAAATAAATTTTAAACGTTCTAAAACTCTAATTGTTTGATGAACTAACTTATTAGGACTTAAATTGACTATTACATTCTTAAAATCACTCTCTAATATGAATAACAAAATTCATATATTTTAAAAACGAAAATAACATATTAGATTTAGAAGAGAGAAAAAAGATGATGCTAAAATTGAGATTGAAACAATAAAAAAAATATAATAATTGTTTACTTTTTTAAAAAATTACAAAAATAATGTAATGATTTGTTAATATAGTATAGTATAGTAGCTTTTAGAATCAATTTGATTAAACACAAAAATAACAAATGATTGTGCATGTATTAGAAAAAAGGTATAATTAAATCAAAAAATTCTTAATTTTTATATTTGAGAACATTTAAAATCTTTAAAATGTAAAAATATATCTTCGAAATTCTACAAAAGAAACAATTAACCAATTCGTGCTTGTATGGGGCCTTATGATCAATAAAAAGACTTTCTTACTTTTCATTTATTAAGTTTTTCATGAAAAAAACAAAAATTTATTAGTGCACTTAGTAGATATAGAAACTATAACTTGGTGAAAAGTCATTAAAGATGTAGAAAATAATTCCAACACTTTAAATAAGGACACATCATCTTCATCAATTTAATTTTATCATTACTAGTATCTTACAAGAAACACACACACACACACACACACACACACATTATGAAAATATTAGATATTATTTGGTCAAAAAATAAATTTGAGTAGTGAATTTGTTTTAAATAATTTTACAAAACTTATTGTAATCGAATATACACTGACAGTTTTTTTATAATAGGACTCAATATGAAATATATTATTTGTATAGTTGATTAAATTTAGATGAATAACAAGATGAATTAGTGAATATTAGACTAATTATGAGTTTTGAAACTTAATTTTGATTATAATAAAGTTGATTATAACTATGAGTAATAAATGATGTGAGCATTCAATAACAATTATATGAACTATTTAATCTCCACCCTGTAACCGTTAATTTAACATAAAAATATTTATTGAATTTTACAAGCTTAGTATAGTTAACAAGAATAACCCGATAAAAGTTGGTACACAAAATGTACATTATATTCTGATTAAATAAGTATCTATAGAAAAATATTATTAAAGGCATTTATTAGATATAAGAACTATAATTTTATGACAAATTGTAGACCTATAATATGTGGAAAGCAAAATCAACTTCATCAATGTACTTACCGATCAGGTATTATTTTGAACTATTAATACCTCAAAAGCACTAAAAACAAAAAGAAAACATTTTTGTCAGTTGAATGTCCTCACACATGCGTTTCACAAAAATTAAAAAAATATATATATAAAAAATAATTCGCAAAACATGTAACACCTCAAAAACTTTTGAAATTAAAGAATTATACTTATATGTAATATTTATAATTCAAAAGAAGTACGTCATAACCTCACAACTTTTTAATTTTAACCACAATACCTTTATATAGCACTAACATGACTATTTTATTACTGTAAGTACTAAGTCAACATTTATTTGAAATATTTGATAACTTAAAGAAAAAATTTAAATAAGGCAAGTATCTAGCAACTCCATTATATAAGTATTTATTTTTTATAATCAAATAAGATATTTTTTTAATAATGTTATTGTCTTTTTTGTCTTACGATATGTTGTACAAACCTTATGATGATTTACTGTATTTCATAAATCGGTCCGAACTTGGCTCGGATTACTGGACTAGTACGCATAACTACCGAGGTTAGTTGGTGGCAGTCTTTGTAATTTAACAGATACCGAAGGTATTTCTTTGTGGAACTTAACAGTATGTATGTACGAATATAGCAGGATAGGAAATGGATAATGGGCAGTGAGCTTCCAAATGGCAGTTTCTGTGCATATAGTCCCGGGGAAGTTCACTTTTGTACATCTACCGCCGCGGCAGCCGTCATTTACGAGGTGTTTGTTGAGGCCTCTGCGTTGCACATCCCTTCAAGAACAGGTATGAAGCACTACTGCTAGTCTTTTAAATTTGTTCAAGTATCTGTGTGGTTATTAGGGCCAAGAATATTGTCTTCCATTCCAGCCTAGCTGAATTCTGGCGTCGGCCACAATGCAAGGAGGGGCCTGACTTTCACAGCTTGTAAAATGCTTATCCTAATTTCGAAATCCTCATCAAGTCAATCATCAAACTGATTGCAGCTTTTTCTTCTTTACTGCATTTAATTAGACCTGGATTTTGCTGAGTGCCCCAGAAATTGAGTTTATTTGCAAATCTGGAATATGGTTTCACTGATATAGTCCGCAGTTAGAGTCCATTGGTAGATATACCTATGGTATGTGGGGTCTTAGCTTGTTGGTACCATCGATTAAGTGCTGGTTGCATCTATAGTGATAAAATCTTCGGATGGTTGCTGGTTACTTCTGACCGTCCTTAGGCGTCACGGCGGCCAATGCTTAGCTTCTTTCAGCACCTATGAACGAAGATATTGAAGTTTCAAGCGACTCGAGCTTCCAAATACTGGAGGTGCATCATAATTTAGGTGGGCTGCCTTGGGGTCTCAGACCAAATCTGAGTTCAGGTAGTTCAGTAATTTCACTCTAGTGAAAAGAAGTGGATGCTTTAGGCTTGATACCTGGTACAACATTTTATGTCCTATCTACACTTGCCTCTACTTACAGTATCAAAGTGTAGTATACTCCTTTTTCCCAGATGATCAAGACTTCGTATCTACATGCGTACGTAATTACACTTACTATTTACTCTTCTTTCTTCTTGTTCAATGTCCTAAAGGAAAGGTAAGAGCTATCGTTTCTAAAGTTAACCAATTAACTTTGTATATGTATATGTACAAAGTGGAGCTGTTTAAATCTACAGCTTGAACAACATATGATGAATGTTGATGCCAAGGAAATCGGTTTGCTGTATATGTGGAAGTGCCACAAGAAATGGAATCTAAGGCAGAAATTAAGTGTGAACTTGTGGGACAGTGCAAGGACGAAGGCCCAGAGCAAGGGCATAGGTTAAGGCTTTCTAGGCATAGGCTCTAGGTGAACACGCGACAAAGCCACGAGTTTAGCGCTTAGGTCTAGAGTCATGGTCTGAAGTCTAAGAGCTTTCTCTATTTGGGATTCTCTAGCTCTAGGATTCTAGAGTGAGAAAGCGAAATAAATGAATACCAATCTTCTGAGAATGAACTCTCAGGGCCACTATAGAGGTTGGGAAGGTGATGTATCAAGCAACACGTGACTCTCCGTGGAAGTGACACTGGGGGGGGGGAGGGGGGGGGGGGGCAAATGCCAATGCTATATAATTGGATCCCAAATTCACCTGGCCTGCTCTGCACTGTACAACTTCGTTCTTTATGTCTGGGAAGACTGGCTTACATAGCCCTGTTGTGTCCAGAAAACTCCTTCAAACAACCACCAGTCCAAAGCCCTTCTTGAGTCGGTTGAGAGATGCAGAAAACCTGATAGAGGCGGTGAAGGGCCGACCCCTAGCTGCCAAGCAGATTAGGTGTGATGCCCTCCAGTATCCTACTCCTATCTCGGAGTCACCCACCGGTCATGGTCCCCGGGGCTGTCGATAAAGAGCACCAAATGTCGAAGCTTGTAGACTAGTCGTAGACACCCTAGCATAGATAATCTCTCGATGGATCGCCTATCTCGCATTTGTCTTGTGCCGAGGTAATGTCCTGAATGAGTTGCCTATCCGATATACAGAGGTAGTGTCCAGGAGGAGTTGCCTATCTGGTAAGGTCGAGGTAGTGTCGCAAAGGAGTTGCCTACCTAGCGAGATGAGAGTCCTTATGTCGAAGCACTAAGAACACCCTAGCGGACATAATGTCTCGGATTAGTCACCTATCCCTTGAGGAGTCCTTGTGTTGGAGCACTCCGAACCGCCAAGGTAGTGTCCCGGAGGGATCGCCAACCTGGCCAGAGCTAGTCTTTGTGCTGAAGTACTTGGAGCTTCCTGGTGGAGATAGTGTCCCAGAGGAGTCATCTACTCGAGGGGATGATGTATTGTCCTGAAAAGTCGCCTACGCTGAAGAATGCTGCATACTCTAGAGAGTGGGTCAAAGCATGTTTCATGGCCAAGACGAGGTACAAATGGTGTGGTGAAGAGATAGACCAGCACCAGGACCGTGATAATGTGACAGATTGACTAGGGCGTGACTGTATAAGTGGGGTGGTGCATAGCACGTCGGGTTGTATAGGGTGCCGGTGGCATGCTCAATAAAGATGGCGTGAGGCTCGGCCACTTGAGTGTTACGCTGGAGCACATAACACGTCGACATGACATGGTCGTAGCTGAGGGAAGGAATGTCAGGGCTTGTGCGGAGTGAGGCGGCCCTCGGGCGGATTGAGAGGCATGGTATCGATGGCACATAGCTCGGAGACGGTGCTTTGGTGTAGCAGTGATAGGCGCTCGGGTGCGGTCGAGTAGTCGCAGGGTTCGGGCATTGTGAATGTTGTAATGTCACGGGGGTGTAACGCAAAAACGGTTGTCGAGCATAGTCAAACTGCACGTTCGTATTGACAGGCACTCGAGCACGGTCCGTCTTCATCACGCCCGGTTGTGTTGACCTAGGTCATGGAGCATGGAACTCCCAAGGAGTGAAGATACCAAGGGAGGAGGCAAGCGGCCCCCAAGAGAGGTGAGACTAAGGGACAAAGAGAGGGAGTCCCAAATTGGGGTATCTTGGGGCCCCGATACCAACACTTAGAATATTTTTGGCGATTGAGGCGCGCGGCATGTGACTTAGGGTGTGCGCTCCGGGTTAACCAGATTGGATGCGTTGAACTTTGACCGTTGAATATTTGTTGATATGTCACAGAAGCGGGACCGAAGAGCAGTCAAAGGTGGTAACCAGTATGGACCAGCAACAAATGTATAAGGGCCTTCATGCCTGTGGATATTAAGACAATAATATGCCAGCTCATTTTCTTCTTGAAAGCAATTAAATGTCCGAAGGGAGTCTCCTGCTGATGTTCTTGCCCATTCATGCTTCTCCATTGTCTTCTTAACTTGGGTGCATAACTTTTAATTCCAAAGGATGGTGTAAAAATAGTTTCTGAACCGAAAAATGGAACTGTGTTATTGCTTTATGTTTTTCAGTTTATTGTTCTTATCTTACATAATAAAACTATTTCCATATGGCACTTTTGAGATTTACCAAAAACTATACATGACTCCTACTAAATATGTTATTAGACTCCGCTCCCTGTGGTTTGTATTATGCTTACAAAAAAATCCATCCCGTGAAGCGTCCGTGATATAAAAGTTACGGCACCACAAATTTTTTTTGTGGTCTAGCGATACTGCCCTTAAGCTGTCTTCCCCTTCTTTAGTTGTTACCAACCGACGCAGCAAACCACAACCGGAATGCTGTCATCCCCCCCTCGCCCCCCCCACACACACACATAAAACACCATCCCACCCTCCCATCTCTCTCTATCCCCCTCTCCTCCTCTCCCCCCTCTCTTTCACACACACACACACACACACACAAAGACACACTCAAACCGCCATCATACCCGTAACTCAAGCAAAAATCCACCACCAACTCAAGCACAAAACCCATCAGTGGATCAAATTTGGCTTATACCACCATTGATCTCCAATACTCTCCCATCTAAGGCGAAAGTATGCAGGTGGTATTACAAAGCCAAAATGATCCATAATTTAACACTGCTGGAAAAACTGAAATCACAACAAATTCACTGCATTAACAGAAATGTAATCAAGACCCACTTCTAGGTTCACTTATTACTGAAATGGAGATAAGTTACTACTCTAGAGAATCTCTAGTGAGACTACACCTAAATCACCGCTCAGAAGGTGTGAAGCTGAATTGAATATGAAAAGGGAAAGTGTGTATAAACTCACATAGAAGATGAAAAGTGTTCAGGTGACAATAGTAAACCAAAAATTAGGAATTGTAGAAAGAAGATATGAAAACAAGACTTAAAGTGAAAACCTTTTAGAACTCCATCAAAGATAAAGGGCAAGATTCGAGAACCAGCTACTAAAATATACAAACAAGACCAACCAAGAAGAGAAAGAAAGAGAACCACTAAGGGAAGAAAATATAAAAGGAAAACAACTAAATTCTAAGCCAAGAGGTGACGGTAGGGCATAGGAGGTTGGCTCGCGGCGGTGCCGAAACTTCATGGATCAAGAAGCACCTCACCGATTGCTAGAGTTTTGCAGCGACGGCGGTGTAGATCAAGAAGCACAAGACCAATTGGTTGAGGTGTAGATCTGACGGTGGTCAATTTGCTTTCAATGGGGGCAGCGGGACAGTGGGGGTTGGTTGTGACCATGGGCAGTGGCTAAAGAAGGGGAAGAAAAGAAAAATTGGCTTGGCTTGGGAACTAGAGCATTGTAACTGTGAGTAGTAGTTGGCGGCTGGGTGGGTTGGGTAAATTTATTTTTTTATGAAGGGTACTACCCTCTTTTTATTGATTCTGTTAACTACGTGAACTGAAAAGTAAAAAAGAGTAGCTCAATATAATAAAAATAATTAGTAGACGCTACGTGTAACTTTGGATAAATCTCAGAAGTGCCGTGTGTAATTAACCCTATAACAAATTACCTTTGTCTATTTGTTGGTAATATAGATTGAGAATAGAGGTTTCTATTTCTATTTTGAACGCTTATGCAAGTTGAGATCATTTAAATGCCGGCTTTTTACATTTGTAAAACTGAATGCCCACATGGGATACTATGTGATTTTGAATGTGCAGTTGTTGTTATTGCTTTATGCTTTGTGCTTTGCTACATCCACCCTGACTCTGATCCATTACTGCATTTCGGCCTTCTTTCTCAGGTTGATGCAGGAATCGCGTGTGTACCATGCAATGGGAAAGGGTGGTTGTTATGTGATTTTTGCAAAGGGCAGAAAACTAATGTGAAAGCTGAAAACAATCGTATCTACCGCCGGTGTCCTTCTTGCAGAGCTGTAAGGATCCGTTTATACACCTCTTGTTCTTCTATTAGTGATAACTTAGTTATAGAGCGGGTGACATAAGCGAATTCCTGACTTAGTTTGCGTCTTTCGATTGTAGACATATGTGCAGTTCAGATTAGGTGTAGTAGGTAAAACGTAGTAACATGAAAGTATAACATAGTTCGATGTAAGACTCCTAACTTTCTCCGGTGACCAGCTTGGTACAGTCACTGACATCTTAGAAAAGGATTTGTTGTTTACTGGCTTCTGATGACTAAAAAAAACACAAGTTTCTTGGAGAATGCAGCTGGTGGAAAATTTTGGTTTAGGAGATCTGATATGTGTGGATATGATTAGCTCTCTCTGTCGTAAATACACTCTTACAGGACCAGCTAATTAAGGCAAGTAAATCTTTTTAATCATTTCGCTCTATTTCTTCTGCAGGTCGGCTATATCTTGTGTTCAAAGTGCAAAGTTTTTAAATGCGTTACCTTCCCTAATTACAGCGATGGCGAGGACCTAACCCTTTGAGCTAAAAGTTCAATGAATTGCTAGCATAGGCAGACGAGCAGCTGAGATGCTTCCAGCTACTATCCTTCTAAGTAGGTTTGTCTAAGCAGCATGCAATGTGCTTCTCTTTCCTAATTGTCCTCCTTATCAAGTTTTAGTGGCAAGATTACCTGTTAATTTGTGGAGCATGTTAGTTGTTTGATGGAAAGAGTAACTGTTTCCATTTGACTTTGTAATACATTGTAATATTCTAATCCTATAAACAGTTATTGCATCAGTTCTCGAGGCCAATGGGTCTTTCATGGTTTCTATTACAAGGGTGTATAACTGCTGCAATAGGAATTGGACGCTCCCTCTCTCTATAAAAATACTCATCTACCTTCTCTCTAATACCAAGCACAACAGGACGTCACCATGGCCGCCCCACTGTGCTTCCATGCGCGTGGGGCGGTAGCCACTTCGGCGATTAGATTGTAGGTTCCTTATACTCTTCTCGTGTGGTGTTCTCCGTTACGGCAGCAAAAGTGGTGGGAGAATCATGGCGAAGCACAGCTCACCGGATTTGATCGGAGACGGTGACCTCTAGGTAAGTCTCCAATCTTGGTCGATCGAAGTAGATCTGCTCGATCGTCCTCTTTTTCACCTTTCGCTGGAGGTGATCGGAATCTCGCCGGCGGTGATCGGAATATCTTTGACGGTAACCGAAATCTCAACGGTGATTTTGATAGTCATTTCTAAATGATCCTTCAGCTGTATAAATTTTATCTTATCTGTTTTCTACTGCAAAGAGGTGGAGGACGGGTATGCGGTTGGTTGTGGTGGCATTAGTAGTAACAAGAGGCTTGTTATGGAGGGGATTAGCCTTGGGTTGGGTTTGTTTCGTAGGAACCGGTGCAGTTTTGGGAGGGTAGGGTGGAGGGGGGATAGGGTCTTAGGGTGGGGGGGGGGGAGAGGTCTGTATTGTGGGTTTCGAGGTAATATGATTTTGGAGGGGGGGGGGGGGGGTTGTTTTGGGGTTTTAAGGCTCTTTCTTGGTTTTGAGCCTCATGTGTAACTACTTTGGTATGTTGCTGGTGAGCAGTGTTTCATTCGTCCGATATTGTGAGAATTTTGTACGGGTTTGATATGCGATAGTAGAAGGATGAATATTGCGGTGTTGAATATCCTTGGATGTGTGTTGTGCTTTCTAAATCAGTGTGCTCACCTTTAGGCCATGCGGTTCCTGATTGTCTGCCCTATAGTTACCACCTTGTGTTTTGTTTTGTAAGTTTATTAGGTGTATTGTTACTTTCCGACCTTTGCGGTTATGTATTCTGAGTCACGGGAATGTCGTGACCTATAATCTTTATAAGCTCTAGATCAGAGTGATTGTGTAACCTTACTTTATTAATACAATTCTCCTATTCTACAAAAAAAAAAGGGTGTATAACTGCTAACTACATATTATGTGAAAAATTGTAGGAAAAATTGTAGGAAAATTTTGTTAGAAGATTGTATCAAACTCCCTCTTTGTTAGCACGCAAAACCCATCACACCCTAGTTTATAATGAACGAGTACGGGCATTATATCTTGTCGGGCCTTTGTTAGGGGCATAATAAGGTTGCAACTTGAATGGGTTGGGTTGGGTTGGATTTTTACCCAACCAGAAAAATCAATGTGCTTTAAATGCCCAAGGAACTTTAACCCAACAAAAGATTGAATAAATTAGGTTAAGTTGGGTTGGGTTAAGTTGGTTTTTTTGGGTTGATTAAGATAAAATAAATTTGTTCTTTTTTTTATCAAAGTAAAAAGTGAAATGGTGGTGGTTGGCGCTAGCTGCCAGCAGCGTGGTGGTGGCAGTCGGCAGGGTGGTGGTTGTTGGCAACAGCAGCTGTGGCTGCCAACAGCTTCGGCTGCCAACAGCTTCATTGGCTGGTGGTTAAAAAATGTTACTTTTACCAAATGGGTTTTAAAAGCCTAACCCAAACAACTAACTTTATACGAACTCAGCCCATTCTAGGTTTGGGTTGGGTAAAAACTCAGTTTTTTTTTTAATTGTGTTAATTAAACCCATAAAGCTTAACACAAAGTCATAGCCATAGGCGTAGTTGTCATTGTCTTCACAGTTCTTGAAGTCCTTGGATCCTGTGCTATCATATGCATTTAGCTTAGAGCATAAGGCTTGTCACATAGGCAATATCATTGAGTTTAGGATGGTCAAGCTACCTAGTTGTAGTAGTACATTTAATTGTGCAGGTCTAGCTCGACATAAAGGTCTTCTTGACATCTTGCTCCAGTATGTTAGTGATGTATTTTCAAGAATCACCTGCTTAAATTAATCAGTGCATACGCAAAACGTAGATACTTCGGCTTTCATGTTGGGTTGATTTTCTATTGGTGCTCGAAGGACAAGATGTAAAAGTATGCGAACTAAGATTGTAAAGAAAAAAGTCAAAATCGACCTCGAGAATGCCTTACTAAGTCTCCTCTGTCTTAAATGGTTTTGCTTGCCCATTTTCCTTCCTCTTCTTCTTCTTCTTCAGACCAGTGTATTGAGATAATGCACCCACATACTACTAATTAGCATGATCCCTAAGTCTTATATCTGTATGTGACCTCAACCAGTTTGAAAAAAAGGCCAAGCCCCATTATCTATGGTAGCGTTTTAAATTTTTTGTTTTCAATTTTTTCTTTAGTTGAATAAATTGCAGAAAAAATTAACATTTGGTAGACAATTTTGATTTTTTCTTCCCTTGTCAATTTTGGCTTTTGTGTACGATATAGTGTTTGTATACATGTGACAAAGAGTTTGTGTTTGTGTGTGTGGGTGTGTGTGTGTGTCTGTGGGTATGACTGTGCTTGTGTGTGTGTGTGTGGGTGGGTCTGTGGGCATGACTGTCTTGTGTGTGTGAGTGATATTGTTTGTGTGACGCTCTGTGTGTGTGTATGGGTGTGTCTTTTTGTAGGTGTGGGTGTGGGAGTGATTGTGTGTGTTTGTTCGCGCGCGCGTGTGACAATGGGTGTCTGGTTGTGACTATATGTATGTGCGTGTGATATTGTGTGTATGTTTGCGCGTGTGCATGTGCTCGTGTACTACGTGTTTGTTTGTGACAGTCCGCGTGTGCATGTTTGTGACAATGTGTGTATGGGTGTGACTTATGTGTGTGTTGCGTGTGTGACAGTGTGTGTATGTTGGGGGAGGGGGTGACTTGTGTATGGGTGTGTGACAGTGTGTGTAGAAAGCGTGTGTTTGTGTGGGTGGGGGTGCTCTGTGGTTGGTGATGGTGGTGTTGGAGTTAGGAGAAGAAGAAAGAACAAGGACAATCTAGGAAGAAGAAAAAGGAAAAAGAAAGAAGAACGGGAAAAGAGAAAGGACGGGTTTACCCCTAAATTAATGACTTGGGTTGACAGAAGTTAAAGGAATGACCTGATTGAAATAAACTTCAAAGTGGTCACTTTGAAACAAATTGATGTCTATTGATCAAAGTTAAATTTGTCTAATAATACAGTGGTGAGTAGTTAACTCCTTAAGAAAAAGATGAAGAGTGATGTTCTAGTAAAGATGAATTCCAATTGACTCTTCGAATTCTCAGACAACTCCTCCATGAAGCTCTTCAACTCTTAAGATCTATCCAAGTTATCTCGGTTCCTTTGCTCTAGCTCTGAAGTGAAGTGAGGCAAAAAATGAAGAGAGACACCTTTATATTTAGGATTATGCGGTCCAATGATCTTGTGACGCTTTATTCAATAGTAGAGATCTAGTGTCCTTTCATTTCCTTTCTGATGACTTCGTCACACTGTAAGTACACACATATCCCCACATTCACACTTTAGGAAGTGAGGGCCAATACTATCTATATGCCCCTTAAACTCGACTTATTCGAGTAGATGGTCTCCTTTACACAAGGACTCACCTAAACGGTCTTCCATCGAGCATGATCTCCTTTTTCACAAGGAGTGCATATGTTAATTTTCAAATAATAGTTGACAAAGAAGGCTAAGCAAAAGAGGAAGATTAGCATGTTTATGGTCAACATTTTCAGCAAATTGTTCTTGGAGCGCATAACTCATGCAATTTATATAATCCAATTTGTAGCCAACATTGTTTTAGAATTAAGTAACTAGCAAAAAGTTAAAAAACAATCAAGTTAGGTTCATTGTAGAAATAAGTGAAAGTGAGTTGGTAACTTTAGAGTACTCATAACTAAACAAACTAAGATATGTAAATATCCATAATTGCTTTTAAAAATATAAATATAGGGGACCGATCCCTATCTAAAGTTGGAGAAATAACTATTTCTCTAACTGTCATCCGGCCTTCCATGTGTGATCTTGGACGGCTCAGATTACTTTTTATTTAATTCTAACTCGCTTGACCGCTATTAAGAGAAGCGGTCAGTGTTTGTGCAAAAAATGCCCCATTCTCTCTCTCTCTAACATCTGTGTGTGTGTGCGCACATGTACGCACACACACACACACACAAATATGTATATATGTACATATGTATGTAAGCACGCACGTGCGTAATTTGAAAAGAAAAGAGGAGGATTCTAACGCGTAAGCTAAAATTAGAAAGATAAGGAAGACAATAGGGAGCCTTTAACGCTTGAAATTGCAATGATGATTTGGGGAGCTTCAAAAATAAAAAAAGGTCTATTAAATTAGTAAAGGGCTCAAGTGTGCCTATGGGTGAAAAGAAGCAAAACAGACCTTGTGATCGGAATCCAAAAAATTTGCATCAGCATATTTGCATTGGAGGAAAAGGAAAAGGAAGCCATTAGGGTTTTGGTAAGTCAAATTAAAGATTAGGCTTGCGAGCAGAAGTAATTCTTGTCCCTATTTCAGAACATTTACCTCTTCATGTGCGTGGGTTGCTTAGAGGTTATTTTGGAATTCTCAGTTGTTTAGATGGCGGTGTGTGTTTGAGGGTAGATAGCCATGTGTTGTGTTTGTGTGCAGCTTGGGATGGGTGCATAAATGTGTGAGCGTACTGTTTATGTGTGCAATTGTGGTGTGTGTGCGTGTGTGTGTGTGTGCATGTGTATATTTACGACATGCGGGGCAATCCGTGACACAAGTGCGGCCAACTTATCTTTCTATTATGGGCTGGGTTTTCTTCCTCATCTTCTGACTCATACTGCCATTCAAACTCAGCTTTCCTTTTATTGCCCTTCTTTTCAGCCTTAGACTCATCTTCCTGTTCTCTTTTCCCACTCTCCCTAAGGTTTTCAATATCCTTGACATCCATGCCTGCTGACCTGCCAAAGTTGCGAAACTAGCACGAAAATCCTTCTATAGATCGCCAACGATGCAGACCAAATTTGCCAACTGTGGGCTTTCATTGGCCATTGGGTTCATGTAAGTTTTTCAGAGAATCTTGATACCACCCTCTTTTAGACTTAACTATATAGAGAATTTGAAAGTTTGACCATACCAACCACACATAGAACTGCCAGGTTTACACCCCACGGGGATAAGAAGATGATAATTATAGGGTTTTGACCAACCAGCCGGTTGGTTAGTGAGTTATTTTGACAAATTCTGTAGCGTATAGGGTGTTCCGGTTGGTTAGTGAGTTATTTTGACAAATTCTGTAGCGTATAGGGTGTTGACTCACCCTCCTTTTACCCAATGGTTTAACCTGTCGGTTGGTCAAGAGGTTTGGAGGATTGGAATCAAGGATAATTCTAGAAAGTTAAAGTTCTGACCATTTGTTCGATAACTTGGCGGATAACTTGTCGGTTGGTCAGTGGGTGGGAGGCTTTTGACTGGAAAAATTGTGGGGAGGTTGTATTACTGACTAACCATCCATATACCCAGTGGGTTAACCGACCGATTGATCAGTCATCTTTGGGTTTAATGCATAAACCATCCAGTTTCAAAATTTCAAGGAGAACATTTACTAACTAATTGTTCGGTTACTAGGGTCCTGTTTGAAAACCATTTGGTTTTCACTTTTTTCTCCAGTTTTATAAAATGGAGAAAAAAGAAAAATGCATTTGACACACAGTTTTTGTTTTTTTTTTTCTTTCCTTTAGTTTTGAAAACTAGTTTCTAAAATAGGATTGTTTTTGAAAATTCCTATTTTGGAGTTTTGGATTTTGAGTTTTAGATTTTGTTTTGAGACCACCACCACCACCCCCCTCACCGCCACAGCCACCGCCCATCACCGTCGCCGGCCGACCACTACCAGCCACCGTCGGCCACCCCCACTGCAACCACTACCAAAGAAAAAATTCAAAATAAAAAGTGGGTAATCAAATACCCATTTGTTTTTATAAAAAATAAAAACTAAACTGATTTTTATTTTTCAGAAACAGAAAACCAAAATTGGAAGTGATTTCAAACAGACACTAGGTCGACAAACCGGTTGGTTAGCTAGAGTGCTCCCTTTTTTGTGAGATTACCATCTAGCTTATGGAATATTGACTTGGCTCACTGCTCATATGCCTCAGGCCAAAATAGGCATTCTCCAAAAAAGGGTAGATCATTGAAATGGTCTGACTGTGTGGTTTTTCTTTCAATGCCGGTGTAAGGTCACTTTGTCGGCTTGACTTGTACTATGTACTCTCACCTATAACTCAGGTAGTTAATAAGGGTGATCATCAGTAAGCGTACACAAGTCATTTGATATACTAAAAAGCCAGGAGGCCCTTTAGTATTATACTAAGAAACTGGGGCTTTTTATAGCTGCCCTCGAGTCGGTGGGTTAGGGACAATCGTGCATGTGTTTGAGGCATAAACTAAGTACACATTTAACACAGTTTTACGGAGCCGTCACTGTAGCAAATCGCCTCAAAAAATTTCCTAGACCCTGAAAAAAGTTTTAGGAATCGCGATCTTATTTTATTAAAATAGAATATGAAAATGATCCCAAAACAAAAATGATTCTAAAATCTCCGAAGGACTACTAATCTACTGAAAACAGAGAAATAGGTTTGGAGACTAAGTTATATGATGGGAAGTGTTAGGCACCCGCCATACCCTTTCGCTCTCTACTTCATTTCTATTGATTTTTGAAATTTTGACATATAAACATGCAACAAACCAAATCAAATTCTATATTATCGATTTAAATTTGACACGAGGGGTTAAACGGCCTACGTATTCGGTTTGACAAACTAGAATCAGAACCATCATTATTCGACTGAAACCCTACAGGAGGCGACCTACATTTCATTCATAGACTTGAAATATAAAATAAAATGAAAATATTCATGTTGATATTTTTTGTATGATGGAAATGTAATAGCGGAGAAAGGATTATTTTAGACTACTATATTATAAACTAGCCTAGAACGCAATAAAAGTACCTCACAAGTGCGCTTGCCTAAAAGACTCAAGAATGCTTTTTGAAGGATCTACGTCGCAAGTGACTTGAAGAGTATATAGAAATGATTATGTGTTAAGCACCAACTGGTTTTTTTCTAGAATTTGTCACAATTCCAAAAATGGAGTTTAGAAGGAACAAAGAGAGAATAGGGAGAACCTAGAGAAAAAGATAGAAGGAACAAGAATTTTAGGCCAAATTCATTCAAACCTTTTATTTTCTGAACTTCTCTCCTCTGTAGAGGAGTTAGTTACAAACGACTTGCCAAAAGATCCTTTTAGGAAAATTACACAAATTGAACAAGCTAAAAATTAACAATAATGACTAATTAATTGCCTCGGACATAAATTTTGGAGACATAGAAGGCTAATGACGACCATAATTGCCTATTAACTCTACAACAAATCTTCTTGGAAATCTGAACTCTCGGGCAATGCAGGTGGCCACAACTATTTTTCTCTTAATTTACTGTCCTCACGCACCAAGGTCATCCATTCCGAGCTTGTGTGCAACGCGCCTTGGTATCAATTAATTGAACTGCAGCACTTGGGGAAGAATTATAATGCTGCTACTGCTGGGGTCTTCTTATTCTGATTTTCAAAGGCCTTCTAAGAGTATCAAAGACATCCCCACCCCCATTTAGAATTTGCTCCTCTCTTGCAAAGAAATCTAGAAATTTTGCCTTTAAAACATCCCAATCCACCCAAGTTGCCTCTTCTTCTGGGACATTTGACCAGCCTTCTAGTGCTTGAGGTGCATATAAGGTTCCTCTCTTGACCATCCTCCTATCCAAAATTTTCAATGGTTCTATCAACAGTTGGATCTCAGTTGATATAAGTGGTAATTCTATGGAAGCATGTACATGTTTTCCTAGAGCAGTCTTTAACAAGGATACATAGAAGACTAGATGAATTTGGGAATTTGGTGGTAATGCTAACTGGTAAGCCACTTTACCTATCTTGGCTATTACTTGATAGGGTCCAATGTACTTTGGTGAAATCTTAAGCTTACTCCTCTGAGCCAAACTTTGTTGCTTGTATGGTTGTAATTTGAGGTAGACCATTGCCCCACCTTAAAAGTCCTTTCAATTATGTCCTGATCAGCATACAATTTCATCTTATCTTGGGCCACACTACAAGACATTTGTCATTTAACGACAAATAAATTCTCGACGAACTTAGGTTCGTCAACAAAGGTAGATAAACGTTGACAAATACTGAGTTCGTCGATAATAGTCCAATATTTCTTGACGAATGCATTTATTCGTCAATAAATCATTATTTTTATCGATGAATTTGTTAATTTGTCAAAATATGTTCAACGAGAAGTGGCCTCGAAAGGAAAATGATTTTTGGCGCTTGTTTTGACTTACTTTTCACATTTAGTGACGAATATAGTTCGTCAAGAAAGCCCAAAATAAATAAATATACCCTGCCTTTTGCTTTCTTTATATCACCTCTCTCTCTCTCTCTCTCTCTCTCTCTCTCTCTTGCGTCTTTGCTCGATCTAGTGTCCGACTTTCTCAGTCTCACTCTCGTCTCTCTCTCTAGCTGACGGGCGACGGCTACAGGGGCTCTCTCTCTCCCTCTCCCTCCCTCAAATCAAGATATGCAAAGAGAAGACTGGCCTGAAGAAGGTCTTCAGTTCCTCCTTGTTGTTCCAGATCCAAGAGAAGACCAGCGAGTGACCGGCAACGGTGGTGGGTGACCAGCGAAGGCTCTACCGGTGATCTCTTCCCGCTGCCACTACTCTCCTCCACTGTCGTTACGCTGCACTCATCCATTACCACCTCTCTCTCTATCTCACGGTGCCGCCACAATATCAGGTATGACATCCTTCTTTCTATTCTTTTGTCAATCACAGACACCACCAAACCACACTTCCCTTCTTCTTCTCCTTCTCTTTCTTCTCCATTCAACCTTGCACACAACTAGTATAAGATATAATGTCTATAGTCAATTGGTTTCAGATCTCACCGTCTCTCTTCATACAACATCAAATGTTGCCCAGGTATCGTCTCTTTCTCGCTTCTCTTGTTCTCAATTCTTTGTTTCTTATTCTCTTATTTAAACCCTTTTTGCTGTTTGCAGTCACTTTGTTCATTGTCGATAAGAATTGCCCCAAATTTGATCTACCTTCTCACCTT
The DNA here is from genome assembly GCA_033070095.1 of Escallonia herrerae. Lineage (NCBI taxonomy): Eukaryota > Viridiplantae > Streptophyta > Magnoliopsida > Escalloniales > Escalloniaceae > Escallonia > Escallonia herrerae. Next base: position 803,335 of record JAVXUP010000032.1, on the reverse strand, counting down.
TATCACCAATCTTAGTTAGGGTTTTTGATGTCTCACACGTATATGTCAGGTAGCTAGTTTTTAATTCTATATCTCTAATTTAATGTATTTCTTGGAAATTTAGGACCAATCAATTAATTTCAGAACCAATTTGAGATTACTGTAAGTTGCATCTTTTTGTCAATGACTCAATTTTACATTTAGATCAATTTTATGAGCTCTGGTTTTGGTTCAAAGTTATCAGTGAATAGCAGAGAATATCTGGGTATGCCTAGTAACTTGAGTGAATTCATCTCTATACGTTCATTTAATTGTTTATTGGCTTAAGTTACTTAATGGGTTGTGAATGTCTGCATTGGATTGAGTTTGCGGCTGATCGACCCCATTCTTTGAAGGCATGTAGTTGCTATTACACAGACAAAAGTAGACAATTCTCTACTGGTTTAATGCTTAATGTTAAATTGTTAGACCAAAGGTTATTAACAAGTAAACAATTTGTAGCCTAAGGGATTAGACCAAAGGGGTTAACAAGTAAAACTTTGAGCTATTTCTAGTCATTTAGACATTGTATAGCCCAATGAACTTATTGGGATGACATACCTTTTTTAAAGTTTCTAAAGAGATGACTGACTCGGTATCATTGGGCTGGTCAGACCACTAAAGTAAGATCTACAAGAATCTACAAAAAGGAACTACCGGTTGGTACTAAACCAGAAGACAGTTTGGAGGATTAGAGATCATGGTGAGGATGTGAAGTGGCATGCCTTGAGGTTGAATACATGGAACTTCTCTTGGGGCAATGCGGCTGTGACAAGAAAGGCTACACTTTTGGATGTTGTATGCAGTGCATCGAACAATGAGTTGGTTAGGACCCAGACCTTAGTGAAGGGCGCAATTATTCAGATCAATGTTGTGCCATTTAAGCAGTATTATCTTCAGCACTACGACTTGATGTTGGTTGCGAAAAGAAATCTGCTGGTTCTGGGAAAAAAAAGAAGAAGGGCAAGTATTGGAGTCTTTGTTAAACATTTTTTTGGGACACGTCTACTAATGTTAGACTTAATCTTTTTAGTTCTTACAATGATGCACAATAAAAAGATTGTTAGATCGAAACAAGCTTCAGTGTGCTTCAGCACCTATTGCTTTCAATATTTTGCATTATTGAGTGGTTTTGAGTACTAAAGAGGACTTCAATTTTGTAATGTTACGCCCGAATAGTTTAGACATGATACAATCACAAAATTTGTCATATTAAAATGCTATACTTGTTTTTATCCCCTATCATTTGGCATTAGAGTACATGCATAAACAATATACATATCTTTTTTTTAGATTCTTCCGTAAGATTCTATTTTCAGTTCTTAAAGTGACTTTTCTTAATGGACTGTATAATTTTTTACCAAAAGGAATATATATCATTTCTACTTGCAACAATTTTCTTTTGACTTGCATCAATTATGTGCTCCTTATGTACATTTACGGCAAAATGTCTAGCAACCTTTCCTTATTGTATACCTCTCTTGATCCATCATGTCTGAATTGTAAGACCAGTCATCAGCTAATTGTTGGTTGGCTGACAATCTACAATTCTTTTGCATTTTTTTGTCTGGTGTGACTTTGAGATGCCAAGATTTGTAATAAGACTGACTAAGCTAGTTTATAAAGTGCTTGCATATATTCATTTTATTACTTTTCAAATATATTTGTCGATTGCTACATTATGGTGTGCTAATTAACTGGTTCAGAGAAGGTTGATGCTGTTCCGGAGGAGACAAAGAAGAGCAAGCATGTCCTGAGGAAACTAGAGAAGTGTAAAGAAGATCGCACGCTTAACCCACTTGTTGAAGAGCAATTTAGCACTGGGCGCCTGTTGGTTGCTATTTCTTCAGGGCCTAGCCAGTGCGGTCGTGCTGATGGGTATGGATATTTTTCTCTGCAAGTGTTTATTAGTTTTTTTAGACTTAATTGTACCTCCGGATGAGACCAAATGCAAAGTGCTCATTTGGTAATCATACTTGCATTTTATTTAGTCTATTATACAATTAAGAAAGACCATAAGTACCGGTTTCTGAGTTGCCCTGAGATGGCAAAAGAGATATTTACAGATGAAGCTTTTGATTTTGTGAGCTTAGATGGGTATTTCAGAGAGCGTATGATAAATCTCATGCTAATCTCTGACTGATTGAGCAATAGGATGCACACTTGTCAATAACAATACCTTGAACACAACAATCTTGTTGTGGCTTCTCAAAGTGTATCGGGAATATGATTCATTTGAGCATAACAATCTGTTTCAGACGATGACCTAAATTCTGAAAGAATAAAGAATTTACAGAGGATTGTGATCTTCTTAATTTTGTACTCAATTCTTGTTGTCTTAAGGAAACATGTTAAAATATTGTTTGACTTTCAGTGGGTGCACAACTATAAATATGTGTAGCTACAAGCACAACTCCATAGACTTCTCTCTTCACAAATCTTGAGTTCTTATGAAGTGGGTGGTGGTTGCACAAGAGAGATGAGGGCTCATCAGGCAAAACTGACCTGTGGCATCACCATTCCCAACCTTAGTTTTGGCACTTACTCCTTTGAGAACGATAGAGACACCACTGAACTAGCCATCCAAATGGCTCTTAAGGTACCATATGGCCTGCTCTCATATTACCTTCATACTCATTTTCCTCTCATCCGTAACTACAGATGAAGTGTTTTGCGTGCTTTCGTGCCTGCACGTGAACTTGCGCGCTTGTTCCGCATCATTAGGTGTATATACCTTGTGAATGTCTCTGATTAACATCTATTATATGTGTGCAGATGGGTTACATGCATTTTTGATACCACGAAGATATATGTTTCTGAGCTAGCTATGGGAACTGCTCTACGAGAAGCTATTCTCGATGGGAGAGTCGAGCGAAGCGACATTTTCGTGACGTCTAAGTTGTGGGGAAGTGATCATCATGATCCAGTCTCAGCAGTCAGCACTCAAGCAAACTCTAAAGTAATCATATTTGCAGGCTCTTGCAATGCAATTCCATGGAAACATAATATATATCCAGTTCTCTTATATGAAGCTTCTACTTTCTCATGTTGTAGGAATCTTGAGATGGAGTATGTTGATGTGTACTTGGTGCACTGGCCAGTGAAGTAAAGCCATGGGTTGCTTGTGCTGTTCCCAGGGAAGATGAATTTGAACCTCTGGACCTGGAGACCACGTGGTCTGGGATGGAGAAATGCCTTGAGATGGGTTTGTGCAGAGGCATTGGTGTGAGCAATTTCTCTTGCAGAAAGATCTAATAGCTTTTGAATTTTGTCTTTGTCCCTCCTGTTGTTAATCAAGTATGCTTTTGTATTTTTTGGCATAGCTCGTGCATACTAGTAGTATTTGTCCAGCTTTTGGCGATAGGCTTAACCTGTTCGGTTATCGTGTTTATTTCTTTATAATGTTGATTTTGGGGCAGGTTAAATTGCACCTAGTGTGGAGGCGGACAAAGCTAAGACAGTTTTGTGGGGAATTGGGGATACATGTAAGTGCTTATTCATCACATGGGGCACCAGGCAACTGTTGGGGATCGAATGCTGTAGTTGAAAACCCGACCATCCAATCCATTGCTCTCCAACATGGAGCAACCCCTGCTCGGGTCAGTCACAGTTCTCCCATCACAATACTAATTCTTCAATTCCGAGAGTTCTAATACAACCCATTTTAGCATATATAAGGACTTTCTTCATAGCTTTGCATCAACCGTTCAGAAAAAGGACATCTCTAACACTTCATTACCTAATAAAGAAGTCAATGTCGTAGAGTTTTTTTTTGCAACAATCTCTTTCAAAGTGTATAGGGAAAATGATTCATTTGAGAGAGTGCAAAATGATGATAGATAATTCATTTACTACAAGGACTTGAAGAGGACCTGAAAAGAAGAGGAAAAAAATACTAAATTCTGAAAGAATTTACAAAAAGGCTTTGCTTCGTATACTCTCTTTATCTCTCTCTCTCTCTCTCTCTCTATATATATTATATATATATATATATATATATATATATATATATATATATATATATATATACGTTTTTCTATATGTACGCCTTTTTTTTGCTTATGTCCCACTAATATCAGTTTTCCCCACTAGAGAGTTGCAGAGATGTAGTAAGAGAGGGGGGGGGGGTGGTTACAGTTCCAACATGCGTGACATGATCATGTAAGATTGTAAGTGATATACCCCAGAATTCCAGACTCACTGTTGTAGTATACCATTTATTTTTCACCTCTCAATTTCCACTATTTTAATATTTTTTTATTTGCATTTTTTTGTTCGTTTAATCTTTCCACACTCCATTTCTGAACCATTTTTATTTTGTCTCAGTTCACTGCGAAATGGCAACCAAGAACCATTGCTCATTCTTACCTTATGTCTCTTCTGTCTTGGATGGTATACAAACTAGATTTTGATACATCCATAATTGATGATTGATTTAATTTTAAGTTTTTGGGGTGTGTGTGGGGGTGCTACATGAATTGGGACTTAACTAGGTTCTTTTACTAATGATACAGCTCATAAATTGGAGCATTTCTTACAACCTACGGATGCTAATGGTCATTATTCTTTGAGAGGTACTTAGCTTGGATTTTTGTTACTTCAGATGGTAGGATCTTTCATGTGTAATGTTGATTGGATTTATGTGTAACTTATTCTAGACATGCACGTGTCCTGAATAAATAACAACCAAAGTTGCTAATATTAGTATGCTCTTCAAGCTACAATAGCAATGGTTGTTACAACTACAAATAACAAGTCAGATTGGTAAAGTTAACAATTCACAACAAGGCTTATGAGCCAAACAAGGGTTTACTTACTATGCCACGTACAACTGGATATCTGGTGGTTGATTTAATTGTAAGGTGTAGGGGTGTGGGGGGGGGGGAGTGATTTCATATGTAACGAACTGTCGTGCACACGCAACTTTTGTGAAAATTGGGCTTTTAAGGTGTGATTTCAAATTAATAATGTCTAAAGACTGCGTGATATATATGATAGCATGTTTATATGTGCAAGGATGTTTCTACTTCCTAAGTTGAAGGCCCTTACGTATGATATGTAAATTTCTATAGACTCCCTTAATTTTTGTGATGTCATATCTATGAGTTAACGATGAATGACAAGCACACGCATTGCGTGTGCACGGCTGCTCGTTTGTGGTAAAGAAAAAGATGTAATTGATGGTGGTGGATTGCATGGAGTATGGAGAGGTTTGAGCAGCATCTTAACATGAATACTTCTATTCCTCTTTTCATTTTTAATGCACGCTTGCAAATATTGTTCTTTTAGCTGCGGTGTTCTCAGATGCGATATATGGATCATCTCTGGACATGATATGAAGCAAGTAGTCGATATTTTTTGCGTCACCAACCACTAGGATGGTTGCATTTGCATCCCCATGTGCATTGTGTTTGTATGGTGCTAATTTGTACTTAGGATATATGTCAAGCTTTTTTGCTACGTACTTATGTCCTCACATCGTAACCAACTAAATTTCTGTAATGGATAGCATTAATTTATATATTAGATGAAGACTTTTTTTTATTATTTGTCGCTAAATCTTTCCATTATTTGTCGTTACATAAAATCTTTCTATTATTTGTCTTTAGAGTTGGATGCTTATCAAAGACCAAAGTATTCGTCGTTAAAGGGGCAACAAGTAATGACAAACTCTTTCGTCGTTGAATGTAGTTTTCAACGACGAGGCCAAGATGTCGAGGAAAAATTGTGACGATCAAGGTTTTACTGACGAACATGAGTTCGTCAATAAATGTCACCATTATCGACGAAGGTAATATGTCAAGGAAGAATTATGAGGATCAAGGTTTTTGTGACGAACTTGAGTTCGTCAACAAATGCCACCATTATCGACGAAGTCAAGATGTCAAGGGAAAAAATAGTGACGATGAATCATTTGTTGACGAACCCAAGTTCGTCGAAAAAGTAACCCATTCTTGACGAACTTGAACATCTAGTGACAAATTCGAGCAAATTATTTTGATGAAATAGTTCGTCGTTAAATATCAGACATTCCTTGACGAAGTAAAAAATCGTCAATAAATATGCTTTTTATTGACGAACACATATATTCGTCGAAAAATACATTTCTTGACGATGAGTCTTTGACGAACTTCGTGACGAATTTTTTTTCGTCACTCTATGTATTTCTTGACGAATATGAGACCTTCCTCGATGAACCATGTTCGTCGTTAAATGGCAAATTTCTTGTAGTGCCATCACCAAGTTGTCCTTCAATAAACTCAAAACCTTCTCCCTCTTAGCTAGATATGAATCTATTGATGTAATGTTGGTAGACTCTAAGCTGTTAAGGTTGAGAGTTCTAGGTGTATAGCCATATAAGGCTTCAAAATGAGTCATCGTCAATGAAGTGTGATAGGTAGTATTATACCAATACTTAACTAGGGTAAGCCATTTATGCTAAGTGTTTGGCCTACCTCCTTAAAAACACCTTAAGTAAATTTTAAGGCACTAATTTACCCTCCCAGTTTGGCCATCAGTCTGAGGGTGATATGCAGTGCTCATTTTTTCGTTGAAAATTGACTGAGAAAAATTCTGCCCGTATCACTAGTGATACTATTTGGTGTACCTTGCAGTTTAAAGATGTTGTCAAAGTAGATTTGGGCAACATCTTGGGCTGTGTATGGGTGACTCAGAGCTAAAAAAATGTAAGAATTTGCTCAACCTGTTAACACCACAAAAATAAAATCCTTTTGGTAAGATTTGGGAAGACCCTGTATAAAGTCCAAAGAGATACTACTCCAGAGATGATTTGGTATAGGTAATGGCTGTAATAAGCTAGGGTAAGGTAAGCTAGGGTAAGGTAAGGTAAATGCTCATTTTTTCTTCTCTAGCAAATATCACAATGCTTCACCCATGCCTTTACATCAGCTCTCAAACTAGGCCAGAAAAATAAGGAAGACATCCTTTTATAAGTGGCATTGATGCTTGAGTGACCATCAAGGTCTGATGCATGTAGGGTCTTCATGATTTGAGTCCTCAGGTCCCCTTTCTTTCCAACACACTGCACCTCAATGTCCCATTGTCAAAATTGAACTCTGAAGTTGCATAGGGGTCCAACACTAGATGTTATTGTTGGTGCTGCATGTACTGATCCCCCACATAAGAATCCTATAATTCTATGATCCAAGCAAAATTAATTTGCGAGATGGTCAAACATTTTCCTTCCTTCTGATTCTCTTCATTCATTCTAGAAAGAGAGTCAGTAGCTCCACTCTATTTGCCTGACTTGTAATGTACAATAAAATCAAATCCAAGCAGTTTGGATGCACATTTTTGTTGGAGCATAGAGGTCATTATTTGCCCCAGTAAGTATTTTAAACTGTAATGGTCAGTCATCATAGAAAATGGTTGTAAACTTAAGTAGCCATGCCAGTGTATGATAACTTTAACCAGAGATGCCAACTTATTTTCATAGATAGACATAACTAAGGCCCTGGGACCAAAAGCTTTACTGTAAAATGCCAAAGGCTTACCAAATTACATTAGCATAACTCCTACTCCCAGATTACTGGCATCTAGTACAATAGGACTTACCATGGCCTCCTTAAGCTTACAGAAAGCCTGAGCTGTAGCAGTATCCCAATGAAAATTATTCTACCGTAGTATTCTGGTTAGTGGCTTACTGAATATGCCATAATGAGGAATGGATTTTCTATAATAATCTATTAACCCAAGAAATCCCTTAGCTGTTTTATGGTCTTAAGGCAGGGCCAATCGATCATGGCCTTAATTTTCTCAGGATCTGTAGCTAAACCACTGCCTCACATTAAGTGCCCCAGGTATTCCACTTATTTAGCAGCAAAGGTACACTTGGACTGCTTGACATACTACTGGAGTTTCCTTGAGGTCTAAAAAACCACAGCTAAATGGTGCATGTGCTCATCACATAATTTGCAGTATATCAAAATATCATCAAAAAATGCCAATACAAATTTTCTGATATAGGGCTAAAAAGTGGTGTTCGTTATGGACTGAAATGTGGCAGGTGCATTAGTGAGCTCAAAGGGCATCACCTTGAATTCAAAGTGTCCAAAGTGTGTCGTAAATGCTATTTTAGGCACATCAGAAGTGTGGACTCTCACCTGTTGGTATCCACTTCTTTAATCAAGCTTTGTGAAAACCTTGGCTCCATTGAGTTCATCAAGGAGATCATCTACCATTATAGTGGGGAATTTATTTTTAAAAATAAGTCTATTTAGTCCCCTATAGTCCACACATAACCTCCAAGAACCATCTTTCTTTTTCACAAAGAGCACAGGTGAACCAAAAGGAGAAGTGCTAGGCTGTATTATGCCACTTTCTAGCATCTTATACACAATTCTCTCTACTTCATTCTTTTGTGCATAAAAGATCCTATACGGTTTGATGCTTATAGGTTGTGCATTAGAGATTAAGAGAATATAGTGATCTTGGGGCCTTGGGGGAGGCAAACTCTTTAGTTCTTCAAAAATATCTCTAAATTAGTCAACTGGGGTTCTTGGTTATTCTCTGATGGAATGGTAGTTAAGGTGTAGACTTGTCTAAATAAAGCTTAAGGGTTTTGAGCAAGGGATTTGTACATACCTTTAGCTGAGAGCATCTTGACTTCCACTAGCTCATTGCTTCCACATAAGGTAATAGCCTTCATTCCCATTAACACAGTCATTGTCATGACTCTAAAGTCAAATTAAACATGTCCTAATCCTTTTAACCATTCCAATCCCAACACACAATCACATCCCCCTATTGGTAAAAGCATCAGTTGGGCATTGAACTCATGGTCCTGCATTGTCCATGTAATATCTCGAACTTTGGGAGCCATTTAAAATAATCATCTGTACTCTGAAAAATAAGCGGACAATAATTTTGAGCAATGCTCAGGTAGTAGTAGAGAATGAAAGCTTAAAAGAATTTTGGGGCAAAAATATATTTTTGAAAACTTTTTGGGGCCATATTGTAATTTTAAAAAACTTTGGGAGCATAAATGTAAATTATATTTTTTAGTGAAGAAAAATAGTAAAATGAGTGATAGTATATGTTTTAGTGGCATATAGATAAATTAGGAGATATTAGAAAAAAATTGGGGTCGAAATGTAACATAATGTTTTGGGGCCAAATTGCAAATTTTGAAAGTTGGGCATGACTGGTGTTAATTTTAAAGAAAATTATGTCTTAGAATGCCACCACCTACTTAGTTTTTATGCTGACTAACTTGGTTAATTATTAAACTAAGTGATAAGGTTAAAAAAAAAAGAAACAAAAGGGGCATTAAAAGGAAATTCAGGAACTAAATAAACAGAAAAAAATAAATAAAAGAAGAACAGTGAGAGAAGCAGAAGAAAAGGAAAAAAAAAGAAGAATAGAGAAGGAAAAAGAAATACGGGGCTCAGGAAAAATTGAAAACAGAGAGAGAGAGAGAATTGAGAGTTTTCCAAGGTAATCTCCTTGATTTCTAAGTGGGATTTCAGATTTGTGTGTGTGTGTCTGTGTGTGTTTTGCTGTGTAAGAGGGGGGTGATTTCAGGTATGAATTTACACCGGGGGGGGGGGAATTGGGGGGAGTATATGTATATGGTTGTGGTGTGGAACGTGGTAGGTGTATGTGAGTGGTTAAGGGTTAATGGTGGTGGGTGGAGCTCGGTAGAGAGGGAAAGAGAACGGAAAAAATCAAGTGCATACAGTGTGTGTTCTTGAGTGTGCATGTTACGGGTGTATAAATGTGTGAATTGTGTGTTAAAGTGGGTGTTAAAGTGTGTTATAGGGGTATTAAGGTGTAAGTGGGTGTTTAGTATGTGCATTTGAGTGTAGAAGTGAGTGTGAGATTGGAGAGTTCATGTGTCTTAGCAGATTGTGGAGGAAGATGAAGTGTGTGTGTGTGTGTGTGAAATACTATGTGTGTTTGATTTGAACAACACTTGTTTTTGTCACTAAAGGTATAAAATGAATTAGGCAATTTTTTTCATGAATTTTTATAAATATTTAAAATTAAAATTTGACAAAGTCCAAAACAATAACCCCTATTATTTTTACAAGACGTACGCCATGAAAAATTTTGAGGATTTTTAGTGCCAACAAAGGATTCTCAATTAGGGTATTGATTAGAAGGAGTTCCTGATTTATTTAGCATACCAAAGCAAGTTATTTTAGAAAAAACTTATTTTACTCAGATATTTCATTGTTTAAAATTTCGTACAATTTTGAGGCCAATAGGTATTTTAAGGAAAATGACCTTTGAGCGTTCAGGCCGGAAACTGGTTCAAAATTTTTGGGTAAAAATTTTCTAAAATATTTTTTTAGTTCAAAACTAACTTCAAGATGCATAAAATAGTGTTTTAAGATGTTTTTGAATTTTTTTGGTGTCGAAAACTCTGAGGGAATATTTTGATAATTTGTCATTTCGATGGGGTATTTTGGTAATTGTACCTATAAGAGGTATTCTTGAGTAAATTCATATACGATAAAGATATTTTAGTTATTTTATTTACAAAAAGGCTGGTTTAGATGATTTAAATGTGAGAGAGGGTATTTTGATAATTTTGCCACCCAAGGGGGGATTTGGTAATTTTACTTTTAAAGGGTATTTTTAGGTAAATTCACATACAATAAGGTTATTTTAGTGACTCTACTTACGAGAATGATATTTTTTGGTGATTTAGGTTCGAGAGGGGAATTTTGATAATTTACACCCAATGAGCATTTTGGTAATTTTACATACCCGGTGAAGGGGCTTTATTTTGGGGGTACGCGTGAATCTGTATTGAGTTTATAATATTGTATTGTAGGCTGTGTTCTGATGATTTGATTATTTCGTTTAGGTTAAGGCAATAGACTTTCCGATTAGATTAGCTTAGTTTCAGATTCAGGTAACGATTTCCATCAGTACCTCGGATAAGGATTCTTATTCGGACCCTAATTTCGAAAAGATGTGTTCTTAAGCATGCTTTTTATTTTCTTATAGCCATTGTCAAACACTGAGATGTGCATTTGATATCAGAATGTTACTGCTAAGCAAACCTTAATATTGAACCTGATTGGTCGTTTTAAAATCTTATCGATGCTCGCCTCATATCACATGCTGAGAAAATTTGATAATTATTTGTATTCGTTCTTCTGAATTGTTGTGCCTAAATTCGATAACTGTTTGCAATCGTTCTTGCTATATGTTGTGGTTATTCTGGAATTTTGAGTGATGAATTATATCAGTATGCTTAATTGTTATTGAAACCTTAGTTGTTCTGGTTATATGTATTCAGCTTGGCCCTCTTTGCATTGCATGTTAAGTAGTGAATTTCTTGTTGATTTTGTGATCATTGCTTCTGTGTTGACCTGTGGATATGTTCTGTGGGGAGACGTTATAAGGCTGGTTTGTTATGGGGAATCAGGCTAGTTCCTTGATCGATAAAGAGGGATAATTATTATCGTACATCATGTATATGTGTACATCTGCCCATTGCTTGAATGACATCACTTTTGCCCAGGATTAACATCTCTGATTTGTTTACATTGTATCTTAAATATTGAGTTGAACCCCTTCCCCATACTGTGATCAAACTATTTTTGATTGTCCGAAACCCCTTCCCCTATTTCCCTTGAAGTATATGTGTTCGTTTGAAACCCTTTGGAAAAATCATCATTGTATTTTAAATTGATGGCATTGAAATGATCTTAAAATGATCGTATTGGTATTTGGTTAGATTGATGATGTTCATTTCAAAACTGGGATGATTGTCAATGTTTGTTTTGGTGTCTGTCTACGATTGTCTTTGGTCATTTTTGGTATATACTTAGAATGATTATGATCATCGTGGTTTGTTCATGATTGTCAAAATGTTTTAAAACATTATCATCCAATGAATTCTTTTGAATCTTTTTGTAATTCCTTAAGTTTTTCTTGTACGACCTTACTGAGCTCTCAAAAGTTCACCTTTTGTTTGATTTCCTTCTACAAGTAATGATCAACTGTAGGGTGCTCAGAATGGATTTAGAGTCTGAATGAGATTCTTGTGAGCCCATCTCTACTGTGTAGTAAGACCCCTATGTGGGTCAGAAAGATTAAATCATTCTATTTAGAACTTGACTTATGTAGAACCTAAGTTGTAATAGCTTAAGCTTAATTAGTTTTGAAATCTTGTATTTTAAAGAAGTTGAGTTGATGTCTAGTTAGATGCTCTGAATTATGTGTATGTAAATCGGGCTCGACAGGTGTAATGTGATGCGACTGGTGAACGTTCCGGGAGTTTGGGGCAACAGAGCTTCTGATTTTCTGGATGTTACAGTTCATGAAAAACTTTTAGACACTGAGTCACTTGTGACTCTATTGCCATTAGCCACCATCACCAGTTTGGGGTGACTTGCCAAAATGATATAAATTTAGGAAAATTACAGAAATTGAAATAAGTTGGAAATTAACAACAATGACTTTAGCTAATCTAACTGCCTATATCTCGAGGGGAAAATTTCTTCTATCCCAATACATAAATCTGGAGATATTAAGGCTAATGATGACCATAATTTCCTAATTAACTACACAAATCTTCTTGAAAATCTGAGCTCAGGTGCAATGCAGAGATGGCCATAACTGTTTTTCCCTTCATTTACTGTCCTCACGTGCCAGGGTCATTGCTTCCATGTTGAGCTTGTGTTCCACGGGCCTTGATATCAATCAATTGAACTGCAACACTTGGGGAATAATTATATTGCTGGTGCTGCTGCTGCTGCTGAGGTCTTCTTATTCTGATCTTCAAAGGACTTTTGGGAGTATCAATGACATATGCGGCACTAATTTCTTTAAGACATGATCTACCACTTCTAAGAGAAATGGTATAAAGGTTATAGGGAGAAAAAATTTGTCCTGTAAAAAAAGGTAGCCCAAAAGACCCTACTTATAGGGGTCTAAGGCACCCGAAATGGTAAAGATGACCACCTTAATCAGTGATTTGGAGATAAAGTAGAATATTTTATAAATATTACAACTGAGAAAAGTCAACTATCCGACCAATTTGTCAAAAATCGGCTGGTTCATCCTTAATTAAAAATATTGTCTAAATTTTGACACGTTATTAGCACCTAATTATGTAATGATCTCTAATTTAATCGGATGGGATGTGCCAGATTTAGGAATTATCTCTATGTTTCATATAAATCATGGATTAATCACTTGCGTTAATAATAAATCACAAAGAATTCTAAGATCTTCTAAGTAAATCACTCTCTTGATATATGCACTGGAGCCACCTAAATGGATCGAACTAAGCACAATTAATGGACTGGACTGGTCTAATTAATGGACCATATTAGATTAATTAAGTTTGAAATACTATTAGGATACACCCATGCTAATAAACTTCAATTTACAATAAAGCCCAATAATTATTCACTTAAAATGAATAAAAAATGGGGTGTCTTCTACTATCCTAAATCTAAAGAACGACTGGGTTTCACATACATGCATCTCTCTATCTAGCTTTGTTGGCCAAAACTAGCTGAAAATAACTCAGCCTGATTAGGTCAACTTAGAGTTTTTTTTAGAGATAAGTATTAAAAAAAAAGGAATTGTTCTTTATAACAACTACTCTTCTTTAGTGTATTAAGGTCGGAGATGAGTTATTGCTAGAAGTGACACTCTGCTATTGGGTTTAAGTTTGTAGGTGAATAATTTTGTTTGGCCAAAAAATTACAAAGAGAAAAACTCCGACTTCTCTCTAGAGTTTAAAAAACACAGTTGAAAATGCCGCTAGTCATCAATTCCCAGTGAGCCCTTTGGCTAAGAGGAGCACCAAAAGATCCTCTCGCCAAAAATTGAACTGGTCATTAATACTCAATATCCAGGTGATTACATCTTGATTTAGGGAATGAGACCCATGCATGAACTTTAGAACAAAGTTAAGATCCTGAGTGCTTGGGGTCTAATAGCTGGAAATCTGTCTGTATCATTGTATATAATGTCTTTGACTTTAGCATTTAAACTCATGCCAGAACTTGGAAATTTTCTTAGTCACTTTCTCCCCAAAAACTCTACAATCTTTATATTTAGCTTTGTAGATATCAAAGGCACCCCAAGGTAAGTGACAGAAAATTGTCCACCAGGAATACCAATGATTTCAATCAAATACATAGCAATACTCTTTTCTACACCAGCTATAAAGACATAACTCTTAGTAAGGTTGGGAGTCAAACCTGATAGCTGTTAAATTCCTTTAAAGCTTGTCTAATGAGCTCCATAGTCTCAGGCTTAGCTTGAGTTAACAGGAAAGGTCATTAGCAAAGCTCAGATGACTGATTTGTAATTCCTTACATTTAGGATGAAAATAAAATGTAGCTTGGGTAGTGTACACATCCATCATGCTAGAAAAAGCTTTTTTTATCAAAAGGAAATGATAAGGGAATATGGGATTCTCTTGCCTTAGTCCTCTAGCACTAGAAAAATAACCCTCCATGCTTTCATTGAGGTTGATTGAGAATTTGGCTGTGGTGACATACTGTTTAATTTATGTCACAAACTGTTTAGGAAATAACATGCATTCCATCATTGTTTTAAGAAAATCCAAACCCACTGAGTCATAAACCTTTTGGAGGTCCACTTTCATCACACATCTAGGCGTACCACCATTTTAATGATAGTTCTTCACCAATTCCTGCATTAGCAGAATATTGTCTGCAATACTTCTATTGGTCACAAAGGTAGATTGCCTCTGAGATATAATCTTTGGAAGTATCTTTTTAAGTCTTGCACTCAAAATTTTTGAGATATACTTATAGATGAAATTGCCGTAAGCAATGGGCCTAGAATCTTTCATAGTGCTTGGGCAAGGTATTTTAGGTATTAGAGTTATTGCAGTGCTGTTAAGCCCTTTGATGCCTTTTTTGTTGAAAATTTCTAAAACAAATGTAGTAACAAATTGCCCTACCACTTCCCGATTTTGCCGAAAAAATTCTACACTGTATTCATTAGGCACATGGGCTTTGTTGGATTTGAAAGAGAAGAAGGCATCCTTCACTACCAACTCTTGTACACTTGGTACCCGCTGATCATAGCTCTCTACCTTCTATTTAATATAAATGTTTAGCCTAGTTATTGTCAAAGGATTACTAGGCACAGGCGTTCCAAGGAAATCTGAGAAATGCTTAATAGCCACTTGGTGCACCTCGTTTGCCCCTGTTACTTGTGTACATTCCATAGAGTCAATAGACAGAATCTTATTGTGGGATCTATGTAGCTGCATCTTTTTATCACAATAAACAGTATTTCCATCACCCAGTTTTAAATCTCTAATTCTATCCTTTTGATAGTAAAAGGCATCTTCAGCTTACAACATATTATAGTATTGGGCATGCACCTCTTTTTCCTGCCTAATCAAATAAGAATCCTAATGTACCAAAATTTGATTCTGAATCTCTTAAAGTTCTTATAGCTTAAATGCAGTTCTAGTAGAGATGTTGTTTTAGCTTTTTAAGCTTTGTGCTTCGTTGGTAGATACCTTCTAATTAATCTCCTCTTGCAAAACAGACTTCAATAATTGCTCAAAAGTCCAATGCTTCATCCAGAAATTGAAGGATTTAAATAGTTTCTTCCCATTATGCAGCTCTTGATCAATCTTGATTAGTAATAAAGAGTGGTCAGCATGGCTTTTACTTAAGTATTAGAGAATTTCTCTAACCATCCTTCATCCTATAGTGCCTTATCCAACCTGCAGATTATAAGGTCTTCATATCTCTTGTTGCACCAGGAATAAAATAGTCTTCTGCTAGGCATATCTTTTAGCTGATTATTGTCACTAGTTAAACTCATTTCTATTTTATTGATTTAACCCAATGCCTCCTTTTTTCTCTTCTTCATATCTTATCACATTGAAATCTCCCATAAGGAGCCATGCCACCTGACCAATGCTCTGTGCCTCATTATTCAATTGTTGCCAAAGACCTCTTTTATTATCTCCTTTATTATCCCCATATACTTCACTTTACTAGTATATGCCAAGTAAAGGTATGATCATAGAGAAGAGACTTCATTTTACCACTAATATATTGTGTTGTTGATTTGATGAGATTCACCCGAACAAGTTTCTCATTCCGTCCCATCCAGATTCTAGATACTCCTATTAACATTGTGAACAAAAAACCAATCCTTATTCCATTTCTTGGTAATCCTTTCAATATTCTCCACCTTGTCTTTGGTTTCTTATATACCAATTATTTGCATAGTATAATTCTTGAGCATTTTAACTTCATGTTGTTTCCTCAGCCCATTAAAGCCCCTTATATTCCAACTGAAAATTACTAACATCTTAGTTTGGTACCTTTTCCACTACTCTCCCTTTACAAAATGCTTTCTTTATGGACCAATAGCTAGTGTCTCCTTGCCCTGTGAGGTTATAACCACCAATTCCTCATTGTCAGCAATGTTCTCTAATACATTGAAGCTATTCGTTGTTACTGGCTTCTCATTCCTCAATCTACTATTGTTACCTTTTGGAGATCTCCTGGGACTAGTTGTAATCCATCCAATTTTAACTTATGTCTGATTATCATCATTTGCCTGTATATTATAATTTGAACTCAAATCGTTTTGATGTTAAGTATGGTTTACTATCCTTTCACCTTCTTTTACATTTTCCTTTGCCTCCCATCTTAATAGTGTCTTGAGGTTTTTTTTAAACACTTACCCTCTTGGTACCCAAGGACATTACAGTAAGAGTA
The DNA here is from genome assembly GCA_033070095.1 of Escallonia herrerae. Classification (NCBI taxonomy): domain Eukaryota; kingdom Viridiplantae; phylum Streptophyta; class Magnoliopsida; order Escalloniales; family Escalloniaceae; genus Escallonia; species Escallonia herrerae. The sequence continues at coordinate 786,602 of JAVXUP010000032.1, read as the reverse complement.
TTTTATTTGGAACCACTCATATTCAACCCTTTGTAGCTACAATTAACCACCAGGCCCTTTCAACGGGATTACCTTTGATATCCTTCATCAGCTTTGATCTCCACGCATACTCTTGCATAACTCACTCTTTCTTTGGAAGAAGTCGTATGGGTCACAAACAGTAGCTTTCCAATTAAAGTAACAGTTCTACTTATCATCACAGTTGACCAAAATTGTAATGGTAAATATGGTAATTTGATCCAAACAGGTACAACATTCAGTCCTTCTTTCTCAGTGGACCCATGGTTTGACAATGACACGCTTATTGTCAAGGAGCCATGGCCTTTTCTCTAGAATTTAATGATATGCACTAACAGAATCAATCCTTACTAGATACACTGTTGTTTTCAGGAAGCTTGAGAGAAATTATCAAATTGTTTCCATTTCCTTTCCAAAAAGCCCTTCATTACATGCATCGGTGTTCTTGCTCCAACACATGGGCTATCAAGGTGTTTTGCCATCTGTGCATTTCATCCTTCACATCATCAATAGTGTATTAATCAACACCTTTTTGTCCGTTAATGTCATGCGTGCTATGTATTCAAGACTGTTCTCTTCCATAATTAATGTCATGCGTGCTATGGATTCAAGACTGTTATCTTTCACAGTGTTCTTATTCGGCCTGATCGATGTGGCATACAATGGCTTTTGCTGCTGTACTCCTTCATGAGGGATATCATCCTTTCCTCTGATTTTCCGTTGTTGACAGTGGGCAGAGATGAGAATTCTTCATCCATTCCCTCCTTTTCCTTTTCAAACATAGGTGTTTTATAATTGACTGTCATGCCCTTCCTCTGATCCAGCTGTCCTAATACACCAGCTTTATTTTTTTCCACATCATCTTTGTCCACGTGTACCTTAGCCACATCGGCCCCCATAGTAGGTGCACACACTTCATGCACTCTGCTGGTGTTGGACAAACTTGTACCGCAAATTCAATGCTATACTCACAGAATTCCATACCGTCTGTTCTTGAGAATCATGCCCTTCATTTCTTTCTTCTTTGAGCTTTTCCTTAACTCCTTCATTAAATTTGCACTTTCTTATTTCGACTCCTCTATTTGGCACTATAACTGAGATAATTTTGTTTGCTTTCAAATTCAAGGCTTGAATCTTTGGCATTGTCCTTATTCGAAACCTCAATTTGGCGCACTAATTGAGCATCTCTTGTGCAAAGGATATTATCCTCATCAGAGTTTGTACTTGATTCCATTACAACCTTTGGTCGAATGTCGTCTACATCCAGGAACTTCTCCAATACTCAAAAGAGTTTGGTATCTCTCAATTTTGTGGTCGATTATGATGATTTCGTCCTTCATGCGTTCTTTCTCATTCCTTTCCTACAAACCTGCTTAAAAGGTATGAGAAAAAGAGCTAAAATAGCCCCTTAGTGGAACTGTTATTCTCTGGACACATTCTAAGATGCTCAATGATGTTATGGGTGTTATGCAATAGAGGATTAAGAACTAAACCAAAGTTGAAAGTATAGAACATTCTCAAGTGGACAAATGTGTCATGTGTTCCACACATGAAGAAACTGTAGACTATTTATTTTTGCAGTGCTTATTTTTTAAGGAACTACGGGTATGGGTTATGAGGAAATTACAGATTAATATGAGAATAATCTCCTAGAAATAGCTGTAGAAACATGTCTGCCAAAAGTTTAGAGGTAAAAGCTTGAAGGCTATTCTGTGGAAGTTGTAACCTGCTATAGGATTTGGTAAGAGAGGAATGCCAGAATTTTCAAAAAGCAAGCTTCATTTGTTCATGGATGCTTGTTTGTCATACAACTATGGGTAAGATATAAAGTCTATAGCTGAAACAAAAGCCCCTGCAAGCACTATAAATCATGCCATGTGTGAAGCTTGGGAAGTTGATAAGCAAATTCTGTTGTAAGAAGGTTGAATAGAGTTTACGAAGAGTGAGCTAGAGAAAGTGGTGGAGTAGATTAGGGAGACTGTATCATCACTTGTACATGTGATTCTTTTATTAAAAGTAATACAGGGGACCTTTTACTAAAAGAAAAAAAAAGTTTGCAGTTAAGCATTGGTCGAAGCATCAACATTTGGGAAGATACCCAAGAGCCAGTGGTCAATATGGTGACGACACTCACCTTGCGGAGTTATCTAAAGAGCCCCACCATCCCAAGGACATCTTGGGTCTGAGGGACTATTATGTTATTTGATATCTTATCTATAAATCTATTCAGAGGCTCAAGCCGCTTGATTGATGACCCACCACATTCGAAAAATGTCATCTCATGCCTTGAGAAAGCACTAGAATCCTCTACTAGTACAAGACACGCCTTCTGGACACTAGGGACTCGAGGTATGGAGGCTAGAACAGAGGGATAGCCTTTTGGTCCACCATCTTGATCCATTCTAAGGGAGAGATTATCCACTTGACCCTTCTTTCTGGATGGCCCCTCAAGTGTATCTCGGTGTCAGAAAGAAGTATGTTAGTCTAGGTGAGTTAGCTTAATAGAAATATGTCAACCCCATGAGTTAACAAAATAGATAGTGTGTTAACGCGTTAATTCATTAAAGTGCGTAAGTGCTGTTTTGATATTCTATACACTTTACTCCCTCAATTCCTAAATAATTGATCAAATTTTCTTTTTGGACTGTCCCAAAATATTTGATCACTTTCCAAATTAAAAAAGATTATGTAACTATTTTAGCATATTTACCCTTTCTACACTTTCTTTATTCTATTTCTCTCTAAGTTTAATCTTTCACCAATGCATTTTCTCTCTCCTCGTCGACTTTCTTTCTCCTTTCTCCCTCCTCATTTAATCTTTTACCGACCTATTTTCTCTTTCCTGACCTATTTTCTTTCCCCCATCTCGTTACGGGTAGAATGAGAAACACACAACAAATGATTATATTTTAATATGCGTTCCAAGTCAAGATTGAGCAATTATTTAGAGACGGAAGGAGTATGAAACAATACTTTTACGTGACCTAAACTGTAACGCCCCAAATTAATTTTCGAAGCGTTAATGTCAGATAAAGAGAAATCAGATAAAATTCTATAATTATCAGAAGATTCCAAAATGGTATATCACTAATAATTCTCAAAAATACATCAATATCTAACACACTGGCCCCAAGGCTTTGTACAATTCAAGTTATCCAACACAGAGTTTTCTAAAATAAAACTTAAATAATAACAATATGTCTCAATCATTACACTCAAAATATCAATACTAATTGTGAAACAAAGGCAGCTAACTCTTGATTACTCAGCTAGCCCTTCGATCCCAAAGTCCCACCTACTGATCACCTGAAAGGAAAAACAATAAGGGAATGAGAATAATGCCTAGTAAGGTCGCTCAAAGGACCAATCAAACGAAAGCAAAAATATATGAGAAATGAAATTTCAGAAGCACAAAGGGTCTCAACAGAACGGATAATCAAACCAGATTTTGAATGTCAAAACATATCTGAATATAGAGACAGACACCATGGAGCCATTTAGAAAGTGGTCACATACGTCATCACTGACATATGAGGCCAGAGAGTTATCAAAACAAAGATTTCAATTTAATATACAATCAAATATTGAACATGTCAAACAATACACGGAGTTACGAAATAATGACAATCATTGAAACGAACAATATCCATATGGCAAAATTCTAGGTCAAACTAATTCGACAAAAATTAAAGTTCACAAGTCATAGCATTGAGAACAAGTTATTCATAACATAGCTCAAAGCAAAAGGAGAAGAAGAATCACTTATTCAATTTGAAGAAGTTCGGATTTCAAAAAGAAACTAAGGACTCACATGAGTGATTGGTCCATCGCTGATTTGAACTTTAAAAATAAACCCTTACCTTGATCAAGCTTATAAATGCAAATCCTTAAGCTCTACCTTAGAAATCACGAACCTTCCAACCCTCCCCCTCTCTCTCTATCGTATGGGAAAATAAGCAGAGAACCAAAAAAATTCGCAAGAAAATAAGAAAACTATTTATATGTAACAAAACCAAGTTTTAATTCGATCGAATATAGTTTTCATTTGACCGAAACTCAACTTTCATTCGACTGAATCCGACAGAGGTGAAATTGGTTTTTCATTTTTTTTTTCATTCGACTGAAAACTAGTTTTCATTCGAATTAAAACTTTTAATTCAAACGAAAACTTCAGTGAGCTCTTCATGATTTTAAATACTTTTGTTCGAAGAAAAAATCTTTTCATTCGAAGCAAACCCATTTTCATTCGAAGCAAAAATATTTTCATTCGACCGAATCTTTCAGAACTCTAAAACTTTAACATCAAATAGTTTTGATTCGAATGAAACGACTTTCATTTGATAAAAATTTTTAGAAACAATCCCAAACCATTTTCTTAGTTTTAACCAAAAGACCACAAACTTATTTATTCAAAAATATTAATTTCGCACAGAATTGTTTTTGGGGTATTACATTCTCCCCTCCCTAAAAGAATTCCATCCTCAGAATTTAAAACGTACCTTAAGTGTCAAAAATATGAGGGTGCTTCTCGCGCATAGCCTCCTAAAGTTCCCAAGTGGCCTTCTCTATTTTCGTGATTCCGCCACAAAATATTAACTAAAGGAACGACTTTCATCCTTAATACCTGATCACGATGGTCAAGAATCTCAACCGGCTATTCTTCGTAGGAAAGGTCCCCCTGAACTGATTAAGGTCGTATGGCACAATGTGCGTCGGATCGTAGACATACTTCCTTAGATTCGAAACATGGAAAACGTTATGAACATGTGATAGCTCTGGCGGTAATGCCACCCTGTAAGCCACCGGACCGATCCTTTCCAAAACCTCAAATGGCCCGATAAACCTAAGGCTAAGCTTGCCCTTTCTACCGAAACGTATCACCCCCTCCAAGGTGAAACCCTAAAAAACACGTGATCACCCACTTCAAATTCGAGTTCACAACGACGGCGAGACGTGTAACTGCGCTGTCTATCCTGAGCCGCTTTGAGACATTTCCGAATCAAATCAACTTTTTAAGTGGTCAACTGCACCAACTCTGGTCCCAATAATCGTCTCTCTCATACCTCATTCCAACATAATGGTGTCCTACACCTTCATCCGTACAATGCCTCAAACGGTTCCATTTTAACACTTGGCTGGTAGTTGTTATTATAGGCAAATTCAACTAAAGGTAAATGACTATGCCAACTCCCACCAAGGTCTAGCGCACAAGTTCTCAACATATCTTCTAATGTTTGAATGGTACGTTCGAACTGTTCATCTATCTGTGGATTATAAGCCGTGCTGAAATGAAGGTCAGTGCTCATAGAATTCTGAAAGCTCATCCAGAATTTTGAAGTAAAATGTAGATCTCGATCTGACACTATAGATAATGTTACACCATGAAATCGTACAATCTCATAAATATACAATCTAACTAATTCAGATAAGGGTGTTGTTTGCTCGGATCAAAAGGAAATGAGCAGTCTTAGTCAATCTATCAACAATAATTCAAATAGTGTCAAAACCTTTGACGGTTCTCAGTAAGCCTCTCACAAAATCGGTTGTTAAGTGCTCCCACTTCCACTATGGAATCTTAAGTGGCTGAAGCAGTCCGCTAGTTCTCTAATACTTCGTCTTTACTTTTTGACATACTAAACAATGGGATACAAACTCTGCTATATCCGACTTCATGCCACTCTACCAGAAATGCTCTTTAAGGTCGTGATACATTTTTGTTCCTCCCGGGTGAATAGAGAAACTAGAACTATGAGCCTCCGACGTCAACTCCCTCCTCAAGGATAAATCAGCTGGCACACAAAGTCTCTTACGGAACCAAACCATGCCGTGCTCGTCAATTCTAAACTTAGATTTCTTTCCACTATTAATATTCTCAAAGACGCGAGCTAAATCTGAATCTTCATCTTGGGCTTCCTTGATCCTGCTGATCAAAGTAGGTTGTACCTGTAATGCTGCTAAGTATTCTCCACCATCTTGCCATCTAATCTTAAGATCCAAATTCATCGTATCTTTCAATAGTTAAGGCTGACAAGTAATCAATAGTGCTAAGTTTTCGGTGCTTCTTACTGAGCGCATCAGCCACAACATTCGCCTTAAGAGGGTGATAATGAATCGAACAGTCATAATCTTTCAAAAGCTCCAACCAATGCCTTTGTCTCATGTTCAGCCCCTTTTAGGTAAAAATATACATAAGACTTTATGATCCGTGTAAATCTCGCAGGTTTCACCATACAAGTAATGCCTTCATATTTCCAATGCAAAAATCATAACTACTAACTCAAGATCACGGGTGGGATAGTTCTGTTCATAGGGTTTAAGCTATCTAGAAGCATAAGCAACCACCTTACCATGTTGCATTAAAACACACCCCAAGCCTTTCTTTGAGGCGTCACTATAAATCACAAAACCCCCTAGAACCCGATTATAAAGTCAATACCGGTGCAGACACTAACCTCTCTTTCAATTCTTGAAAGCTAGCTTCACACTCTTTGCTCCAAATAAACTGGGTGTTTTTCTTAGTCAACTGAGTTAAAGGCACATCAATTTTTGAAAAACCTTCCACAAATCGACGATAATAGCCTACCAACCCCAAAAAGCTTCGCACTTCGGTAACACTGCTCAGTCTCTGCCAGTCAGTTACTGCCGCAATCTTAGAAGGGTCAATAGTTATTCCATCCTTCGACACCACATGCCCTAGAAATGTAACTGTTCAAGCCAAAACTCACATTTCGCGAACATAGCATACAGTTTATTATCTTTCAAAGTCTGCAAGATAATCCTCAAATGCTGACGATGCTCCTCCTCCGACCTAGAGTACACTAAAATATCGTCAATAAAAACAATAACGAATTGATCCAAATACTGCCTAAACATAATGTTCATCAAATCCATAAAAGCAATAGGGGGCATTTGTGTAATATCCCAAAATTTGGGAGTGGGTTAAAATAACCATCGATGACCTAAAAAATAAACGGGTGCTAATTTTGAGCAATGCTCGGGTATTAGTACAGTATTGGGGCTTAAAAATATTTTGGGGTAAAAATGCAATTTTCAAAAATTTGGGTGCATTTTCGTAATTTTGGAAAATCTTAGGGGTTGATTTGTAATTTTGAAAAAAATTGTGGGAGTGCCACCTCATAGTTAATCTAACATGACTAAGCTATCTAAATTATTTAATAAGGTTAGATGGATAAGAGGGGATTCGGGTAAAGGAAAAAAAAACAGAGAGCAACCTTTCCATTTCGGGAAAGGAACAGGAGAAGCTGGACCAAGAGACAGAGACAGAACACATGGAACAAGAAACAGAGGGAGAGCAGGAAACAAAAATTTCGGGAGAGAAGGGGGAAAAAGAGGAAGGAAGGGAGAGAAAGAGAGAGAGAGAGAGAATCAAAGTGTTCTTTTGAGGGTAAGCTTTCTTTTGAATTTCATGTTAGTGTGAAAACTGTGAGTATTTTTCAGTGGGTGTGTGTGTGTGTTGGGTGCGTGGACAGTGTGTGTTCTTGCTTGGGGAACATGTGTGCGTTTTGAGGGTTAGGGATTGCAATTGGGTATCTTTTTAAAGGCATAAGAGTGTTCAGCTATGTGGAGCTCAAGTGTGTGTGTGCTACGGGTATGGTAGTGTGTGTAAAATGTGTGTTCTTGTGTGTGTTGATGCTTCGGGTATGGTGGTAGGTAGAGAATTGTGTGTTTATTTATGTATTAGTGTGGTGGGTAAGTAGGTGTAAATACACTCGTGTAGAGGTTTTGTGAGCATTTGGAAGAGTGGCCGTGGGAGAGAGAAGGGTATCAATGAGTTGTGTGTGTGCAGTCATGAGGAAGAAGATGATGTGTGTGCAAAAAAGGTGAAATAGTGTGTGTTTAGATCTCAATAGTAAGTGTAATTGTCGCTAAAGACTAAAATTAATTAGGCAGTTTATCAACAAATTTTCATAAATATTTAGAGCCAAAATTAGAAAAACTTCAAAACAGTAACCCCTGATAATTTTATGAGATCTACGTTCTAAAACATTTTGGGAATTTTTGGAGTCTGCGAAGGGCACTAAAGGAGGGTTTCGTGTAACTACAATTATTGATTTATTTAGCATAGAAAATCAAGTTATTTTAAGCTAAACATTTTATGGAAGCCCTATTTTACAGATATGATTCATTATCTAAAATTTCAGGCCATTCTAAGGCTGATAGGTATTTTTCGCAAAACTGGCCTTTTAGCGCTCAATCTGGACACCGGTTAGAGATTTTCTGGCAAAAAAAATTTTAAAAGACTTTTTAGTACAGAAATGATATTGGGATGCTTAAAATACCCGTTTAAGATATTTTTGAGATATTTTTGGTGCCGGAAACCCTCAGGAGTGTTTTGGTAATTTACCACCCCGTAGGGGTATTTTGGCAATTTTACCTATAAGAGGTATTTTGAAGTAAATTTACATACAGTAAGATTATTTTAGTGACTTTGCTTATGAAAAAGTCATTTTGATGATTAAAGTGTAAAGATGGGTATTTTGGTAATTTGCCACCCCAAGGGGGTATTTTGATAATTTGACCTAAGAAAGGTATTTTTGCATAAATTTACTTATGGGAAGCTTATTTTAGTAATTCTACTTATGGGAAGACCGTTTGGGTGATTTAAGTCTGAGAGGAGCTTTTTGGTAATTTTACACCCTAAGGGCGTTTCGGTAATTGTACATTCCTGGTGAAGGGAGGTTCATTTTGGGAGCATGTGTGAGTTCGTATTAAGTTATACGTTTGTCCTGTAGGCTGTATTCTAGTGGTTTGATTATTCCGTTTAATTTAAAGCTAAAGACTTCCGGTCAGAATAATTTAGCCGCAGACCCAAGTAAGAGATTCTATTTGAACCTTGGGTAAGGACTTTTGTCTGAAACCTTATTTGATTACTTGTACTCATAAGTACTCCTTTGATATTTTTACGGCTAATGCCGAACTCTGGGTTATGTATTGATATCAGCATGTTCTTGCCCAGAAAACCCTAATGTTGAACCTGAATCGGTTATTTGGAAATCTTTTGATGCTCGCATGTTATTGCGGGCTGAGCAAATTTGATAATTGTCTGTATTCATTCTTCTGAATTTTTGTGATTATATTTGATAATTATTTGCAGTCGTTTTTGTTGTTTTTCTGTGATTTTTCTTCTGAAATTCTGATTTTTTCTGAAAATCCCGAATGCTGACTTATGTCAGTATGATTATTGTTATGAGAACCCGAAGTGATTTCGGGGATATGAGCTTATGTTAACGCTCATTAATATTGTTAATTTCTGTGTTGACCTGGGTACCTGTTTAGTGGGGAGGCGGTATAAGGCTGGTTGAATCCTGCATGAAATGCATGCTACTACCCAAGTGGACTTGTAATTATTTTAGTACATCATGCATGTGTACACTATATGAGCTTGCCATAATGGCATTGCAATCTCCCAGGATCAACATTGATTTTTGACTTTTTTAGTTAGAATGATTTGTGCTTGGGTTGAAAGCCCTTGACAAACATTCATTGTACTTAGTTAGAAGGATTTGTACTTGGGTTGAAATCCCCTGACAAGCCTTTATCGTATTATCTGATTTGATTTCTGCTTGGGTTAAAATCCCTTAGGAAATCTTGCTCTATTTTTTAAATGAATTTCTGCTTAGATTGAAATCCCTTGAGCAAGGAAAATTTTTGTGGTACTTGGAAATGCTGACTTGAAAAGGATCTTTTATTGATCGGTTTGGATTTTGTTCTGATTGTTAATATTTATTTTGGCATCTATTTCTGATGAACTTTGCTCAGTTTGGGTAATTATTGAATTTTGATCGTTCGAAGTGTTTCAAAAATCATCGTCGGTTGGATTTTTTGGAGTCGTGTTATAATATCTTTTGTAGTCCTTGTACGACTTTACTGAGCTCTCAAAAGCTCACCTTTCATTTGGCTCCTTTCTGCAGGTGATGATCAAATGTAGCATGTTCGGGAATGGGTTAGAGTCTGTGTGAGATCCCGATGAGCCCATCACCACGGTATAATAAGACCCCTGCGTGGGTTGGTATTGTTCATTCGTTCTTAGGAAATTGGAATCGCGAAGAACCTAAGCTGTAATGGTTTAAGCTAAGCAGTTTGTGATCTAGTATTTTGAAGAATTTGAGTTGATGTTGAATTAGATGATTTGGAATATGTATTAGTGAATAGATTTGACAGGTTTGATGTGATTCGGTAGGTTAACGACCCGGGAGTTCGGGGCTACGGAGCCCCTGATTTTGGGGTCATTATAGTTGGTATAAGAGCAGTTCGGTCTTGTGGTATTTAGCACTTAAGTACACGATTCTATAGGCATGGAACCACATAATATAGGTAACACATTTCTGTAGAATCGTATTTCGATTGATGAGAGTGGGGTAGGATGATAGTAGAGGTAAGAAGTCTACCTTGATTGTAATTGAGTTGCTCTTTAGCCACGTGATAGAATAACCTCAATAGCTGTACATTATATCAGTATGGTCTGCATTCGGAGCACTGGCAATGAAGATAGTACAGAGGGTCGAGAGGTCCCCGATTGATGAGCAGGGATCTTATTCCCGGTATTGGAAAAGACTTGACCAGATAATCTTTTGATTGAAAAATATATTGTATGGGTTTTATGATTATAGAGAGGCAACCCTACCCCATAAGGGAAACAGTAGAACCCTAGAATGGATGGTTGCGATTCTAAACACTATGAACCCGATTTTAATTTCGATGACATAGAATTTGGCAACCGGCAGCCAGGAGTATCGAATCCTGTTTAACCATAACCTCAAGATGAGAGTATCTTGGCGACTTTAACAGATGAAATGACTAGCTACATGGAGTTATTGAACCCTATAGAGACAGTGAATTGGACTAGCAAAATGGAGAAAATTTTGAGCAACTGGTCGTATAAATTTTGAGCAACTGTGAGTAAAGTGACAAAAGATTGAATTTGTTGGATATAAACTGAGAGACGAGGTCGATCAGGGGTGGAAAGAGTATCGAAGGATCTGACTTATTAGAAATTGATTTATGTCCTTTGGGAACCTTTTAGAGAATTATTTTCAACCGGTATTTTGCGAGATTTCGTGAACAGATGTGAAGCAAATTAAGAGTCAATAAATGAAGTTGAGATGAGGTTTTGTCGCCCCGTTAAAATTGCAATAAGGATGCTATTGACGAAGGTAGGTATATGCCAGAAGTCTGAGTGGGGGCGTAGGCCTGGACTAAGAGATAGAAAGCTCTCAGCTTGATCGACGAGCGATATGAAATGTCTTTATTTGGAAGATGTTTTGGAATAGTCTAAGTCTGACAATGGAGGAAGACATAAGTAAACACATGGTAGATAGAAGAGAGATAAGTGGAAATTTCCCCCGAATAGATTTGTAAGAGCTGACAGTCGTCAGCAAAAGTTTTACAGTCGGCACAGTTTGGTGCCCAAGGTTAAAGGTTGGGGCAGAGTCAGAGATTCAGGTCGCTATGGTTCGGTGGTATTGAGATCTGGACAAAATTTTGAAATTTGATTGAGGCATGATATGAAATTTAGGGGAGCGCAGGGTGAAGACGCTCGATCAATTCAAGGTATTAGAGCTAAATCATTGTATGATTTTGGAGTATGACCTATACAGAGTATTGGTCAGGGTGACAAATCAATTTCTATCCACCCCATGTGATATGTGAGATAGAAGTCAGAGTAGTGAGTTATGCAATAAAAGGATCGGATGATGTTTTAAGCATGGCAGTGTGAACCATTAAGTTTGAAACTATCTGTTTGTGAGAAATGATCAGTCAAAGTTGGAGTTATGCAATAAAGTGACCAGATGATAGGTTGGCCTGGTAGTGTGAAGGATTAAGTTTGAAACTGTTTGCTTGTGAGAAATAATCTGTTGATACCGATAGCTAGGGGAAGAGCGGTATTCCTTGGCAGGAAGAGAACAAGGTCAGTAGGGGCTGAGGCCCAGAATATCAGTTAAAGTTTGTTTAATGTCTGCTTAGGACGTTGTTACATCCGATGACGTGGTGCCAGGTACACTACAGGTTGATCCATTAGATGTTTAGATATGATTTGATTCTGGAGCGTCAAGTACCTTTGTATCCCTTACCTTCGTATAGTGATTGAAGGTGAAACTTATCTGCTAAGAACTGACCTTGTGATAAGTACTCTGTTAGGAGAGTCTTCGGCTATTTTGTGGTTATTTGTGAATATACAATTTATGTTTGGGATATAAATCTTTCTATGGACCTCATTCTAATTGTTATTCAGGATTTTGATATCATACTATGTATGAATTAGTGATTTGCTAATCATGCATGCGGTATCGTTAGGGAAACTCTAGTCGTATTTGAGAAGTTTATAAGTGATGCACAACAGTTAAGTTGATAATTTGATTTATGAGTAAGAATAGTGCTTAGGAAAGATGACTGGCGTTAAGACTGAAGGTTTGGTTTAAGGGTATAAGAGGGATTTAAAATTTGACTCTGTCATCTGATTCATTCTTTTGCATATTAAATTTAAGGACGACTTAATTAAATGTCAGCTTACGCTGAGACGTCAGAGAAGATCTCATTCATGCTGGTTCGTCTTATTCCTTTTCGAGATGTTTATCTGTCCTTTTGAATCTATTTGGACTTGATGAGATAGTATCTGTTGCAATTGTTGCGGTACATGCACGCTTAATAATTGTTTTACAATCTTCGTGCGAACACTTCCAAAAGAACCGGTCAACAAGGAAAAAAAAAGAAGCAAAAGCCAGATTCGGTCTACAGTAACTGGTATTAACATGCATACATATCTTACACAGAAGCAAATTCACCCGATCCCATGCCATCAACCTTACCATTTGGCATTTTGAACACAATATCAAGGTTGTAAAGCACTGGCACCATTGTGAGCGAACACAAGAAAACTAGCACTGGCCCAAAGATCCAAAGCATGAGAGGAAGTGCTGCGTAAAACAGTCTGTTTCCAACTGTGTTCAGAACAAATCCTTTTTCTAGTAGCTCCGAGACATACTCTGGGGTTACTATGCCCAATAGGTCATCTTGTGGGCAGTTAATGAGGAAGTTCACTTGGTTGATAAACCGAATGGAGAGGGAGTGACAGAGGAATGAAAACAGGAAGATCAGGAGAAGGGTAACGTATTTCAGTGCCACCATGAATTCCCCATGAGCACCGTACACGGCATCATTGAGAAGCTTTTTGACGCTGTATGTACTGCTTATGACAGCGGCTAAGCCGGAGCAGAGAAGGATGGATGTAGTGGCCATCAAGGTTGCTCCCATTATTGTGTTTCGAAGGGTTTGCACTGCCAGAATGTTTTTCTTGTCATTGTCCTGCATTGCCACAAAAGATGCATTGATTAGATGATTCACTTTATTCACTCTCGTTGTGCCTATCACATGTCTTGCTTTCGCAAGGAGACTTTAGCATTAGAGACCTCTTTAGTCTGCTAAAGAATTGTAATGGCAAAAAAATATCTACTTCTCCACAAGATGCATTTGTCTTCTGGCAAATGGAGGTCTTTCCGTATTAAATGTAGTACCTGTGCGTGATATATGTATGGGAGACTTTAGCAACCAAGTTCAACCAATGCTGTCCTAAAATTTCTGACTATTTGAGGGCATAAAATGCAAAACCACGGGAACTTCCCTAAGAAATTGGTGTGCCAGAGGCATTTATGTTGTACATCCAACCATTCATGACTCACTTGAAAATGACAAAGTATTAGTAATCCAGGTAATCTATGTTCATTTTTTGGTACAAAAAGACTAGAAAACCCACAACAGAGGGTGAAACTGCAGCAAACTGTTTAATGTCATTTGTAGAATCTACCGTTTTCTACGATATGTCTCCTCTTTTTTCCACCCTTCACGCCATATCATATCACAGCTGCTAGCTCTTAAACATTTAGATAACCTTGTGCACAAAATCCAAATGATTAAGCATAATATGCATCGTTAAACTTATCTTTTAACAACTTAAAAACTTCTAGAGAAAATGGTAATTACTTCGTGTATTTCTACATGTTATGGTGGTGGATTGTCGTTTCATGTGTTGTTGGAGCCTTGTACGTAAAATAAAAATTTTAGTACAATATTTACATATAAACTAAAGCGATTTAAACTTATAAAGTAAATAACAACTTCAAAGCAACTAAATCTTACATTTACATCCCTTTGAAACGGGAAAAAAAAATAACTTTGGATGATATTTCTTATGTTGCTTCAATCAAATTCATACACGGAGTTCGCATATCTATCCCAATAATTTGAAATGTGGTAGTGTGTGTTTTGACATAATGGATCACACATGTCCGGGACTAATTGTGTGTACACGTTAGAAAAGACAGTTCATATTCGTTCCCGGGTGCAAAATGCTACGTGGGAAGCCACCAACACAAGTTGCTTCCAACAGATGAGCCCTACCAGACAGGGCAAACATTAATGCGGTTGTGTCTCCCGTAAATTAGTGCCAATCAATTTGTAGTAGCTTTGTTGCGTTACCTTTTGGTGTGCCTGCTGTCGTTTGTGCCAATGTCATCATAAATTTCTACCAACCGAAATATGTTTGAGCTATTGAATGCTGCTATGGTAGAATTTTCATTTCGAGTTATGTGCTACAAGAATTTTCTTTTGGAGTGTGCCATTGTTTATTATATCACTTAACACACTCTATGATTTTAATTTATGAATCTAATGAACTAAAATCGAACCTACATACCTAGGGTCAATCATCAGCTGTGATCGATGCCGGTGGAATTCCCATGACACGTCTTTGTGCACTCTCATTATAAAGTTACTCTAATCAGTAACCATTACATGGTTTTTGATATCTAGTCCTAACTATCTAGGCCTGTTGATTACAAAGGCTGGCACAATAGGAAAAATATGTTATGAGATGCATGGAATCGGTATATGGTATATCCAACAGTTCTAAACGCTCAGAATCATTAGTCACGAGTCACCTAATATTTTCTACTAATCAAGAATTGGATTACCCCGACCAAGGAGTTAATTCTGATTTTGTCTCTTACATGAATAGGAAATAAAGTAACCAGCCAAAGCATTATCAAGTGTACGCTCGGTTGTGTAAAATGGTCATGGTTATGGTTTTGCCTTGCACCATATTTGATCAGAACATCCACTCGTTTATAACAGCGGACTGAAGCTTTGAAGTTGAAATATAGCCGTTTACATATATAGCTGAACGCATGCATCAGGCATGTCTCACTCCTACTTCAGGACGGAAAGTTGTAGGTTACCCACACCCGTAGAAGACCAATATGGGTTACATACTTTTGTGGGAAAGATTCTTGAATGCAGAATTCATCTTTAGGGTAATGCAGATGAGCTATACGGGTTGAAACAAATAAGAAAGTAAATGAAGTGAGCATTTGGCAGTGCACAAGAGGGAAGAGTACGTAATAGTATTACCTTCATTATTGCTGAGACCCACGAGCGCCGGCCGCTGGCATTCGTTCCGATGATGGTCATGAGCGGTTGTGTTTGGACCTTATGCCATAACCAGACATGATAACTCATGATCATCAGAAAACCCAAAGGTACCAAGACAACATCCAGATAATATTTCTGCCATTCCATCTCTGTGAGTGTGTGTGTTTATTTGTTTGTTTGTTGTATTCGTGATATGAGTGCGTTTCTTTTCTTTTCCTCTTTGTGGTGTCACTCCTCCACCAGTATATATACAGGGTGAGAAACAATGTACATGGACTTGATTGAGTGCAAAGTCCAAACTGAGAGGAACAGAGAAAAAAGGGGGAAGCCCCACTTTCTTAATTAATTACAAATCTCCCACTTCCATTGTGATCATCTGGAGGCTTTGCCATCTTCAGTTTGTTAGCTGCTATTCTTTGCCCATGTTACCTCATCTATTTGCCAAAATGGCTCACTCTTAATATTTAAAAACATACCCAGAAAAGACAGCAAATTAATCCAAAATCTGGTAAGCAAATTGACAGAAATTAATCCAAGCGTACCAAAGGAAGATAAAATTGAAAGAGAACATAGTGGATGATGTTCACGAGTTACTTAAGATTCGTGAACTAAAAAGCCCCGTGGAAGGGGGTGTGTGCATTGCTGAAAAAAGTTAAACTTTAACCACCTGCGAGACATGCTATGCGTGTAATCAAAGCAGAAGTTACACAAGTTAAAAAAAAAGTGGAAAGTTTAGACCATTATAAATGTAGTTATTCACTAGTTTTCCCGTTCAAAAGTTTTATTTTAAGGATGTCATATGTCCTTAACTAGAGTGTAACATCAAAAGTAGTTAATTACCAGGCAATCCCACTACATATTCTTAGGTGTCATGATGCACGCAATGCTTGTGCAAATGTAAAGATTAGAATAATTGTATGATTTAGAAGTTATGGAGAATTTGAAAACAAACATAACGTGACTTATGCTGTAGTTATCTAAACTTTTCTCATTTCTTTTCAATCCAAATATTTCTTATACACGACAGTTAATTACTAAAGTTCAGCGACACATGTCACTTATTTATATGATACACAAATCTACGTCAACACCGAACAATCTACAAATGTTTGACATTATACACCATATACACACACACACACACATGTATATATATATATATATATATATATATACAAAAATTCACACAACCGTAGATGCGGGCGTGCGTGTGTGTGTGTGTGTGGTATGTATAACTATTATTTTAGCTGTTGTAGTGTGCACGCAAGAATCATAGTGTTGCCAAGTTCTCAGACTTCTCCTTGGAGAGTTTTACGTACAAACTATTTATAGCAAGCCTCAGCCTCGGCCTCGGCCTCAGCAGTACAAGTTGATAAAAATGATCTTACATCCCATTCTCCTTGCAAGTCTATTGGTCACATTTGTATCAAAGAATTAACATCATGTTTATTTGGAACATAAGATGGCTTTTCAAGGAAGGCCAAACTCTAACCCAAAGTTGCATGAGATATATATATAAATGGCAACCCAAAGTTAAAGTCTCAGGTACAAGGAGTCAAAGGGCAAAAAGAGGTCATCTTAGTCGCAAACCACTAGCAACCAAATAAAGGAACGACGAGTGCGAGGGATACTTAAAGATAGGGTTAGCGACTCTTCTTGTAATACCCCGGATTTTCGGCTACTTATGTAGGTAATAATTTAAAATTTATACTGATTTGAATTAAGTAATGGACTATAGAGAATATTCTTGAAGTCCTTTTAGTGATAAAATTAATATTTAATGATCTTAGTAGCTAATGTGATTAGATTAAATATTATTTAAACAAAGAAGAAGAGATTTCGACTTGGATTAGGATTTTAAGTCATATTGTGATTAAGTTAGTTGATTAGATTAAGTATTATTAAAAAGAAGAAGTGATTTCGACTTGGATTAGGATTTTAAGTCATATTGTGATTAAATTAGTAATGAAGACTTTAAGATGTGTTATAATTACACTGGCAATAAGGACTTTTAGCTGTGTTATGATTGCACCATCAATTAGGACTTCAAGTCATATTAGAATTAAATTAGCAAATTATATAAGCGAGAAGAAGACATAAGAGTCTTCATATTTTTTAGAGATATAAAGGAGAGGAAAGAGAAAAGAGTGAATTGCATTCTTTTGGGTATTCAAGCAAAAAGGTGGTGATTGATCTAAGATAAAGAATCAATTGCATTCTTTTGGGTATTCAAGCATAAAGGTGGTGATTGATCTAAGATAAAGAGTCAAGTGCATTCTTTGGTGTATTTTCAAGCAACAAGGTGGTGATTGATCCAAGATAAAGAGGAGATTTTTGACATGATATTGTTACTTTGAAGTAAAGATCCAAGATAAAGAGGAGATTTTTGACATGATATTCGTTACTTTGATGTAAGGATTTTTACGCCGTCTTTTCGTTTCATACACGAGAATCTTTGCGTCTTCGTTTGATTTCAAAATTGAATTTGTTTCTGAGCCTATTATTGATCATTACGCTTTTTGTAACGTTATCAATGATCTTGTCTCACTGTCTTATAATTTGCGTTAAAGACAGTTCCCATGTGATTTATAAAAATCTTTGTTCGTTATATCGTAAAAGGTCATTCATGATTATTTTATACTCTCAGCCGTTCTTTGTTCGCGGTCAAAAAAAAGTTACTTTCAAAGATTTTTAGACTAACGTGTCTCTCTTCTATTGGTCTTGACGTGTGAATTCTGAGTCTCTTTTGCCACGTGTCAACTTTCTGCCGGGTCTTTTTGGTTATTAACAATTTGCTTTCGCTTTCTCGATTTTCACGCAATTCTTTTCACTCAAAACTTCTTTTGACAATATCTCATTCATCCGATCTCCGATTGAGCTGATTTTTGTTTCGTTGAACTCATATTTTTGTCCTCTTCGATTTGAGTCTACAATGACTATTTTTGGCCTTTGAATGAATATTTGCTATATTTATCAAATTACTTTGTGGGTGATATTTGTATTCGAAAGTCACTTTTAATTATCGTGACTTATTTGTGACGCACCGGCTGCGATATTCGACATGGTATAATCATGATTTGTGATGCTTAATAATAAGCAATTTGTGTATGTAACACCCACAAGTTTTGATAAATATATTTTGATATTCGACTTATTGGTTATGTAAACCCTTTTCTGAGTCGATTTGTTATTCGTTTTTGAGTCGATATTCTACTTATTGGTTATGTAACTCTTTTTTTGAGTTGATTTGTTATTCGTTTGTAAATCGATATTCGACTTATTGGTTATTTAACCCATTTTTCGGTCGCTTCTGCTATTCGCTTGTAAAATTCGACTGAGTTATCTGAATTCTTATTTATTGGTTCTATTCGATAACTCATATTTGTTAATCGTTTTTGGTAACCTTCTTTTGGTCACTTTCGTATTCGCTTGTGAAATTTGACTGAGTTATCTAAATTCCTATTTATTGGCTCTATTCGATAACTCTGAATTCGTATTCGTATCCATTTTTGGCCCTCTGTGTGTAAAAACTTTTATTGGGCAATTCGTGCTCACCCCTTTATTTTTTGTTTCCTTTCCCTTCCAGGCCAAAAGTAGGACGAAGGGTGAGATATTAGTACAGCGGTTGGAATTGCTCTGGTTTTTGATATTGAGAATAGAGCTTATGATTTCTTTAGACAAAAATTGGTTAGTTGGTTTATTTTCCTTTGGGTTCATATATTTAGTCTGAGAGATTTGTAATAAAGTTTTGGATTATTTTTGGGAGTTAAGTTTTGAGATACAAATCATTTTGTTTGTGGTATTTTAGATGCTCTGCTCTACCATTAAGGTTGTTATGTTTTGAACAGGATTGGATTATGGTTTAAGGACGTATTCGGACCTCGGGTTCGGGGCGTTACACTTCTCTTGTCACGGCACCTGAACATTATAATGCCTATTGCTGTACAAACAGATACCGCTTTATTGAAATTTGTGTTAGTACGTAAACAAAAAATTAAAAGCTTTCCCCTCCCATTGGCAACTTTGGTTATTCTCTGTCTCTCTAATTATCTCCAGCCATGCATGTAAATCTGTATTTTGGTTGAGAAAATTGGTTAGTGGCCAGTTATAATATATAAGTGTGACTGCTGTGCAAACTATGTCAAAAATGGCTGATATGTAATTGAGAGAGAAGCTTAGCCCCACAAGTAAAGGGGGGTTAGCGATGGTGGAAACGGAGGGAGCATCTAACTGGGCGTAGGTTGGAGAAGATGATGAAACAAAAGGGATAAGAGGTGGCCAATTGGCAAACCACGCACACCATTCTTATTCCTTAATATATGTAGTTATAGTTACGTATGGGAGAGAGAGAGAGAGAGAGAGAGAGAGAGAGAGAGAGTGAAAATCAGCATCGACTGAGGTTAATGGGGAACCATTCCCTGCCCAATGGGCTGCGCATATGGACTGTGGCCTAATAAACGTGATCGTGCTAGTGCCATACACGCCTGCTTAACGTATCCCTAACACGTTTATGGCCACCTATCACCTTCTCCCACTACGCTAAATTTTTGTGGCTGGTTAAGGCTTTTATTTCGACTGTCTTACTCGATGGATATTTCATGTTCAAGGAATAGATTCTTGCCGTGGAAAGAGAGTTACAACTCTCTGGCTAACGATCATTAATTGCTGCTAATGATATTTCGTTTTCAAGAAATAAATATTTCTAATCAGTTTTTGTTGAAACTTTCAACGATAATTTGAACATTACCTCTTTAGCATTATTATATAAAAGTCATTAATAAATTAACAAAAATTAACTGGCGCTATATAGGGAGCTGACCATCTTTCTACCGTCCAGGTTAAAGTAAAAAAATGTTTCTTATTCAACTCAGTGATTGTAATTCCTTTTTTTTTTTTTTTTAAATTTTTTCTGTCTTGTTTTAGTTGCTTTTTAAGGTAGTAGTTTTGTTCACAAAAGAGAGATGATTAACGGACGTCGTTTGGAAAACAAAAAACCCTGTTTCCCATTACTTTTGCCCGTGCTGCTGCTCTATTTGAGATGCACTGCTAACAATACCAACCTCATTATTTTGGCAGCGTAGAGAATGCATGAAGTAGCCCAGGCAAAAGTAACCTCGAATAAAAGTAACAAAAATGCTTTGCACCAAAATTTTCAACGATATGTGCATCTAGTCATTTTCAATGCTTAAGAGTTGCATCAAACCATATCTTATCAGTTACTTAAAGATAAAACAAGTTTTTTTATGATGCACCAAAAAGAAAGGGTGTCGTATTTTGAAGGGGTGGGGAGAGGGGGAATGTGATTCTTTGATTAAACGGAATCAATAGGTGAGGCGTTGCCTAGTAGATCAGTAGATCAACCCATTTAGACCTTGTTTGTTTCATAGAAATCGTTTTCTGGAAAAATATTTTCTGTATTTTTTGGTGTTTGTCGCATGGAAATCGTTTGTCGAAAAAGGTTTTTCACTTTTTTCAGTGTTTGGTGCATGCATAAGATTTCTAACGGAAAATGATTTCTAATCACACTTATTTTGAAGAACAACGTGTCGACAAATCACTTATCAGTTAAAAGTGAGTAAGTCATTTTCCGGATCATTGAACACACACACACACACCCACACACCCCTATCCCCCAACACATACACGTCTGCCCACACACACACCCACACGTGCACGCGCTCTTCCACCCACCCACCCACCCACCTATGCACACACTGACACACATATGCCCGCCCGCCCACCCACACGTGCACACGCCCCACCTACCCACACACACCCCTACACACACATACACCTCACCCACCCCCCACACACGCCCCACTCCCCATCCCCACACACTAGACACCCAACCCACCCACCCACCAACTACCTACCTACCTATCTACCTACCTACACACACACACACACAATAACGTCCAAATAGCGAAAACAGCTGAAAACATGTCTTTTTTGGTATTGATATTTGTATCATTGCACGACACCGGAACAGAAGAAAATGAAATTCATAAAAATGTTTCAGGAACTATTATTTTCCAGAAAGCATATTCCAGAAAGCGTTTTTCAGAAAGTGTTCTCCGTGAAACAAACAGGTAGATATCATGTTAATGCATCCATTTCAAAGGTAACTCCTCACTTGTATTTTCTGTTTACCAATTCCATCTATCCATTCTCTCGGTACAGAGGCATGTTGTCAATCTATGTTATGGACAAAAGCTTCAAGTTTTGTGACTTGGACTGCTTTCAGGCTATATTTCTATTTATGTTGGCATACATGGTCTTATACGCATGTCCATGTTTACTTGTGAAGTTTGGCAATTAAATTTTTTTTAACTGAATTGTACAAGATGAGAGGAAACTGCAAAATCTTGTGACATAGGCAAGTCTCAATACAATATCAAATGTAAGGCTACAATAATAAAGAAAACAGAAAGACATAACACCAAAGTGAAAATAGATCATCATCTTATCTCCCAAAGACAACGGAAGCGCCTTCCTTGTATCTGGTTGAGTCGTTACGGCCTCACATACCATGACGAGCGCCCAAAAGTTCTTGTGTACCACTGTCGATTCCTAGTCCCATGCCTTTGGTCTCCGTTGTAACCAAATCACTGGGCCATGATTTAAGTTTGTGATCGGCCGCAAGCCTACTAGACTCTCACTGAAGACCCTTTCATGTCTTATTAACACGTGTATACATCAATTCTTAAGAACACTAAACTCTAAACAATTTATCTAGCTGCTAAGAGTTGCACATTTGAATTTCTCGAAACACCATCAATCATTTTCTTAGTTTAAATGCTCAACTAGCAAGAAAAATTCCAGAATTATGGCCGTTGCATTAAAGTCTAACTAGTACACGTGGAGGCATAAGCTCCTTGCAACCACTGAAGAAGAATTTAATAACAACAAAGCCTTTTTGGATTTATCAAAGTCTTAGGGAACTCCAAACTCTAATGACCATCTCCCGGCCCCCAACCTCAACAACGTGACCATAAGTTGTGTATCCAAGTCACCTGGAAAAATAAAAATAGTGAGCTAGACCTCAGCAAGCACACATTTCATACCCAAAATAGGTTTCTAGAATTCGTAAGCATGCCATGGATTTCATCTCCAAAGCGGTGATCAGCTTATAAGAGGGAGATATGCATATATTCCATAAAGCAATAATACACAAGTAAAATAATAAGGAGTAGGTAAGAGTTACAATGTTCCCAACCTATTCTGGTCTCACCCAAAGGCTCACTGGAGGTCCCATTTTAATTTGCACGACATGTCCGCATAAGCAACAGTCAGTATTCAACGCTTTCAATCGGTCAAAGACATGCACGCTCAAGTCACGTGACTTCGTCACCTGACTTCATTACCAAGAAACTCATCCTGGCGGGATTGCTCATCACGCTCCGACTGCTGCACAACGCCCGTTGCCCATCGGCACACCTTGGCGCTTACCGAAGGAAGTCGGCCTTGGCCTTCCCCCTGGGATTGGCCTCGGCCTCCCCTTGCACTACAAGGAATAAGGCTTTTAGCGACAGGAAAATCCGTCGCTAAAAGCCTAGATTCCGTCGCTAAAAGTTGAAATAGCATCAAATCAGAAACATTCTAAACTAATCTGTATCAAATGTACGTATATTTAAATCATCTTTATGCATGCCAAGGGAAAATGGAAAAAGGGTTATGTGAATGCAGCGAACCATAAAAGCACTTGTGCTTTCGGTCACTCTTCCTTTGGCGAGCATTACTCTGACTAAAACAAGTGGCGCTCCTCGAAAATAATCGTTAGGTCATAGATAGAAAGTAAACATAATTTCTAACTCTTAAGATGCTACTCATTTTTTTTTTCCATTTTTTGCTAAAATACATGTAGTGTGTTATGTGACTATTGTTAAAATATATATGTCATGCCTATTAAAGTATTGAGTATAACTATACCTAGTGCTCCTTCTCGTCTTCACCAAATCCCAATAGCGAACCTCTGCTGGTTGCACCAAGGGTGCCTTTGACAGTTTAAAAGGTGTAGTTTGGAAAATAGATGGAAAAGATAAGGAAAAAAAATGGATGTGCATAGATTGATCACTCCACCCACGGCGCTTAGTTTGGCTTACAATAGCTTTGTTCCATGCTAGAGTCACCATCAAGGAACCCCCTCTAGCTACGTTCTTCTAAGCGCTATGTGATCTATAAGAAATTGAATTACTTCACGTACTGTTACTTCTTTTGCAATTTTGGATCCCACCCTCAAATATGGCCACGTTATAGTTAATTTTCATCATGCCATTTGGTGGAGGTGTGTGAACTCAACATAAGATACTCCCCTCGAGTAGCTGTGCATCTCATGAGCCTTTCATGAATTGATGCAGTACCGAAAACGCCACTCATATTCAATTCTAGAGCCATCCTTTTCACTGGACTCTACATAATTCGAATCGTTCCAGTAACACCAACATAACGTAAAAAAAGAAGTCAAAATAATTGGCTAAATAGTTGTGTGGCATCAGTCGAAGATTAGGTTGCATCATATAGTTGAATAGGTTGCCAATCAGATAAAGGAAATGAAATTGCAAGATGATCCGCAATCGTTATAAAAAAAAAGACGTGATGAAGCTTTCTTCTTGTTTTCATTTCAGTAGAGTGGCAAGAGCTCGTAACCCAGGGGCATTCATCCAATGCTGACTTTTAGGCATAGCACTGGTTAGCTCATCTGCTAGCTCGTAACCTAGGGGCATTCATCCAATGCTGGCATTTTTTTATTTTTTATTATCTATTTCTAAACCAAATTTCTCAACATTTTCTACTAACTTTAGTTTGCCCTAGAATGCAATTTTATTTGAGTTTCATCGTTGTTATGCGGATAATGTTGCACAAGAATTTAATAAATAAGACTAAACGGAACTTACCTTAAGGCACAATAGCCGGTGGCAGTAGAGGGCGGCAGTGTCGGTGGCACAACGATGGTGGCAGTCTTTTCACGCAGTGGAAATAGAGGGAGGGGTCACCGTGGAGGGGGATCGCTGTAAGTGGGTCACCATGGAAGTTGGTTGCCGGAGCAGAACAGCGATGGGAGATTTTTCAGAGAGAAAAACGGGGGAAGAGAAAGAAAGGCAGATTTGATTGATTTAATCGAGGACTTTAGCGATATATTGTTCCCGTCGCTAAAAGTCCGTCGGTAAATCGCGATATCTATCGACAGAAGTTTTGACGACGGATTCCTTTCGTCCCTAAAAAAATTTAATAAAACCCTCAAAAAAAATAATTATGTGAAAAATGTTTTTAGCGACGGGTAAATCTTCGCCAAAAGTTCATCGATAAAAATTTGTTGCTAAAATTTTTAGCGACAGAAAATCCCGTTGTTAATTAGTTTGGAGTTCTTTCAGTGACGGACTACATTCGGTCTCTAAAGGTAACTTTTAGCGACGGGACAAAGCTAAAAGTACTTTTTTCTTGTAGTGTTGGGGGTCGGCCTCGGCCTTGGCCTTCCTCTTGGGGTTAGCCTCGGCCTCGGCCTCCCCTTGGGGCTTGGCCTTGGCCTTGGCCTTCCCCTTGGGGTCGGCCTCTGCCCCGGCCTCCCCTTGGGACTCTGTCTCGGCCTTCCTCAAGGGTCAGCCTTGGCCTTCGCCCAAAGGGTTGGCCTTTGCCTTCCATATTTAGCATCCTCACTACTCTTCAAGGGACCGGACGTCACTTCGCGACCCCCGTCGTGCCGGACGTCACTCTGTGACCCCCGTCACGTCGGACTTCACTCCGCGACCCCCGTCGCCCGGACTTCACTCCGCGACCCCATTGTCTAGACTTCATTCCGTGACCCCCATCCCCCGGACGTCATTCTGCACCCCCGTCGCCCAGACGTCACTCCGTGACCCTCGTCGCTGGCGGTCGTGAGCCGCACTCCAACACTCCGCCGTGCCATGCGCCACGCCACTGATATAGTCTCTTCCTTTGGTTCCTTGTCACATTATAGTGCCTTACATACTCCGTCGAGCCTAAGCGCCGCGCTACTGATACAGTCATGCCCCCAGGCTCTTTATCACAAAGTCGTGCCCTCGGCATCATATGCACTTCATCGCGCCCATGCGCCAGAATCATGTTACATGCCCCCGGGGCATCACACTCATTAACCATACCATGAGCCCCCGCCATGGACGTGGAACATGCTTCGACCCACTCTCTGGAGTGTGCGGCATCCTGCGGGGATAGGAAACTCATCTGGGACACTATCTCTGCCAGGGAGCTCTTCAACTCCCCTTACGCCAGGTAGACGGCTCTTCCGAGATGCTACCTCGGCCAATCGGGTAAGCGACTCCTCCAGGATGCTTCCTTGACGCGCTGAGTGCTTTGGCACAAGGAATCATCGTGGGGGTAAGTGACTCCTTCGGGACACTATCTCTGGCAGAGAGCTTTTTAACTCCCCTTCTACCAGGTAGACGGCTCCTCCGAGATGCTACCTCGGCCAGTTGGGTAGAGGGATCCTCCAGGATGCTACCTTGACGCGCTCTGAGTGCTCCGGCACAATGACTCACCCGCGGGGATAGGAGACTCCTCCAGGACACTATCTCTACCAGGGAGCTTTTCAACTCCCCTTTCACCAGGTAGACCGCTCCTCCGGGATGCTACCTTGGCCGGCCAGGTAGATGGATCCTCTAGGATGCTACCTCGGCCTATGGAATAGGTGATTCCTCTAGGACACTATCTCTGCCAGGGAGCTTTTCAACTCCCCTTCCGCTAGGTAGACGGCTCCTCCGGGATGCTATCTTGATGCGCTCTGAGTGCTCCAGCACAAGGACTCACCTACGGGATAGGTGACTCATTCGAAACATTATCTCCGCTAGGGTGTCTTCGTGACTGGCCTATGTGCTCTGGCACTGGGGGCTTGCGATGGCACCCCTATGGACTATGACCCCTGGGTCACTCCAAGATGGGAGCAGGTCCTTGGAGGGCATCGCGCCTAGTTCACCTGGCAATTGGGCGTCGGGTCTTCCCCACCGCTGCCAGGCCTGTGGGACTCTACAAGGGCTTGGACTGGTGGCTAGATCAAGGGGATTCTCTGGCCACACTAACGTTGTGGGAGCCAGTCTTTCCAAACAGATAGAGTAATGCTGTGCGGGGCAGGCCGGGTGAATATGCGATTCCACAGTTCGTGGAGCACCGGCACTCGTGGACCCCCGGTGACGTGTCACTCCCGAGGAGCGCCATGTGTCGGTTGTGACATTATCATCTCAACCTCTATAAATAGACGTCTTAATAATTCATTTAGGATGCTTGGACATTTTCTGACAGTTGGACATTCTCAAACTTCTCACTTTCTCACTCTAGAATCCTAGAGAGAGAAACATACCGGAACTTGACTCTGGACCTAAGCATCAAACTATGACTGTTGTCGTGTATTCACCTCGCACCATCGCCCTCGCAACACTGCCACCCTCAGGCTCTGTTTGGAAAGCCCTTGTTCTCTACCCTTGCTCTGGTCTTACTGTGTCTCACATCAACATACTTGGCATCTGACTTGGACTGCATTCCTTGTGGCACCTCCACGTTGACTGCGAACCTACTTCCCTTAGCATCATACATAAACTATTTGACATGAAAAAATTGTCCAATGACTATTTCAGTGTAATAACAATTTACAGGGCATGTTGCGGTCAAGGTCTAGTCTCACTGACTTGGACCCAAAATCACTCCTCCGGATAATCATCATTATACAAGTAGGGGCGACCACAAGCAATAGTAGTGCGCATCAACGTTCCAATTGATAAGGACCTAAAATCTAACTTCTCCTGTTAGATATGGTAACAAAGCCATTTAATAAAATTTCATCTCATTCGTCAAAATTGAGTAACAAATGCATTCCATAGCAATTTTATTTTTCCTATCAAACGGTTTGAAATGAACACAACATCATTTCCTAAAATGCTTGAACATATTGCTGGTACCAATTGCATATACGCTTTGAATTGAAAATATGGTAGGTAATAGGTAAGGACATGAAAAGATTAGTTACTTGAACCCCTAAAATACAGAGTTTCCTTCAAAGCCCCGTCTCATTCTTTCTCTATAGAATCTATAATTTCATGAATTGGTGGCAAATTAAATTACTTCGTTTAGCATAATCATAGCTCTTTTCTCCCACTTAATCCCATCGCGTGTGCACATACGCACATAAACTCAAGTTGTAGCAAACTGCGTCGAAAAAAATCTTTGAAAGGATTTTAGGGAGTTGCCATCTTATTTAATTTTAAAAAAAAGAAAAAAAATCAAGAAGTGACTCTAAAATGTCTAAAGGACAACGAATCTATCGAAAATAGAAAAATGTATCCGGGGACTAAGTTATGTAGCTAGAATATTTTAGGCACACTGTAATACCCCAAAGCCTGAAAATGTCAATTTGTATGAGGAAAATTTTATCGGGAACCTTTATGACAAATTTTTGGAAGCCATAAGTTATAACTTAACGATTGTCGTTATAGGTGATATTTGATTGAGATCTTTACTAATGATTAGCGTAAAAGATATTTTTAGAAACCCTTTAATTACAATTAGCAAAGCAGGATTACTCAAAAATTTAAATTAAAGCTTGGGGTTATTGAATAATTAAAACGTACAAAAAAACTAATTTT
The DNA here is from genome assembly GCA_033070095.1 of Escallonia herrerae. Classification (NCBI taxonomy): domain Eukaryota; kingdom Viridiplantae; phylum Streptophyta; class Magnoliopsida; order Escalloniales; family Escalloniaceae; genus Escallonia; species Escallonia herrerae. The sequence continues at coordinate 758,532 of JAVXUP010000032.1, read as the reverse complement.
ATGGTATTCGGCTGCAGCTGTTAACCCCCAAAACCTCGTAGTTTGACTTCCTGCTCTTTATTAATTAGTTAAAAACTACTTTCCTTTGAAAGGGAGAATTTTCAGAGCTCCTAAGCTTGGCCCACTAATTAGTGATTTGGATATGTGCATGGGAATTAGACCCTTCCTACATAAGTTTTTTTCTTCCATGCGTCCTGAAATGATCATTCCACTTGCTAGGCAGGAAATCTTCCCTAATCTTCTTTCACTGCTCTCTTTAGCTATCGCTCGCTTTACGGGTGCAACCAGTTAGTTCAAATACTATGCTAGTTTCTATCTAATAGTCAATGTCTGTGAGAAGCTTCATTCTCATACACATCTGAAGCAACCTTTGATCATCAACATTAGAGAGTTTTCCCAGTCCTTGAAAGAGTGTCATCAGTCTAGCTCGTCATGACTCGATTATCTCTTTGAAAAGTAATTTTGTACCATATGCTAGAGCTTGAAGAACTCCAAAGGGCCAACATATTTAGGTCCAATACGTTGTTGTGTCCATACGGATTCTTGTGGTTCCAAAGGATCCGGCTATAGGAGAACAAGGAATGGAGAGCTTTCCCCCACTTTTCCGTCGACTCTTTGGTCTAAAGATTGCTGGTTTTAAGAATGAATGACTTTTACTTTCTTATCTAACTTATTAAAGGCACGCAAAAAATTCTTTCTATTTGGGAATTCAAGTAAGTAGGTCTCATGCTCGTTTCGTCAGTTCGGTCATGAGAAGGAAAAAGGTTATAAGGTACCTATAAGTACATTATAAATTTTTCCTTTGACTATAGGTATATCCCTGTAGTCATTTGTTAACATTCTATAATTCCTTTATCTCCAAAGATGGTAAACAGCAGTAGAGAGCAATTCTGCAAACAATCTGAATTGTTTTCTTACCTCAATGAAGTCCATTGGATGAAATTATGCCACTTTCTTGGTTTCCAATCAATGCCTCACCCTTTGATTATAGCATTATTATGTGTGATATTACATAAAAAAAAAAAAGTGACCATGACATAGTTTACAAAAAACAGAAGATAAGCTTTATAGGGATTAGGAGCGAGACAAAAGCTTGAAATCTGTCATGTGATTCTATTTTTCCTGTATAGAACGCCATAGAATCAAACTAGGATTATTAGTCACTCGTTGGATTTATTTTGGGCATTTCTGACTAAGTGATTTATAAGAATCCTTAACCTTTCTTTCATGGAGTTTCTCCATTATTCATGTAGTTCCATATTTAAAAAAAAATCATTTAAGCACAATAACGATGTCTAGGCTATTTTTACCCAAGACTTTGCGCTTCAGGTCTTTTAACCATTGTAATATTACTATTATTGCTTTACCTATCGGTGAAGAGGTTCATTTCGGGAGTACGCGAGTTTATAATATAGTAGTATAGACTATATTCTGATCATTTGATTATTCCATTTATATTAAAGTAAAAGAAGACATTCCGGTAAATCTAATTTAGCTTCGGATCCATGTAAGGGTTTCCATCTGAACCCTGGGCAAGGATTTCAATCCGAACCCTAATTTTGATAGCATGTGTTTGTAAATATTCTTTCGATTTACATATGGCTATTGTCGAACACTGAGAAATGCATTGATATCAGCATGTTTTTGACAAGAAAACCTTAATATTTAACTTGATGTGGTTATTCGAAAATCTTATCGATGCTCATCTTTTATTGCGTGTTGAGCAAATTCGATAATTGTTTGTATTCTTTTTTCTGAATTGTTGTGCCTAAATGTGGTAACTCTTTGAATTTGTTCTTACTATTTATTTGTAGTTATTCTTAAATTCTGAGTGATGAATTGATATCAGCATGTTTAATTGTCATTGAAACTCTAATTGATTCCAGTTATTTGAATTCATGTTGACGCTCATTTTTATTGCATGTCAAACATTGAATTTCTTGTTGATTCTATGATTGTTGTTTTATGTGTTGATCTGAGAATCTTATTTGTAGGGAGGTGTTATAAGGAAGGTCTGAACCTGCATAATTATGTAGGGTTAGTACCCGATGAAAAGGTCTAGTTATCATACATCATGCATGCGTATACTTTTTGTGCATTGCCCAAGTGGCATTGCCTCTGCACATGGTCAATATCTTTTGAATTTGTTTATATTGTATATTATAATGATTGTCCTGACAATGATTGGAAATGAATATTTTGATATTTGATTAAAGGGCACTACAAGAACAAATGCTTTTAGTGAAGAGGAAATCCATCGCTAAAATTTCAAACTCTGTCGCTAAAGGTTTTAGCGACCGATTTATCGTCGCTAAAAGTCCCTCGTATAAAAGTCCGTAGCTAAAAGTTTAGCGACAGAAGTTTCAAATCCGTCGTGTAATATTTCACTTTTTTTTACCGATTTATTTATTAATTAGCGACTCAATATCCGTCGTTAATTATATTTTAAGTATTTTAATTTATTTTCTATTTTGTGAAATTAACGACGGAATAAAGTTTTTAGCGACAGAATATTTTGTCGCTAAATAAGATTTGGGCTAATTACACCTATGTTCCTGAGGTTTGGGAGTAATTACACGCGAGGACACAAAGTTTCAAAATGTAACATACGTGACCAAAAACGTTAAAAAAAGTAACACTTTTATCCAACCGTCAGTATTCTGTCCAAAAAGTGTATTTTTCGTCATTACGTATTTTAAAAATGGCAATACTACCCATGTACAGTATATCGTGAATAATTTGATATCCTAATTTTCTCTCTCCACAATTTAAACCTAAATCTGAAGTCATCACCCGTAGGCCCCATCTGCCGCCCCACGCCGCCAGCAGCCCCCTCCCCCCACCATTCTGCAGAACCACCCCACCACGCTGGCAAGCCCCTTGGCAAACCCAAGCTGCCGAGGCGCCTCCGACAAGCGCCTTGGCAAACCCACGCCGCCAGCAGTCCCCCTCGCCCCACTATCCGGCAGACTTGCCCCACCACGCCGGCAAGCCCTTGGTGAGGGAGGGATGAAGACTGGATGGGAAGGAGACAGATCTGGCCATTGCAACGATGGCAATCGCACTGGTGGGCATGATGGTGCAAGCCCATTGTGGTGGTGATGGCGCTGCCTTGCTGGTGGTCACGGTGGCGCGTATCTCAAAGGAGGAGGCCGGTGTCGCAATGTAGCTAGGTGATTCTTACGATCTCGGACGGCGCGGGGTACGGAGGTAGGTCGCGGCGGTGATGGTGGTGACCGGTATGGCGACAGGTAGATCAGGAGTGAGACCGCGATCTTGCAGCGCCGGTGCCTCGCCGGAGGGCCTGCTACTGCGCTGACGGTGATCGGGCCTCTTGATGCTTGGTGGCACAGATGGATTGCCTCGGGTTTGGTGACGGCATTGACTCGGTTGCCACCGGGGAAGGGGGTTGTGGGCATGACAGGCTGGCCGGGTGATGGGGAAGGCAGACGGCATGGGGGCGGGGGCAGGGGTGGGGGCGGGGTGGTGTGGGGGGTGTGGGTGCTGGTTGTGGGGAGAGGAAGAGGCAGACATCGTGGGCAGCGTGGGAGTGGGGTGGGGGCGCGAAGGGTGTGGTTGCTAGGTGTGGGGAGAGGAAGAATAAATAGTAAATTAAGTGGGTAATTTATTTTAAAGTCAGGGGCAATCAAGTCTTTTTGTCAAAACCGTTAAGTATTTTTGTATTCCGTTTGTCAATGGATATAAGTGTTACATTTTGAAACTTTGTATCCTCGCGTGTAATTACCCCCAAACCTCAGGAAAATAGGTGTAATAAGCCCATAAGATTTTTAGCAATAGAATATTCCGTAGCTAAAAAGGTGATAGTATGAACACTTTTAGCGACGGAATTAATCCTTCGCCAAAAGTCAAATATTTTTTTAATTTTTCTATTACCCAGACCTATAATCAATACACAAAGAAATATATATACTCAAACATAAAAAATGTTTATTATAAAAAATACTCATTACGTACAAGCAGGGAACCAGATACAGCCGGTTAGGGGAGGGGAGAATAGTACAAGCCGGGCGGGGAGGGGGGCAAGTTGGGATCGGGTACAAGAAGGGGCTCATCAGCGATTGCCGAGTCCCGGATCTGGATCCTGCTGATCTGGGGCCGGCTCGGCATGTCCAGCAGCGGTACCCTGCTGATCCGGCTCCTTGATCATCCTCAACACCACCGTAGCAATGCACTGGATCTCCTCGTCGTCCAACGGATGCCGAGGAACCGGTGTCTATGGAGGGGCAGTGGGGGGGGTGAGAACACTCCTATTACGACACGAGCAGTTGTGCTAGGCAGGCCCCGTATGCGGCCTTTCAGCCGATTGATGACCTCCAGCGTATCCAGTGGACGCTGATGGATGTTCGGACTACTGCTCGGACCCCCTAAGCTATTCATACGAGACCTGCAAAAACAATTATTTAAAGATATGTTAGGGCATTAATTAACGCAACAGACATTGAGGATAGAAAGACAAAACATTAACAAGTTAAACAAATTGACTCACATCGATCTGTCGGGCAGTCACCCCCCGGTGTGCCTCGTCCTTATCCTTCTTCCGCACGTGTGTCTGACTATACGTCAGAGCTACGACCTCATCCTCCTCCAGATCTGGGTGCTCGACCGCATTCATGTGTCAGACGATGTTGTGTGGCACCGACCCCCCCGTGTGCATCGGATCTCTGTTCTGTCTGTTCTCGGCCCCGCTCTTACTCTTGGCGTCCCAGCCTGGATCCGCAGCCAACCGATCTATCACCTCCCCCCATACAGTCGGAGATATCCAATGTGGGGAATATCTCTTCATCTCCATCATCGAGGCACCCTCGGGCAGCATCTTCTTCACCCGGTCCCGTGCATCGTGGAGCCATCGGCGGTAATTCTTGCCGATGTAAGCAAAGAAGGCATGCTGCCCCAGTGCCTGCTGATCAGGTGAGTCAAACGTGAACCCCTCTTGCAAGGCATTCAATAACACAAATTAACTATAGAAAACAAACGCTAATTAAACAAATACTATAGTAGAAAAAAATACTTCACCGTACCAGCCACTCCTCCCATAGGGACTCCCTCGCAGCGGCATCCCAGTCCTTCTAGTACAGGCGTGGCTCGAAGAATCGGCCCTTTACAAGAACGCCGATCTTCGTCTTCTCCTGATTCTCCAAGATCCTGCCAAATAAGTAAATAAATAAATTAATACAGTTCAAATATAAATTAACACCTCAAAATTTTAAATATAAGGCATGATGTGATTTTTTTTTTACTTACAGGCCCTCCTGGGTGAGCGTAACTCTCTGTTTACGTGTACCCCGCGTGTCGGACCACGGCCTCGTCGAGATCCTACAAAACACAGACATTAATACAGTTCAAATATACTTTAAATCAAAGGCTAGCAAAAATGTACTAAACAATGTTATCAACTATACTTGAGGTAGAACCTAGGAAGAAGGAGAATCAACGCCCGTGTGGGATGAATCTGCGTTGGGCTGGGGAGACGGCTGGGGCTGGGGCCCCATCTGCTGTACGCGAGCACTTTGTGCCTCATCATCAGTGTGCAATGACGAGGTAAGAACCACTAAAGAGGAAGCAGCTCGGCGTCCAGCCCGGCCATGAATAGCCCGTATTCTATCCATATCTAACTTTGTATAAATAAATTACAAAGACATTAACACATTAGAAACAATAAATTGGCATAAATGATCATTGGCATATATATATATATATATATATATATATATATATATATATATATATATATATATATATATATATATATTTATATATATGGGTTGTGATCCATTGATAGCGCTAGCAACTTAACCCAAGTTGCTAGTTCGATCTAGCCGTCCACGGGCGAGAATAGAAGGCCAGATCGCACGCCACAACAACACTTTTTTTTCACCGTCCGCAACATAATGTAGCGGACGATAATTTACCGTCCACTACATTATGTTGCGGACGGCAAAACAGCGCTAGCAACTTGCTAGCGCTATCAATGGATCACGACCCTATATATATATATATATATATATATATATATATATATATGAACAAAGGTGCAAAAACACATCAATATGAACCAAGTTCTAATTAGTTTCTACATTTTTTCCGTGATGTTACAACATTACAAGTCAATCATTTTCAGTTTGAGAATCATCATCATCTTCATCACTTTCCTCGTTGTCCTCTTCTTCGTGGGACTCGTCGTCCTCTTCATCTTCCAATTCATCCTCTTCATCAGTAAACTCAGTCACAACATCTCCAACACTTTCCACGTCTTCCACGTCATCATCTATAACTTTTTCTCCTACATAAAGTGTTGTTGGAAGAGGAAGATCGTCCTCCTTTGTTGTTGACCTCAACAGGGAACAAGACAGGTGATTGGTCGGCTTGAAAGGAGTCTAGCTCACTGTCATATGTCACCCACAATTTCTTGGACTTGATAATTGTATACCAATGAGATTTGGGATTGGTGACATCCTCCACGTAAAAGACTTGTACAGCTTGACTAGCAAACACAAAGGGCTCGTCTGATGCAAGTCTTGACTTGACATTGACATCTACAATCCCTTGAGAGCTAACACGGATTCCTCTACTGCATGTGACATCGAACCACGTACACTTGAACATTACCAGATGGTTTTGGGAACCCATATATGTTAGCTCAACAATCTCATCTAGCTCTCCGTAAAAGTCCATGCAATTCTCGGCATAACAGTCGCCGTTGACCAAGACTCCACTGTTTTGGGTTTGTTTTGTTCGGTCATCATCTTTTACGTTAAACCTAAACCCGTTGATGATATAGCCTCCATGACAGGATGTTTGTTTGTTAGGGCCTTCAGCTAGTAATTTCAAGTAGGAGGCCACTGGTCTATCCATTGACTGAACCTATTGTAGATGACGGTAAACATTAAGGATAAATCAGTATACTAATTGGCCACAGAACTGTATATAACACATAATATAATTTCGTTAAACAATCTTACACGCCTTTTGAACCACTGTACAAATTGTGATTTTCGATGAGATTCAAGTCCAGCAGGATCAGTGATTAAATATTCCGTATCGAACTCACTGCAAACCAATATAGTTGACTCGCTTATCACACACTTTCAATTATGTAGAGCAATGTAAGTTAATTAAGACTTTAACTTACTCAACGAATGCCGAAACTTCATCGCAATTTAGAAGGGCATATATTGTTGCAACACTGTACTCTTCATCCGTTAGCCATCGAGTATACGTTCGGCTGAACAGACTACCTGACTACTTGAATATTGACAATTGCCCTTCCAAATTTGTGCTTGATTCGGGGTCATTTCGGCCTAGTTGATTTAACCTTTTATCAACAGCAGGCCCGAAATATTGACTACAAAAATTTACAAGTTCTTCCATTCGTAAGCCTCCGCAATTGAGCCCTCAACCCGAGCCTTATTGCAGACTTTTTTCTTTAAATGGAACATGAACCTAGAAATTTAACGAATCAAGTTAGGTGGAATATCAATGATAACAGGTGTCGCATTAAGTGTAAATGAACAACTGTAACAATTTAAATATTAGCTCTCGAAGGGATACATCCATCAATATTGCACGGGTCCACCCATCTTAGCTTCATATGCCAAGTGAATAGGCAGATGCTCCATTGAATCAAAGAACGAAGGTGGGAAGATTTTCTCCAGCTTGCAAATCGTCACCACAATGTTCTTTTCAAGCACTTCCATGTTACTCACCCGGATCGTAGAAGAACATATATCTCGAAAGAAATGAGATAATTCAGTCAAAGTCTCACAAACAACACGTGGCAACAGTCCCCGGAAGGCAATTGGAATGAATCTCTCCATGAATACGTGGCAGTCATAACTCTTCATCCTTTGGAACTTGCATTTCGATACATTGCAACAACGAGATATGTTGGACGCAAACCCATCCGGAAGCTTTAAATTCTTAACCCACTGACAGACCTTCTCCACTTGTTTCTTGTCTAGACAGTAAGGTGCTTTCGGAAGTATCGTCCTCCCACTGACTATTCGAGGATGCAATTCACGGCGTACACCCAACTGTTGTAGATCCCTTCTCGCTTTAAGGTGATCTTTCGATTTGTCCTTGACATTCATCACTGTGTTGAACACATTATCAAAAATTTTCTTCTTAATATGCATCACATCCATGTTGTTTTGGATAACGAGCATCCTCCAGTAGGCTAACTCCCAGAAGATACAAAATTTTCTCCAGTGGAATCTTCTGATCGGGCACACCTTTGCCTTATGGTATGTCAGTATCAAGTGCCTCCAGGTGTGAGAACACTTCTTCACCAGATGGGTAGTCCAGTGTGACAACCTCACGCTCGATTGTCCAGTCAAATTTATCCTTCTGCCTACGAAACTGATGGCCCGGTGGCAAAAGCTTAAGGTGACATCTGAACCACGAGGGCTTTTCGCCGTGCTTTAACGTATGACTGGGGTTCACGCCCATACAAGCAGGGCATGCTAGCTTTCCATGTGTGCTCCAGCCACACGTCATTCCCAATGCGGGGAAATCATGTATAGTCCACATCAAAGCAGCCTTTATCTGAAAAATTCTGTTTAAGGGATGCATCATATTTTTCGACTCCATGATTCCATAACTATTTTAACTCATCAATCAACAGCCTTAAATAAATATCTATGTCCTTGTCGGGACTCTTCGGTCCCAGAATAAGCAACGAACAAGAACATGTACGGCTTCTTCATGCACATGCCTGGTGGAAGGTTGTACGGGACAATAATAACATGCCAACATGAGTAAGGCGTGGTAGACTGACCAAAAGGGTTGAACCCATCGTTGCCAGACCAAGTCTAACATTCTAAATTTTTGAGCAAAGACTGGATGCCTGCGGTCAAACTCCTTCCACGCCTCTCCATCAGCTGGGTGTGTCAGCACATCGGCATTGTTGCTATGAGTCTTATGGTGAGCCCTCATATGTTCAGCCTTATTAGAGGAGTAGTACATTCTCTGAAGCCGTGGTGTGACTGGGAAATATCGCAATATCTTCCATGCAATGTTTTTCTTCTTCCCTTTGTCCAGTTTGTACCTCGAATGATCACATACTGGACACCGTGACAAATCCTTATTCTCTTTCCAGAATAATATACAATCATTATTGCATACATCTATCCGCTCATAGCTCAACCCAAGTTTCCTCATCATCTTCTTCGCATCATAGTACGACGGCGGTAGCTTTTCACTTTCGGACAGAATTTCTTTGATTAAGGTAACAAACTCGTTAAAACCTTTCTCACTCAGCCCGTGGTCTAATTTTAACTGTAATAACCTACTAACCGCAGACAGCCATGTGTGTTTCAGAGCTCCATCCCACAGCGGCTCTTCCGCAGCTCTTAACAACTCATAAAACTGATGAGCCCCCTCATTCGGCGGTTGGCGACCGTCGTCACCACCGTCATTATCCCAGTCAACATTAGCATACCCAGCATCCATAATCATATCTCGGTAATCATACCGTGCCTCCTCCCTAACTTCAGTTTGACTAGCCGGGTTGGACGACAATACTATCGTTTTCCCGTGCTGCGTCCACCTTGTGTATCCACCCATAAAACCGTACCGACGAAGATGCCATTTTACTTCAATTCTTTTTCTCCAATGCAACAACTCACATCTACCGCACGAACACCTTATCTTATCAAGGTCAACATGTGCAGGATGTGCATAAGCAAAGTCGAGAAATTTGTCAACGCGACACTCAAAATCTTCAGCATTCTTCCTTTTCATCCAACTTCGATCGACCGACATGACTACTGAATTATCGTACTGTATACCACCTTCAATTATGACCAGTCATTAGGCAGGGTCGATGTAAATATGAATGCATGAATGTTACATGTCTATATATTTCCCCTCCATTCTTTAACAGGTAGTGGTCCTATCCCATTCAGAAAAACACATGTTTATAAAATAGTGAATAACTCATGCTTAGTCCCATGTCTGTGGAAAATTTGGCAGCACCTCCCCACATTTCTCCAAGTACACAACATCGATTAGGTGTTCTAACATTCATCTAACCTTGCCTTGCAAGGTTTGATAGATGTTAGAACAGCAGATCTGTATGCACCCGGAGAAACACATGAGAACGTGTACCAAATATCCACGACATAGAACACAGAGCATGAGTTGAAACACTATTTTATAAAAACGTAGCTTTTCCAAATTGTCCAAACTGGACATCCAAATGCTCATTACAAAGCATTTCCTTGTAATGAGTACCTTTGAACGGGAACTAAGGATTTTTATGCATGCATGCGTTCAGAAATTGATAACATATGCAAGAATCTTTTCGAAATCTCAAAACTACAGAAATATCGTTACATATGTTACCAATTCCACATTAAATAGAATTCATTGGCAACAAGTTGAACCATCTCGTTGCCAATGGACTTCTCAAAACAACAACTAATGTAAAGAAAGCAGGGCTAATTAGGGCTAACTGAATTCTTAGGGTTAATTACGAGTATTAAGGTTCAGGGTTTAGCGTTATGTGTTTAATTAATCTAATTAGGATTTTGTTAAGATATGTTAGGGCTAATTAGTGTTAATGAGGAGTACATTGGGCTAATTATAGCTAATTAGGGTTGATTAGGACTAATTAGGGTTTAATTGTGCCGAGTAGTGTTGATTAGTCCTAATTAGCACTAATTAGGCTTAATTGGGTTATGTTAGGGCTAATTATTGTTAATGAGGAGTTGTTTTGGATAATTATAGCTAATTAGGATTGATTAGGACTAATTAGGATTATTTAGTCCTAATTAAGGTTTAATTGTACCGAGTAGTGCTGATTAGTCCTAATTAGGGCTAATTCGGCTTAATTGGGTTATGTTAGGGCTAATTGTTGTTAATGAGGAGTTGTTTCAGATAATTATAGCTAATTAGGACTAATTAGGGTTATTTAGTCCTAATTAGGATTTAATTGTGTCGAGTAGTGTTGATTAGTCCTAATTAGGCTTAATTGGGTTATGTTATGGCTAATTATTATTAATGAGGAGTTGTTTCGGATAATTGTAGCTAATTAGGGTTGATAAGGACTAATTAACGTTATTTAGTCGTAATTAGGGTTTAATTGTGCCGAGTAATGTTGATTAATCCTAATTATGGTTAATTAGGCTTAATTGGGTATGTTAGGGCTAATTATTGTTAATAAGGAGTTGTTTCAGATAATTACAGCTACTGAGGGTTGATTAGGACTGATTAGGGTTATTTAGTCCTAATTAGGGTTTAATTGTGCCGAGTAGTGTTGATTAGTCATAATTAGCGCTAATTAGGCTTAATTGGGTTAAGTTAGTGCAAATTACAACTAATTAGGCTAACTATAATCAATATGCGTGTAATTGGGTTCATTTGGGCTAATTTTGGATAATTACAGCTAATTTGATTTTCATTGGGCTCTTAGGGTTAATTAAAACTAATTAGGCTCATTAGAACTAATTAGGGTTAATTGATTTATTAAAATATTATTAATCAGGACTAATTAGGGCTAATTATAGCCAGTGCTGGAGCCACGATGAGATTCCAGGGAGTGCATGCTAAAAATGTCACGTTAACCTAATTAACCTAAATTAACAATCTCAATTCCAACACCTCATGTAGGGTGTCGATATGGTGTCTGATACGTGTCTGACACCTCTGGACACGTGTCTGACACGTACGACATCTACAGACACGTGTCATAGTCCTCCAGACACGTGTCCCACACTTACCGACACGTGTCCGACACCTCCGGACACGCGTTTGACACGTACGACACCTACAGACACGTGTCATAGTCCTCCGGATACGTGTCCAACACATACCGACACGTGTCTGATGCCTCCAGACCCGTGTCCGTTGCCTTCGGACGCATGTTCGACGCCTCCGGACACGTGTCCGACGCCTCCTGACGTGTGTCCGACACCCACCGACACGCACCTCCGGACACATCGGCATACGTTGATTTATTTTTTAAATGTCGGACACCGTCAATCAGACGTGGTGTCCGTGTCTGCGCTAACTAATAGGTATCTCAATCTAATTGGGTCCCATCCTCCGTCAACAATTCTCAATTCTCAGTTCTCAAATGCTCAATGTAATAAAAATTAATAAAAATCACACATTCAATCTAATTGGATCCCATCCTCCGTCAATAATCTCAATATCTCAAATGCTCAATGCACAATTAACAATCTAAAATCATCAATTAATAATCTCAATTACTTCAAATGCACAACTAATAACCTAAAATCATCAATTAACAACCTAAAATCATCGATCAATAATTACAATTCTCAAATGCACAATTAGCAACCTAGAATTATCCAACAAATGATCAATGTTCAAATTAGAAAAAATTGTTCAAAATGCACATATCCAATGCGCTTGAATTATTTCAATTTAGGGTTCAATTGTATTAGAACATTCAATTTAGGGTTCAATTAGTTTAATTTAGGGTTTAATTTGATTAGGGCATTCAATTTAGGGTTTAATTAGGGGTCAATTACTTCAATTTATGGTTCAATTAGGGGGTTCTATTGATTTAATTTAGGGTTCATTTGATTTGGGGCATTCAATTTAGGGTTTAATTAGTTCAATTTAGGGTTCGGTTGGATTAGGGCATTCAATATAGGGTTTAATTAGTTTAAGTTAGGGTTCGATTCAATTAGGACATTCATTTTAGGGTTCAATTACTTTAATTTAGGGTTCAATTAGGGGGTTCTATTGACTTAATTTAGGGTTCGGTTGATTTGGGGCATTCAATTTAGGGTTCAATTAGGGGGTTCAATTATTTCAATTTAAGGTTTGGTTGGATCAGGGCATTCAATTTAGGGTTCAATTAGTTTAATTTAGGGTTCGATTCGATTAGGGCATTCAATTTAGGATTTAATTATGGTTCAAAAACACCATCTCTGGAGGACCCAGCGCCGGCGGACTGTCTAGTTCCTCGTGAAAAGCCTATGCTAGACAAGTCAATCTTACCCAAGGACGGGCTAAGCGAACAAAAGCGTCCACCTCTCTAGAGTCTTGACGGAGTGAGCCTTCTACATGATGATGCCCTTGTCATCACTTTGCGCATAGATGCTTTCCAAATTAAACACATCTTGTTCGATACAGGAAGCTCGGCCGACATCATTTTTAAAGACGCGTTCAATCAGATGGGGATATCTGATGATAGGGTAATACCAATATCTTCTCCTTTGTATGGTTTCACAGGTGCCTCCGCACCGGTGAAAGGAATCGCCCCCCTCACAGTCGTTGTAGGAGAGGCACCTCGTCAAGCAGTACACACGATCGATTTCCTTATTGTCAAAGTCAAATCGTCATGTAACGGGATCTTGGGACGAACGGGCTTGAACAAGCTACAAGCAGTAGCTTCAACCTATCATCTCATCATGAAATTCCCTACGCCAATAGGGGTTGGCTTTGTAAAAGGAGATCAAATCCTGACTTGAAGGTGTTATGTGGCATCATGCAAAGCTGAGGAGACACTCTCTATTGATGATCAGCGAGATGAGAAAGCATTAAAGTGTGCAGAACCTGTAGAAGCTCTCGTTTCTGTACCAATCATAGAAGGGGATGAGAAACGGCAACTGAGGATTGGTTCAATGCTAGAGCCTAGCATCAGAGATCAATTAGGCTCCTTCCTTCTATCCAACATGGACATCTTCACATGGAATGTTGCAGACATGCCTGACATCAATCCGTTCGTGATCACACATCGGCTTTCAGTTGATCTCGTATTCAAACCTATCAAGCAGAAGAAGCGTCCTTTCGCACCAGAGTGGCAAGCGGTAATCAAAAAGGAAGTTGATAAACTCCTAGAGGCTGGCTTCATCAAGGAAATTGACTACCCTAAGTGGGTAGCCAATATCGTTATGGTACCAAAAGCTAGGACAAACAATTTGAAGATCTGCATCGATTACACAGATCTGAATAGAGCATGCCCCAAAGATAGCTACCTGCTGCCACGCATCGATACGTTAATTAATGCAACATCAGGTCATCAACTACTTAGCTTCATGGATACGTTGTCTGGCTATAACCAGATCCGCATGTATGAAGAAGACGTAGCCAAGACAGCTTTCATCACAGATCAAGGCTTATTCTGCTATAAGGTGATGCCCTTTGGGTTAAAGAACACCGGCGCCACCTACCAAAGATTAGTCGACAAAATCTTCAAACCTCTCATAGGGAAGAGCATGGAAGTCTATGTCAACAATATGCTCATCAAAAGCCTCCGAGCTGAAGACCATATTGCTGATCTCCAATAATGTTTTAGCCTTCTCCGTGAATTTTGTATGCGCCTCAACCCTACCAGGTGCGCTTTTGGGGTATCATCCGGTAAATTCCTTGGGCTTATGGTCTCAAAAAGGGGAATCAAAGCTAACCGCATGAAGATCAAAGCCATTCAACAGATGGTTATTCTTAGGCTCATCAAGGAGATACAAGTCTTGACAGGGCGAATCGTTGCCCTTAGTAGATTCCTCTCTAAGTCGGTCGAACACTGCCTGCCATTCTTCAAAGCGTTGAAGAACATCAAAAATTTTGAATGGATGAAAGAGTGCCAAACTTCCTTTGATGAGCTAAAGGAATATCTTATGTCGTCACCTCTTCTCTCGAAACCTATCCCGAAAGAATAACTTTTTCTTTACCTGGCCATTGCAGAATCTGCCGTCAGTGCTGTTCTAATTCGAGAGCAGGATAGATGGCAACTCCCCATCTATTATGTGAGCAAAGTTTTTCAGGGAGCCGAACAGAGATATCCGAATGCGGAGAAATTGGCATTCGCTTTGCTAATTGCCGCAAGAAAACTTAGGCCGTACTTCTAGTCCTACACGATAATCGTGCTCACGGACAAGCCCCTTAGACGAATATTGCACAAGCCTGACCTTTCGGGTCGCCTCGTTCCTTGGTCGATAGGATTGGGCAAGTTTGACATCTATTATCGACCACGACCTTCAATCAAAGGGCATGCCTTGGCCAATTTCATTGTTGAATGCACTTTCCCCATTGAAGACGAGGAACCTCTCCCCACTGCCCAACCTAAATTGTTCACTTGGACGCTCTTTGTGGATGGATCGTCGAACACAAGTGGGAATGGTGCGGGATTGATCCTCAATGGACCAGATGGCTTGACCGTAGAATACGCTCTTCGCTTTGACTTCTAAGCTTCCAACAATGAAGTCAAATACGAAGCTTTGATAGCAAGCCTGCATCTGGCTCATGCCATGCGCGCAACATCCCTTCACGCCTTCAGCGATTCAGCGTTTGTTGTAAAGTAGATATCGGGAGAGTATGAAGCAAAAGATCCAAAAATGGCCAATTATCTGCGTAAAGCAAAAGAAATAGCCAGCGCATTCACTATCTTCAAAGGTCACGCAGGTCTGTAGTGAAAACAATACTTCCGCAGATGTGCTCTCAAGGTTGGCCTCTCTTGATCCATCAGGATTTGGTAGCACCATCCATCTCGAACTTTTGCATGAACCAAGCATTATGACGAAAGAAGTTATGCAAACTGAACATGAGCCGTCATGGATTGATCCCATCAAGGACTACCTTCAAAACGGCACATCGCCTGTCGACTGGAAGCAAGCCAAGAGTATCATCTTACGCTTGGCCTGGTATGCTGTGGTGGAGGATGTGTTATATAAATACTCCTTTACGCTACCCTATCTGCGTTGCCTTATCCCCACTAAAGTAGATTATGCATTACAGGAATTTCATGAAGGCATCTGTGGTCAACACCTGGGAATACTCGAGTTGGCACACAAGATTCTTTGGCAAGGCTACTACTGGCCTACTATGCAGCAAGATGCTATGAGTTCTACGAAGAAATATGATGCTTGCCAGTGTTTCTCCTCCATTCCTAGGCAAGCACCTAGCCCTTTGTCAACATTAAACAACCCCATACCCTTCGTAATGTGGGGGATGGACATCCTGGGCCCTTTCCCTCCAGCCACTACTCAATGTAAATTTGTGATTATAACTATTGATTACTTCACTAAATGGGTAGAGGCCGAAGCCCTAGCTTCGATCACAGAAAGGAAATGCGAAGACTTCTTCTGGCGAGCGTTTGTTTGTTGCTTTGGAATTCCACGCGTGCTAATCACAGACAATGGAAAGCTGTTCGATAATCCTATCTTTTGAACCTTCTGTATAAACTTATCCATGGAACAACAATTTACCTCTGTCGAGCACCCACAAACCAATGGGCAGACTAAAGTTATAAATCACACACTTCTACAAGGGATAAAGAAGAAACTTGATGGTGCAAAAGGGCTATGGGTAGACGAATTGCCTAAGATCATGTGGGCTTACAATACCACCACGCGAACCCCTACAGGCGAGACACCTTTTAGTTTATCGTTTAGCACATAACCATTAATTCCCATTGAAATTGAATTACCATCTCTTCGTTTAACAACGTATGACCTAGTCCAGAATGAAGAGGCCCTTCGTGCAAATCTCGATCTCCTCGATGAGCGGTGCGAACAAACAATGATTTGCCTCGCAGCTTATCAGCATCGAGTCTCCAAGTTTTATGATCAACGAGTACGTCCTCGAATCTTCTGAGTAGGAGACTTAGTCTTGCATCGCATAGAAGCATCCGCACCACGACACGCCATTGGAAAACTAGCACCGAACTGGGAAGGCCCATATAAAGTGGTAAAGCTGGGTGGCCCGGGAGCTTATCACTTGGAAGATATGGACAAAAAAGCAATTCCTCGTACATGGAATGCCACAAATTTAAGGCTTTACTATGCATGAGCATGACCGGGGGGCATCCACATGGGTCACATCCACACTTGGGTCACATACTAGATCTTACTCATGCATATATCACTTTTGTAAGACTACAGTTTGTCATAGCCTAGTTTTCTTTGCATTCTTTCCTTAGCGCCATATGGCCACAGATGTAATGTGCCTTTGTTATGAATGAGGGTTTGCAAGCAAGAATCTACAAGCACAAAAATAAAACCTTAATTGCATTAAACGTAAAGAGTTTACACACACAAAGAAATATATATAATCAATCATAAAAAATGTTTATTATAAAAAAAACTCATGATGAACAAGTCGGGAACTGGATACAGCCGGTTAGGGGAGGGGAGAAGAGTACAAGCCAGGTGGGGTGGGGGGGACAAGCTGTGGCCGGGCACGAGAAGGGGCTCATCAGGGGTTGCCGAGACCCGGATCTGCATCCTGCTGATCCGGGCCCGGCTCGGCATGTCCAGCAGGGGTACCCTGCTGATCATGCTTCTTGATCATCCTCAACACCACCGTAGCAATGCGCTGGATCTCCTCCTCGTCCAACGGATGCCGAGGAGCCGGTGTCTGTGGAGGGTCAGTGGGGGGTGAGGACGCTCCTATCACGGCACGAGTAGTCGTCCTAGGCAGGCCAAGGATTCGACCTTTCAGCCAATTGATGACCTCCATCTTATCCAGTCATCGCTTCAACGCCTCAGTACTCGCACCCATACTAGTGGACGCTGATGGATGTCTGGACTGCTGCTCGGACCACCTAAGATGTTCATACGAAGCCTGCAAAAATAATGAGTTAAAGATATGTTAGGGCATTAATTAACGCAACAGACATTGAGGATAGAAAGACAAAAAATTAACAAGTTAAACAAATTGACTCATATTGATCTGCCGGGCAATATCCGAAACATAGTCG
Organism: Escallonia herrerae; assembly: GCA_033070095.1. Taxonomy (NCBI): domain Eukaryota; kingdom Viridiplantae; phylum Streptophyta; class Magnoliopsida; order Escalloniales; family Escalloniaceae; genus Escallonia; species Escallonia herrerae. The sequence goes on along the minus strand of JAVXUP010000032.1, from coordinate 740,843 downwards.
CCGGCCTAGTGCGCCTCATCCTTGTCCTTATTCTGCACGTGCGTCTGATTATACATCAGAGCTACGACCTCATCCTCCTCCAGATCCGAGCGCATTCATGTGTCGGATGATGTCGTGTGGCACCGACCCCCCGTGTGCGTCGAATCTTTGTTCTGTCTGTTCACGGCCCCGATTTTACTCTTAGCGTCCCAACCTGGATCCGCAGCCCACCGATCTATCATCTCCCCCAATACAGTCAGAGATATCTAATGTGGGGATATGTCTTCATCTCCGTCATCGGGGCACCCTCGGGCAGCATCTTCTTCGCCCAGTCCCGTGTGTCGTGGAGCCATTGGCGGTAATTCTTGCCGATGAAAGCAAAAAAGTCTTGCCGCCCTATTGAAGAGGTGCCAGACACCCATTGAAGAGGCCAGTATCCACAAGTATAAACCTAAAATATGTTGTTTTGGTGTCGGTGTCGATCGGATGCGGTGTCCATGTCTGTGCTACCTAACAGGGATCTCAATCCAACTGGGTTCCATCCTCCGTCAACAATCTCAATTCTCAATTCTCAAATGCTCAATGCAATAAAAATTACACATTCAATCCAATTGGGTCCCATCCTCTGTCAACAATCTCAATTCTCAATTCTTAAATGCTCAATGCAATAAAAATCACACATTCAATCCAATTGGGTCCCATCCTCCGTCAACAATCTCAATATCTCAAATGCTCAATGCACAATTAACAATCTTAAGTCATCAATTAACATCCTAAAATCATCAATTAATAATCTCAATTACTTTAAATGCACAGCTAATAACCTAAAATCCTCAATTAACAACCTAAAATCATTGATCAATAATCACAATTCTCAAATGCACAATTGACAACCTTAAATTATCAAACAAATGATTAATGTTCAAATGGGAAAAAATTATTCAAAATGCACATATCCGATGCGCTTGAATTATTTCAATTTGGTGTTCGATTCGATTAGGGCAATTAATTTAGGGTTCAATTAGGGGGTTCAGTCACTTCAATTTAGGGTTCAATTTGGGGGTTCTATTAGTTCAATTTAGGGTCGGTTGAATTGGGGCATTCAATTTAGGGTTCAATTAGTTCAATTTAGGGTTCGATTGGATTAGGGCATTCAATTTAGGGTTCAATTAGAGGTTTAATTAGTTTAATTTAGGGTTCAATTCGATTAGGCCATTCAATTTATGGTTTAATTAGGGTTCAATTACATCAATTTAGGATTCAATTATGGTTCAATTACTTTAATTTAGTGCTCGGTTGAATTGGGGCATTCAATTTAGGGTTCAATTAGGGGGTTAAATAAGTTCAATTTAGGATTCGGTTGGATTAGGGCATTCAATTAGTGGTTCAATTAGTTTAATTTAGGGTTCGATTCGATTAAGACATTCAATTTAGGGTTCAATTACTTCAATTTAGGGTTCAATTAAGGGATTCTATTAGTTCAATTTAGGGTTCGATTGAATTGGGGCATTCAATTTAGGGATCAATTAGAGGGTTCAATTTAGGGTTCGATTGGATTAGGGCTAATTAATATTAATTAGGGCTTATTAGTGTTAATTAGGGTTTAGTTAAGGTTTATCGAGATTAATCCCAATTAACCTTAATTAGGTTAACTAGGTTTAATTAGGGTTTAGTTAGAGTTTATCTGGTTTAATTAGTTAGGGTTTAATTAGGATTGTTAGGCCAGTTAGGCCTAATTTAGTTCTTTAGGGTTAATTGAGTTTTAAAACTTTAATTAGGGTTTAATTAAGAGTTATCTAGGGTCAATTAGGGTTAGTTCAAGTTTAGTTAATGTTAATTAAAGTTACGACATGCAACAATGTACAATTAGAGTAAAATTACAATATACATTACAACAAATTAACTTCAATTAACGAAAATTAGGGTAAAATTAAATTCAAACTCGAACTTACATGCATAAATTCAAACTCAAAATAATTAACTACATTATATTGAATTCAAACTCGCATGCATTAAACCACATACATTAAAAAACAATTAGGGTAAGATGGACATACCAACGGCGGTGATGGTGCGGCGGTGGTGGTGGTGCGGAAGTGGAGGGCCACTGGAGCTGTGGAGGGACATGGCGTCGTGGGGGCTGTCACCTGCGGGACCGGGCGGGTGGGGGGAAGGTGTGACCCAGAGGGGGGGATCGCCGAGGAAAGAAACGGCCGGTGAGTGAGAGAGAAAGAGAGAGAGGAAATGGGGAGAGAGAAAAGAAAGGAAAGTAAATATTTATATCAGGACTTTTAGCGACGGAAAACATTCCGTCGCTAAAAATCTGTTGCTTAAAGTTAAGACTTTTAGCAACGGATACTTCAGCAACGGTATATTCCGTTGCAAAAGTGTAGTTTTAGTGACAGAATTTTTACCGACAGAAACAATTCGTCGCTAAAAAATTTATACTAAATTTTAAAAATGTGGCCGAAAATAGGAAATTTTTAAAAATATTTTAGCCATTAGAAATCTGTCGCTAAATAGCCTTTTTCTTGTAGTGTAACTTGATATTCTGGGAGACCAATACATGGTTTTTATTTTATGCTAGCAGTTCTATATAATAAACCAACCATTGTCAGCTAGAACTACCCTTAACTCACAGACAGCTAAGCCAGTGCTTGGTGCTTGCTGCTCGCTTGCTGTCTACTACAAGAGCCTTCCTTTTATAGTCAAGCTCTTCTCTTTCGTTTGAGTCACCACTACATTTTTCTAGCAAAAATTATGGCAAATTTTCATTTTAGATTTAGTTTTATGTTTCTTGAATTTTGTCAAATATTTGTCCCACAGACGGTTGGCCCGAATTTAGACCGTCTCTCATGCACGCAAATTTATCATACATGTTGTAGTTCTAACTACTGCTTTATGCTTTTCGGGTGATAAGACGACGTTAGTTCAAACTTCGCAGCAAAGAACTCATTCATCGAGTGTGACCTGCGTCTGGATTTGCTGACCTTTTTCAATTCTTCATGTTATTGCCAAAGTGGACTCTTGTGTTGAACTCTAGTGCGTACGTAGCCATGTCAGGTCTAAGCTAAAACGTATTTGTGTTTACTTCAGTGCCGTTATTCTGTTTGTTATTGGTTCTTAGTCATGATTTGCGTCCCATGAGCTCTTGAAGTGTGAACAATAGTAACTACTGTTGTTATCTTCTCATGCCCTTTTTTTTTAATCTCATTTGAGCTATTATTGTTGTTAAACGACAGCGAAATGTGACATGGGTTAAAGCCAAAAGCGAAGCAGCCATTTGCTCCCAGTTCACAAGGTATACTACATGCAATAAATGCAGTCGTTCAATCAGTGTAATACTTCCTTTATCTCACATAATTTAATCAACTTTATTTTGCATACAGATTAAGGATTTAAGTGATATATTATGTGTTTTTCAATCTACCATTTAAAGAAAGAAGGAGAAGAAAGTGGGTCAAGAGAGAGAACATGAGTTAGTGCAGTGTTAAATGTAAAGACAAATGAATAAAAAAGTAAGAAGTGGGCGATGAGAGAAAATGAGTTGATAGAAATTTATATGTGGAGAGAAAATAGAATAAATAAAGTATTAAAAAGGTAAATATGTAAAAATACCTACATGATCTTTCTTAATTTAAAAATGAGTAATTTTTGTTGGACGGCTCAAGAAGGAAACTTGATCACGTGAGACAAAAAGAGTAATTGGAATAATTTTCACTTGCAACTGCACATCCAAGGACTCCATTGTTGTACTCAAGTAAGCTATCATCAAATTAACATCAGCTCTTATCGTACGTCACATATGTACTCACTTCTCACACACCAACATCATGCACAGATGCAGGATCCAGTGCAAACACATAGAAAGCACTAGAACTCTACAACAAACCATCTTTGGAAACAATACCAAGCAAATAATTGGGAAAACAGTTGAACAAGTGGCTAACATGGACACAAAAGAATGCTATGAAATCCTTGCAAGCATCAACTTTTAAGCTCTACATATGAAATATCTTGTCCAACTAGGGCCACCTATGCACAACCGGTGCACATCTTTTCCAACTAGCACCACTTATGTATAATTCATCGACATCTTTTCCAACCAAATGAAACGTCAAAGAAATTGAGGATACCTGACTCCAACGTCATCCAAGAAAAACAAACAAACAAACAAATAAACGGAAGACAATGTAAATTGTTAAATTCAATAACTATTTCGTGTGTTAGGTAATAACTAACTGACTAGTTGCAACATCTCATATGCAAATAATATGTTGAAGTTAACATCGTGCAATCGTCTTGCTTGTAAAGACTTTCAAAGTTAACATATACAGTTGCATATTCATCTGCTTATAGTAACCCACGCTTGAGGACTTTACTAGTACAGATCAAAACAGAGAATGAGAAGAGAGGGAGAGGACTTTAACGCTAACCAAAGATCGGGAAATCAGGGAGGTCAGAGGAGGAGTTTTAGCGCATGATTGTAACGGTGATCAAGAGTGATTTTCAAAATACAGAAAGAGGGCTTTTAATCTGTACTTTTCTATGCGGAACTTTCCAAAGGCAATATAGACTTGTTAGAAAGCAAGCTGCACTTTTCTATGCGGAACCTTCCAAAGGCAAAAGCTGCGCTGACTGCTGCTAGGACTGCCGCAGATGTGATCTATGTTCCTCCTGCTCAGCAAGGTACCATAGATTTGCAGAGTGGTATTCTCCTTGCAGAAGAGGAGGACTATAAAACAGCTTACAGCTACTTCTATAGGCATTTGAAGCCTTCAATGCATTAGGAGATCATGGTGAACCAAGCAGATTGAGGTGGCTGGATTAATCTCTTCCAAAGCAGGCTTGCATTACGTGGGGCCTGAACTTGACTCGATGGAAGCTGTTGCTGATCTTACTCGGAAAGATCCTTGAAGTTATTTGAAAATGGTCTTCGTCATTTCCCCAACTTGAGGAAGCTAGACCCAATCGTTCACAGGCATTTGTTATCCCTTTATGATACACTTTCGGAGCAAAACTTGTGCAGGTTGATTGAGCCATTCTCAAAGGCTGAAATTTTTCATATTGCAGAGCTGATCGAACTTCCGGTGGATCATGTGGAGAAGAAGTTATCTCAAATGATTTTGGACAAGAAGTTCGCTGGGATATTGGATCAGGGGTCGGGTGTCTCATCATCTTCGATGATCCTAAGCAGGATGAAATCTGCCCTGCAACTTTGGAGACCATCCACAACCAAGGTTGTGGACAGTCTGTTCAACAGGTCGGCCAAGGTAATGGCCTAATTTTGGTCAGTCTGATCCGTTTCTCCTGCGCCAACTTTTTGCCCTTTCTTCAGCACTTATTTTTACTTTTTTATTGTCTTGAACATTTTACTGACGTCGTTACTCTGGATTGAAATTCATCAGACCATGTTGTAGTTTCCCGTGTTTTATATGATTTTTCGATTTCTTATACGCAACTTTCAATTAGTTGCTGAACTTTGCTTAGAACTCCTAATATCAGTTCTACTAATTTTGGTGTTATAATTCCCTCCCGAAACTACAAGTACAACCCAGACTTTTTAAACTTTCATGTGTTTGGTCTCCCACCATACAACTTTCACAGGGAGACCAACGTTTTCCTAACTTTCAGCAATTAAGACTGGAGTTGTTACATAACTATGTCAAATTAAAAGCAATCAGCTATTAAACTTTCAGAAAGTTAGGTATGTAACAGACAAAAACAGCTAGTCCTCCTTTCGAGCAGAGAACAAGTGGGAGGTAACCCCTTCCTTTATGTTAAGAAGTTGAGGCAAGCAAATCTTTTGTGAGCACGACATCCGTTGGCAATTTGGGATCCATTTAAGAGTGTCCAACTCGACCTCCATTCTTTCAACAACCATTTCGCTCTGAAGATCTGCTTTCGGAGTGACTTGAGGGTCATAGTCCATAGGGGTGCTAGCAAGCCCCCAGTGCCGGAGCATATAGGCTAGTCACGAAGACACCCTGGTGAAGATAGTGTCCCGGAAGAGTCGCCTATCCCGCGGGTGAGTCCTTATGCCAGAGCACTCGGAGGGCGTCAAGGTAGCATCCCAGAGGAGCTGCTACCCGACGGGCTGAGGTAGAATCCTAGAAGAGCGGTCTACTTGGCGGAAAGGGAGTTGAAAAGCTCCATGGCAGAGATAGTATCTTAGAGAATGAGCTTATCCCATGGGTAAGTCCTTGTGCCGGAGCACTCAGAGCGCATCAAGGTAGCATCCCGAAGGTGTCGTCTATCTGACGGGCTGAGGTAGTATCCCAGAGGAGCCGTCTACCTGGCAAAAGGGGAGTTGAAAAGCTCCCTGGCAGAGATAGTATCACGGAGGAGTCGCCTATCCCCGCGGGTGAGTCCTTGTGCCAGAGCACTCAGAGCGCGTCGAGGTAGCTTCCTGAAGGATCTGCTTACCTGACGAGCCGAGGTAGCATCCCGGAGGAGCCATCTACCTGGAGGAAGAGGAGTTCAAAAGCTCACTAGAGGAGATAGTGTCCCGGAGGAGTCGCCTATCCCCGTGGGTGAATCCTTGTGTCGGAGCACTCGAAGCGCGTCGAGGTAGCATCTCAGAGGAGCCGTCTACCTGACAGGCCGAGGTAGCACGCCGAAGGAGCTATCTACCTGGCAGAAGGGGAGTTGAAAAGCTCTCAGGCAGAGATAGTGTCTCAAAGAAGTCGCCTATCCCCGCGAGATGCTGCACACTCCGGAAAGTGGGTTGCAGCATGTTCCACCACCAAGGTAAGGTGCACATGGTGTGGTGAAAGAATGGATCAGAGCAAGGAGCGTGGTAATGTGACAGAGAGCCAGGGGGCGCAACTATATCAGTGGTGCGGCGCATGGGCGCGACAAAGTGTGTATGGTTCCAAAGGCATGACAGTGTGACAGAGAGCCAATGAACGCGGCTGTATCAGTGACGCGACGCATGGGTGCGGCAGAGTGTGTATGGTGACGGCGCACGGGTGCAACTGTATCAGTGGTGCGGCGCATGGGCGTGACAAAGTCTGTATGGTTCCAAAAGCATAACAGTGTGACAGAGAGCCAAGGAACGCGGCTGTATCAGTGACACGATGCATGGGTGCGGCAGAGTGTGCATGGTGACGACGCGCGGGTGCCGGCAGCGGAGGTGCAGAGATGGCATCGATGGTCTCGGTGATGACGCCCGAGCAATGAACAATGAGGGTCGTGAAGTCGATGCTCGTACTCGGGCAACGGGGGTCTTGGAGAGAGCCCCCGGGCTACGGGCAACGAGCGTCGCGGAGACGATGCCTGGAAGACATGCGACGAGTGTCACAAAGTCTGCATGTGTACGCGAGTGATGGGGGGTCGTGGAGATAGCGCTCGGGCGACGAGCAACGAGCGTCGGGAAGTCGGCCCGCGGACACGGGCGATGGGTGTCGCGGACGATGCATGGTGCCTTGAAGAGAAGTGAAGGTGCTAAGGGGGCAGTCCAAAGGCCAACCCTTGGGGGAAGGCCAAGGCCAACCCTTGGGGGAAGGCCAAGGCCAACCCTTAGGGGGAGGCCAAGGTTGACCCCCAAGGGGAGGCCGAGGATGACCCCAAGGGGAAGGCCAAGGCCAACCTCCTTGTGCATGTGCCAAGGCAAACCGACGGGTGATGTGCAGCATGCGACGGTCAAACCGTGATGATGCGTTGCGCAAAAATGAATTTCTTGGTGACGAAGTCATGTAAAAAAAAAGTGAAAAGTGCACGTGACTTGAGCATGCATGTTTTGACTGGTTGGAATCGTTGAATATTGACTGTTGCCTAATCTAACGTGTCGCGCAAAAATAGGACCCGCAGTGGGCCTTTGGGTACTGCCGAAATAGGTTGGGAACACTAATATACTGAGAGGCAACTAGATCCGATTTGCCGATTGCATGAGCGTGAACATGCAGTTGTACTAGACATATTAGCGACACTATTGGCGAAGTGTCCCGATTCGCTAAATGCATTGGTAGCATGTGGTGGTGTGAATGTCTAACCATTGATAATCGGTCACTGTATGACCAAATATATCACAAGATAACAAGAAATGCTAAGTTGGCAAGATGTTGCAGCAGAAACCCTAAACATGACTTGAAGTCATAGGATGAAATGAATTGAGCCCCCGCTTATGAAGCGGGTTTCATGTCATTTTTTATGCTTGTGGGCGCATTTTAAGTCCTTGTAACAAGAAAAAGTAGGTGACGAAAAAAATAGCCTTAAAAGCAATAAAGCATATGAGCTTACAAGTGCAACTATGTTTGTAACATAAAAATAGAAGTGATGTTCATACATCATGGCCCAATTAGGGCTTTGTCGGTTAAACGATAGGTTGTGTGAGCTTAAAAAGTCATAGCAGTTGGAAGCCTCGACTTGTGATACATTGAAATCTCTTTCACGAATAAAATTAGTTAGCACACTTTCCGAGCTCCGAAAAATCTAAAATTTTTACTGTCTGTAGATCTTGCAAAATTAATATAAGTTACTCTTTTGAGTTTTGTGCAAATAAATTTTTAGATATATTTTAAAATTTTGAAAAGAAACTGCTGGAATAGTATACCTTTTTAGCGACACTTTTGAGTCCAACTTTAAAACATAGACTTTCCCTCTCTCTAAGCAGTCTTCTCCTTCTTCACGCCTACCCAGCTGTCTTCTTACATGATATCACTTCAGACACTACACCCATTACCTTGCCTTCTAGCTTTCCTTTCATCTTACAAGCATACACTTCTAATACACACACACACACACACACACATATCTATATCCCTACACAGATTTCACACTCAAAGCTCTCATGTGTGTGTGTGTGTGTGTCTATATATATATATATATATATATATATATATATATATATATATATATATATATATATATATATATATATATATATATATATATGAAAGTAATGAAAATCATGTCTAAGTTTCACACTCCCTGTAACTCCTCATTTAAACCCATTATAACTCCAACCCTCAAAAATCACATAAACCCATTATAACTCCAACCCTCAAAACTCACATAGACCCATTATACTCCTCATCACCATTAATAGCTACTGCCTTGCAGCAGTAGCTTGTTTCTTCTTGCCACTTCTCACATTAATACATCACCCTCCAAAGCTACTGACTTGGATTCATTTTTCCTTTTCCTAAATCATAATCTCCCAACCCAAGTCACAACAAAGCCACTGCCTTACGGCACTGGCTTGTTGTTATTGCCAAATTTTCATACACCTTTATACTTATACCAGCCTCTCCTTCTTGTTGTCGAGACACAACTCCCATGAACAACTACTCACCACCTTGTTCTCAACGTAGCTCCCACCCGCTGTTTTGTGGTAGTGGGTTTATATTTCACCACTTCGTCCCATGAACACACCCATTACACATGCACACATACAGCAGCTGCAAGCTGTCCTTGGCAGCCTCACTCCACCGCACCTTCTCTTGCTCCTTTCATTCATGGGTACACTCACTCCACACGTAAATGATGTCCACGGCAGCTTGCTCTTGAGCCCGGTGCCTCACGACAGAGTGCTCTTTTGCCGCAAGAATCTCACTCCCGTTGTAACCAACTAACTCAATTTGAAAACACCTAGCCTAATTATACATACACACATAATATATACTCACACTCAACACCCTGCGTAAACCCCATTACCACTCCAACGTAGATTGATTCATAGAGAAGGTGAAGATCTTATCGACAGTTCCACCGGAAAACCTTCCGTTGCTCCCCTTTGCCTGAAAATCTTCCTTTACTCTCCCTCTCTCTGCTTTGCCGTTTCCAAACGTGTGGCAGCTCAGGGTCGGCTGACCCATGAAGCATGTGCTTATATATATATATATATATATAACAACCCTAGGTTGTAGAATTACAACAAATCCCCCCTAACTATATCCGAGTTCTTTAAATTCTATTCGGCACTTTCATGGTTGCAAAAATGTCCATCATAATTATTCATGGAAGATTTCGTATTAAGAGAACTTAACAGTTTATTACTTAACCGGCTACACTAATTCGTATCAAAAGCGTGTCAATAAGGTATTGACATTCACTATCTAAAATAAAAAAATGTCGCTAAAGATTTCTAAAAAAAATACCATTAGCACAATTAAAATACTGATGTTAAGTTAAAAGTATCGTTGCTAAAACTCAAAAGAACATCACTTCTGGAAATTGTTGCTAAAGTAATAATAACCGGATAATCTAGGTTTGGGGCATCACATTATCTTCCCCTTAAAGAAATTTTGTCCTCGAAATTTGGTGTTCCTTGTATAGCTAATCTTAATCATGTTTGATCTCTGATAACCATCAGCATAACACCTCAAGTGAACTACACAACTAAATCCATCTAAATGATTCACAATCAAACTCGGATATAATTTCAAGCGACTTTATAAGTACATGCACCCAAAGACCTTAAATCACAAATGTGTGATATGCATTTAACACACTCTAATCCACTGGTCATCAGTACCTCGAAACTTTGTGTTACTAGATTTCTGCACTTAATGGTGTCTGATCTCATCCCCCATCATAACACTTAACTTTAAACTCACTTCAATTCACCAACCAAAAATACGTCTAAGATTAATAATCTTAAATTAGAACATTCGCCAATTATAAATACTATAACCACATTTCTCCATTTATAGAACTACATCGTCTCTAAACCGTGAAGTCTCACTAAATGATCAAATTTCTAGAGCATCAAATATATTCATAAAAATCAACCATAAAACCAATTTGATGACAGGATGATACATCTTCTCCCTATTAAAAGAATTTTGACCTCGAATTTTATTATACTCACAAACTCCAGATAATAGATCTTTCTACGTAACTCAGATATATATAGCGACCAACATAATAGCTGAGCAGTGCCTCACTTAAATTTATCCCAAACGAATATTGAATATCATAATTCCTGTTCAAACCTTAATGCCAAGCTCAAACTTACTAGGTCATCAATTATGCTCTGACACTACTCAAACTTCAAATATCTCATCATACTATAATTTAGATTATATGTTAGGTTTTTAGAATCCAGATCATTACTTAAGCTCTAAGTACAACGGAACCCAAAACTTGTCACGCCCCCAAAATGGAACCTGGGGCTGCTATCGAAGTCCTTAAAATGAGATATTAACCTACTATATCACTAGCAATACTAGGTGTAGTCAGAGCATCTAAATTCATTAAAAGAAGAGTCTCTATATAAGACCAAAAATTAAAGAGAGCTCATTCTCTTAATAATCTCCTCTTGGAAGAAAATTTCGAACGCATGGTTTAGAACAATTACCCAAACCCAATCTAATCAACTTACCTACATCTAGGTAAAGTTCTTAAATGTTTCTCATACCAAAAGAAAATGCTTTTAACTTATGTCCGACTTAAACCACGGCCAAACTAAAATAACATACTCAGCCATTTTCATTCATTAGAATAGAATTACATGCATACAATATTTTAAAAAAAAACACTTTTGCAAGGATAGAAGAAAAAGAAAGCGCACCCGTAACCATTGAATCGGATGCTTGCGAGTCCTACTGGGTCTTTGCAAGAACCTTTGTTGTTGCCCGGGGTCCTGTTGCATCCTCATTTGGTTGACTCTGTGGTCCAATTTTAGGGCAATCCTTAACAAAATGACCCTTTTGTCCACATGAGAAGCATTCCCTCATTTTCCACCTACAGAGTCGACCAAGATGAAAGTGATTACACCTGCGGCATGGCAGCGATCTAGCTTTTCTGCTTTTCCAAGGTGTTGGGGTCCTCTGGAAGTTCTTTCGTTGGCCATTCCAAGTTTTATGTAGTTCCTTTCGTAGAAAGGCATCATCTTCCTGAAGTCTATTTCTCGTTGCTGCTCTAATTCTAGCACGCCTACTCCCTTCTTTGCCAGATGTAGGTGCCCATATGGCCCTAGAATGTGAATTCGTCAATGTCCTTAGGTTAGACCCTTGTGGTTTCTCAGTTGATGATGTCTTATGGGATAATGGAGAGTTTTCCTCGTCCATGGAAGGTTCGATAGGGGCTTCTTTTCTAGACATCTTACAGCTAAACCAAAAGAGAGGTTGTCAGGTTAAAGGCGTAATATATCTCACTTAAGAAAATCAACAACTACATAACTCCCAAACCTCAACTAGGATTATAAATACAAAATCACTTGCTCCAATTGCAGATATCAGTTTTTAGAGTCATACTCTCTATGGCATCATGTGTCTCAATACTTCAACAAGTGGTTACTCTAGAGATCATCAAGCTCAACTTTCATATCCGTATACCGTTGACTACCAAAATCACAAACTCTGTGTACGACTTGAGGAGTTTATTTAGTTCACAGGTCACAACACTTAGAATAAATATTTTCCTCACTTTTATTATAGTCTAACACCGACTAGTACCACCGATTAACTGTAACGCCCCCTAAAATTCGAAGCTCCGCCGCCCTGAACTCCCGTGTCGTTAATTTACCGGATCACATCAAACCTGTCACAACTGTCAAACCTGTCACTAACACATATTCCAAATCATCTAATTCAGTATCAACTCAGATTTCTCAAAATACTAGACCATAATTGCTCAGCTTAAACTATTACAGCTTAGGCTCTTCGCAATTCAAATCTCCTAAGAACAAATTATCAATACCGACCCGCGCAGGGGTCTTACTATACAGTGGTGATGGGCTCATAGGAATCTCACTCAGACTCTAAACCATTCCCGAACCTGCTACAGCTTATCATCACCTATAGAAGGGAGCCAAACGAGGGATGAGCTTTTGAGAGCTCAGTAAGGTCGCACAAGGACTACCAACAGGATTACAAAATGATTCCAAGAATCCAACTGACAAATATTTCCAGAATACTTCAAACGGTCAAAAACTCAATGATTCTCAAAATAATCGAAATTCACAAAACAGATACCAAAATAGACAATAATACCCATGATGGGTTCCAGAACGATTAATAAAAGATCATCTTCAAAACACAACAGAGTTTTCTCAAGATATTTCAAACTTACACAGATCATCTGAGACAGTTCTTTCCAAAATACACTGAAGGTTTCCCCAAAGAATTTTAACAGAAGCATAGATCATTTCAGATAATACTTTTCAGATAGTTTCCCTAATAGTCACGGCAGTATACAGAGCAGATAAAATCAAAAATCAACCTTGATCCTGGGTGATTGCAATGCCATTCCGGAAAATCACAGAAGTGTACGCATGCATGATGTACCAGAATAATTACTAGTCCACTTGGGTACTAGCCTGCATTCCATGCAGGATTCAGACCAGCCTTATAACACCCGCCTCAGAACAGAATAGATAACCCAGGTCAACACAAAAATTAACAACATCAGTGAGCTTTAACATAAGCTCAATCACCGAAATCAATTCGGATCCCAATAACAATAATCATACTGACATAAGTCAGCATTCAGAATTTTCAGAAGAAACCAGAATTTTCAGAAGAAAATCACAAATAAACAACAAAGACGATTGCGAATAATTATTGATTTTTGAGCGCAACAATCTGGAAGAACAGATACAGACAATTATCAAATTACTCAGCATGCAATACATGCGAGCATCATAAGATTTCCAAACAATCAATTCAGGTACAATATTGGAATTTTCTGGGCAATAACATGCTGATAGCCATACAGAATTCAGAGTTCGACATTAGCCGTAAATAAAGCAAATGAGTACTTACGAGTCCGAGTTATCAAAATAAGGGTTCGGACGAAAGTCCTTCCCCAGGGTTCAGATAGAATCCCTTACCTAGATCCGCAGCTAAATTATCCTAACCGGAAGTCTTTAGCTTTAACCTAAACGGAATAATCGAATCATTAGAATACAGTCTACAGAACAAGATTATAACCGAATACGAACTCATACATACTCCCAAAATGAACCCCTCCCATCGCGTATGCAAAATTACCTAAGCACCCCTGAGGTGTAAAATTACTAGAAGGCCCCTCTAGGACTTAAATCACCCAAACGGTCTTCCCGTAAGTAGAATCACTTAAATGAGCTTCCCATATGTTAATTTATGCAAAAATACCTTTCTTAGGTCAAATTACCAAAATACTCCCTCTGGGTGGTAAATTACCAAAATACCCCCCGTTACACTTTAATTCTCAAAAATGACTTTTTCGTAAGCAAAGTCACTAAAATAATCTTATTGTATGTAAATTTACTTCAAAATACCTCTTATAGGCAAAATTACCAAAATACCCCTTCGGGGTGGTAAATTACCAAAACACCCCTGGGGGTTTCCAGCATCGAAAAAATCTCAAAAATATCTTAAACCGCTATTTTAAACATCCTGATGTTATTTCTGGCCTAAAAAGTATTTTAAAAATTTTTTGCCCAAAAATTCCTAACTGGTGTCCAGATCGAGTGCTAAAAGGCCAGTTTCGCGAAAAAATATCTATCAGCCTCAGAATGACACAAAATTTTAGAATATGAAACATATCAGTAAAATAAGATATGCATAAAATTTTCAGATCAAAATATCTTGGTTTGATATGCTAAATAATTCAATAAAGTTCTTTAATCGGTGCTCCAATTTAGCACTCTTTGCGGACTCCAAAAATTTCCAAACTTTTCTAGAGGATACATCTCAAAAATAATATTAGGGGTTACAGTTTTGTATTTTGTCCAATTATGGCCCGAATAATTTATAAAAATTCATGAAGAAACTATCTAAATTAATTTTCTAAATTTAGTGACAATAACACTTACTGTGCAAATCATTACACACACTAACACACCTTCACGCACACACACTTGTCTTCTTCCTCAATTCTCTTCACGGCTGAGACCTTCTCTTCACCTAACTCACCTAGCAACTCTAAAATTCCTAAACACACACACATTACACCTTAAAATACATATGTATACCACCTATAAAACGCTATAACACACAAACAAACTCATGATTCACACACACCCACACTCGTGACACACACACAGTCACGGTAACACAACCTTCACACACTAAACACACATCAACTCCTCAACAACTCACTGAAACTCATTCCTGACCTCATACTTACATCTTAACACAAAATTACACATATGTATAAGTTGGAACATCAACATAAACACCTACAAACTCCCCCACAGTCCAACCATCTTCACGGCAACTCCATCCTTCGCACGAAGCCTCAACACACTATTAAAAGTGTAACTTGCAAACTGGAAAGGAGGGGAAGGATTACCTTCAAGCTTCCTCTGCGAAGCTCTCTCTCTCCGAATTCTTCTCTGTTTTGGCCCCCTCTCTGTTTTTTTTCCTCATGTTCATTCCTGCTTCTTTATTCTTGTATTGTTCTTCTCTTTCGTTTTCTTTCTTTTCTTTTTTTTTTCATCCTCACCCGAAACTCTTTATCCACCCATTATTAAATAGTTTTAGTTAGCTGAGTCATGAAAGCAAGTAGGTGGTGGCAACCCAAAAAAAACTTCTAAATTATTTTTATAAAATTACAAAAAGACCCCCCCCCAAACTTTCCAAAATTACGAAAATGCCCCCCAAATTTTCACAAATTATATTTTTGCCCCAAAAATTTTTTAAACTTCCACAAGCTTCTAATACCCGAGTATTATTCAAAATTAGCGCCCGTTTATTTTTCAGAGCCCGAATGGTTATTTTAATCGCTCCCGAAGTTCGGGATATTACATTAACCCTTGAAGAATATCACATTTGACATAGCCAATACCAATTTCTATAAGAAATGTCTACTATTGTGTATATAGCCCAGAACATAACCTCACCAATTATGTTGTCAATCCTATCATAACTATTTAATCTTAATCATATACTATCTTAGGCTTAAGAGTCTACATGATCTCAAGTCTAAGCCCTAATTACCACCAGAGATATTATACATATATTTACAAGATTCACAGTAACGAAGTATGACATCAAGATTCACAGTAACGAAGGCTCATTAACAAGTATCACAGTTCATCATAACATAGGTATGTTGCGGTCAGCGTACATTCTCCCTTGACTAGGGCCCACAATCCTTACTCCACCCGGGATAAATATTATTTGGTCAGGGTATGCGCCCCCTGACTAGGGCCCACAATCCCTCCTTCGTCCAGGATACATATTGTTGTGGATGCAAGGGTGCACCACGAGCAACAATAATATGCGTCAATGTATCGTCCCATTGACCAGGACCCAACAATCCAACTTTCTCCTGTGGATATGGGGCGCAACAACCAAGTCAGAATATCGTCTCATTCAACATATATGAGCCAACTTTAAAACACTACTCATAGAAAAAATTCCATGGTATTTTTGATGTATTTTCTCATCAAACAATTTACACAAAAGCAGTAGCGTGCAAAAGACTTTAAACTTTTAATTGAACGATTCATTTGTACATATAATAGACAAAAAATAGGTTATGCGGAGGAAAATGACAAGAGTATTTACCTTGCTCAGTGGTTCTTGAGCTCGATCAACAGTCGTTCCAATCTCTTGACTACTGAAACCTAAATTACAACCACAAGGATGTCATTAATTATCGCTCAAGCACGCCTAAGTATTACGTTTTTCTTGAGTGAGTGAAGTTCACCAAACCGCCCCTCGACTTTTGTAGAATTACATGTTCACCCCCGATGCCCAACGTACCATTATCCACCTAGATATAACTTAAAAGAGTCATTTTTAAACCACTAATGGGTATTTCAAAAATGAAAGGTCGTTCCCGAAATTTTTCGCTCAGAACCCTAAACTGCTCATTAAATTGAGCGTTAATGCTCATGATCCAAATATATACATCAAACGGCACCAGAATGCCACAAAATTTTGGCCACTTAAGCCTCTCGGTACTTTTAGGTCACTGTAAAATTCTAGGCTAAAAATAATTCTGTTTACTATGCTCAATAATCAAAAAATTGGCTTTTAAAATAACATTATTTGAGACACTTACCATGCCCAGAAAAATCCCAAAAAATTTCACATCGAAGGTCTCACAAAAATAAGAGAGGTTTTAGTTTTGTACTTTTCCTAAATCTATTCAGAAATAGCCTTTAAAAATATTTTAATAAACTATTGTAATAGTAAAACGTTACGCAATTTCCGAACAAGCGCTACTCGATCAATAACGCTAAAAATAGCAAGAGACTTTAAAATCTTTCAAAAATTTAGAAACTATCTTATCTTAGCTACATAAGATTATAGTAGGAGTTTCAGAATTTAATAACTTAATTTACTATTCTATAATACACTGAAATCTCTTTCACGAATAAAATTAGTTAGCACACTTTCCGAGCTCCGAAAAATCTAAAATTTTTACTGTGTGTAGATCTTGCAAAATTAATATAAGTTACTCTTTTGAGTTTTGCTCAAATAAATTTATAGATATATTTTAAAATTTGGAAAAGAAACTGCTGGAATAGGTTACCTTTTTAGCGACACTTTTGAGTCCAACTTTAAAACATAGACTTTCCCTCTCTCTAAGAAATCTTCTCCTTCTTCACGCCTACCCAGTAGTCTTCTTACATGATATCACTTCAGACACTACACCCATTACCTTGCCTTCTAGCTTTCCTTTCATCTTACAAGCATACACTTCTAATTCACACACACACACACACACACATATCTATATCCCTACACAGATTTCACACTCAAAGCTCTCATGTGTGTGTGTATTTTATATATATAGGAGCTGATCTGTTGAGAGCGCTAGCAAAATAGGAGATCTTGCTAGCGCGATCTGGCCGTCCACGCGCGATCTGTGGACAGTCCAGATCTTTTTTTTTACGTTTTTTTTAAGTTTGTTTGCTATATTATGTGGCGGACGATTTTTTGACAAAAATACCCTCCAACTTAAAAACAGCCCATCCGCTATATTATATAGCGGATGGACTTTTCTGACATTTTTTTCTCTTTCTCTCATTAATGCTCTAACTTTTTTTGTCTCTCTCTCCCCTTTCTTTCATCCGCTACATTATGTAACGGACAAGACTGGCATTTTTTTCTCTATCTCATTTCGCTCATTGATGCTCTGATTTTTTGCCCTACCGACATGTGTCCGACACCTCCCGACAAGGGCCCGACACCTCCAGACACATCGGCATACATTGATTTATTTTTTAAATGCAGAACACCGTTAATTAGACGCGGTGTCCGTGTCCGTGGCCAATTTTCAATCAAACTGGCCTGTAAAGATTTTTAGCATTGGGTAACCGGCCAGTAAGAGTTTTTCTAAACACTTCACTTTATTTTGGTTATCATCTTTCAGGAAGGATAGGCGTGACGATAAGGGTCTGTTCTATCATTTCCATCCCCCGACCTCTTTAAATAGACCCCTTGGGAAATGAAAAAAGGTACTTCTCCCTGAAAACAAATCTTCTTTATCTATTTAGGCACTACCAAACCACATTCACGGCATTGATGGGTTCTTTTACTCAAATTGAGGATGCCATCAACAAATGATTAATAGCCAAAGAAGGGAAGCCAGAAAGGTACATGATTAATCCAAGGAATCCCAACGCTCAGCTGAAGGCATTCACAAATAGTAATGTCAATGCTGTTAGATCACAGCGAGTGGTTTCCTGGATGTTAACCATTCACAAATAGTAGCATGCTAATTCCAAAGGGCCAACTTTAGGGAGAATCCATTCCAATCCAGCCAACCTACGAGAAACATCCCAGGCTATGTCTATGGACAGTTAAGGGGATTCCCAAATCTCCGGCGATATCTTGTGGAGATTGTCAACTCATAACTGAATTTTAAAAAGCATCATGCTGCTAGACCATAACATAACCCTAGTCCAGACTCCTATTTATCGCATCTCAGATTCTATGTTAAGGCAATATCATAATTTCCAACCTACTTAAGATAATATCCCAAGGGTAGGAAACTTATCTTTGCAAGCGCAGTGAATAGGCACTGCACTCACTATCAAATCAGCCCCATATGTCGAGACTCAAATCTGCTGCTGAGAAAGAGATTCTACAGACAATCAAGATTTTAAGATTAGAATGGATTCGGGAAATGGACGAGACGCTTATATCTATTTTTCCTTGATAAGGGCTTCAATAGAGTTGTTCTCTAGGGTTTGTTCAACCAAGGAAGAGATGAAGAGGTTGGAGAACTGAATGAGGGCGAAGCTAAATAACCAAAGGATTTAGCAAAAGGAAACATTTGAAAAGAAAGGCATCCACTTTTGAATAATCGAGTGTCGGAGACCTTATAAAAAATATTCAGTCCAATGTTCTTTGGGCCAAAGAAGTGTTCCCTCTGACCATGAGAAGAGAAAAGGACAGTGATAACATAATTAGAAATAAAGCTTGTCCTTAATTGCCGATTGAACTGAGAAGAATTCTCTTCTCTTTTTTTCCCCTTCCGACCCCGTCGAAATCTAAAGCAGACCTGACTCCCTTAAACAATCATAACCTCAAAGATGGCTTTATATTCGATATATAGTATAGGCTACAGTATGGGTCAAGAACACAAATAAATAATAACGCTAAAAAAACCCAAAAAATGATACCTAAGCCCTACTGTGTGCCTATGGAGACCGAGCCTAGATGATCACTACGCAGCTTGTCAATCCCCATTTGGGATATCATCGTTCAATCTTTGAATATTCTAACATTTTCAACCGAGGCTTTAAATCTTGGCAGTCATTCTTGGCCTTCCAGAATTTCTCCTTTTGCCTTTTTTGTTTTTTTTTTTGTGTTCTTTTACACACCTCTTCTTCTTTCTTCCTTCTTCTTGAACAAATAGTCATCAAGCATTAGTTGATCACGAGCTTGGTCTCCATGAAAAATGACCTTTGGTGTTGGGGCACAACTTGATTGACTAGCACCTTCTATCTTGGTCCAATGTGATAGGCATACATAAAGAGACTACCCATCCCAAGGTTAGGATTATAGGCTTTCATAAAGAAAGGCTAAACTGTTTAAGCTTAACAGGCTAGCAAGTGGAACAAAATTAGGCATAACGTAATCGAGATAAGATGGTGGCCAATCGATGGCATCCCATCCCTGGGAATGCTTGTTTTCAGGAAGGCTCTTGCATAATTGTCAATCTTTACGGTTTGTTTGGAACCAATTCTTATAGGATTTGGATTTCAAATTGGATTTGGAATTCAATTTACTATTTTTTTGGAACAAAAGGAAATTCAAATAACATAATTTCTATTAATTTTTTGTTTGGAGAACAAATGAAATGGAAGGGTAATAATTCATCATAATTTCTATTAATTACAATGAAAAATAAATTGCGGTCAGTGCTTTCAAGTGTGCTAGTCAGCTAGTGCCACCACATGGTGGTGGTGGTGGCTACACCAAATGGGGTAGTGGCATCGATAGTGGTGTGGGGTGGTCAAGTGATGGTAATGGTGGTGGTGGTTGTGGTATTGAGGTGTAATAGGTGGTGGACAACGGTGGTAGTAGTGGTGTCGGTGGTGGCAATAAGGGTGGTAGTAGTGGCAGCAAGGGTGATGATAGTGGTGGCAGCAGTAGTTATGGTGGCAATGGCTGTGGTGGGGTTGGGAGATAGTGGTGACAATGGCACTAGGGGCGGTAGTAGCAGCGGCAGTAGTGGTGGCGCCGAAGGAAGTGGTGGCATTGATGGTGGTGGTGGCAGTAATGGCAGTTGTGGTGGTGGTGACATTAGTGGTGGTGGCGATGGTAGTGGTGCCAACGGTGGTGGCGGTAGTGGTGGCGACAGTGGTAGTGGAGATAGTTATCTGGTGGTGTTGGTGGCAGTAGTGGTGACAATGATAGTGGTGGCGGTAGTGGTGGTGGCAGTGGTGATGGTGGTAGTGGTAATGGCGGCGGCGGCGGCGATTGTGGTAATGGCAATAGTGGCGGCGGCGATAGTGGTGGTAGTAGTGGTGGCAACGATGGTAGTGGTGGTAGTAGTGGCGATGGTAGTGATGGGGTCAGTGGCAGAGGCCATGGTGTTGATGGCAGTAGTGGTGGTGGTAGCACTAGTGGTGGCGGCGTTGTTTGGTGGCAAGGGTGGTGGTGGTGGTGGCGGCAGCGACGGCGGTGCCGGTAGTAAAGTGGTGTGGCGCAATAAAAATAGTGGTGGTGGGTTCATTCTTGGAGAGATCCAAAAAAGGGTAAGATAGGTAAATACTTACTTTTAATTCAAGTAAATCCAAATCCCCTAAAATTCGACCATTTTTTTATCGGATTTCACACTAAAGAAACAAATCCAGTCAAATTCAATGAAATTCAATTTCAATTTAATGTTCCAAACAACAAAATGTTAGGATTTGAAATGAAATCCCATCAATTCCATGATTCCAAACACACTCTTAGAGGTTTTTTTTTTCTTTCTAAATCTATTTGTCTTGACTCATTACTTACCGTTTTTTTGGTTAATTTATCAAAACTTTAAAATCAAAAATTAAAGAGGAAACAAAATCAACAACTATATTATCAATCATAAGAAAAGGTCTGGAGAAAAAAAAAAGTAATCTAACAATTTGGGAAATGTACTAAAACAATTATCGAATAGGAACCAAGCAAAGATTCTGACCAGGAATTGTACTCAACACATTGAGATAGTTTTTGACAATCAATATGACAGTAAACAGGTCTTGTATTGAGATGCGGTGATCTGGCTAACTAAATTCAAGATACCTCCTCCTAATTGAGTATAGATTGATCCAACGCCAGAAGAGATGTCTCAATTACATTTACTTGAGCACTAACAGAGGCTTTTTCTTCACAATAGGCCCAACAGTAAAGTCTATCTTACCACTATCAATGAGGTCCAAGATAACGTGCTTTAAGGTGAGACAAATCTATAGATGGTGTTCGAATCCTTGATGATATGTGTATCGAGGATGCCCATCATACCCTTATGATCAAATAGCTGGTTTAGGATTAGGACAACTTTATTTATTAAGGGCTTGTTTTATCTGATCAGGTAGCTTGGCAATCATACCCCTCCAAAGCAGGTGCTCAAATACTTTGGGCATAAGAGCATAAAGATTAGAGAATTTTTTGCATGGTGATGGTTAACATCCAGGAAACCACTCGCTGTGATCTAACAGCATTGACATTACTATTTGTGAATGCCTTCAGCTGAGCGTTGGGATTCCTTGGATTAATCCTGTACCTTTCTGGCTTCCCTTTTTTGGCTATTAATCATTTGTTGATGGCATCCTCAATTTGAGTAAAAGAACCCATCAATGCCGTGAATGTGGTTTGGTAGTGCCTAAAGAGATAAAGAAGATTTGTTAAGTTGTTCATCCTAGGAGGGGCAGTTAAACATCTGGATGTTTTATTCCTCCATCACATAATGAATTAAAACACCGTCTCCTTTGTAATTGATTAGTGGTTTCTAAGTCCCAGCTGCTGATCTCAAGATCAACATTGTGCCAATATTGGTTAATGAACTCAGGAACCAAATCTTCCCATGTCAGACCCGCGAGTGTTCGTGAGGGAGAAACCATCGAGTAGTAGTCCCAGTCAAGGTACAGTGGAACAGCCAGACCAACTGATTTTGATTAACTCCATGAGGAGCTGATGTGTGCATGTACATATTAATTTTGATCTTCGAGTTCAAAGTTTCATGGGATTTATCCATGCCCAGCATCTTGAATTCTCAAAAGAGCCACTGATCTAGGCTCAAAGTGTAGGCTCAAAGTCCATCGGGTCATTTGCTCTCCTTATTCGAGTGATTTTTGTGATTCAAGTTCGCCAATTTTTTCTTCCATTCCTGCACCTCAGATTTCTCTTTTCCATCTGACTTGTATTACCAGTCAGTTTCATTCTTGGGGTTCTTTTCTCTTTTCTTCCTTCCTTGATTCGTTCCTCTGCTCATTCTCCTGCTCGTTCTTTTGCTTGTTTAATTGTACGTCTATATTTTCCTTGAGAAATTCAAGGTACATAGCCCTTTTTGGATGTTAAGCGGTTGAGGCAGTGAAACTTGCTTGAAAATGTTTCTGTAAATCTTCGAGGATTAAGATGAGGTCTTTGATCTGAGCATATTTTTCAACCATCAAGACGCGTGAGACTTTTTTGGATTGATCCCGATACTAGAGTTTTTACCTTAACATTTGAAGACATAATGTGTGGATTTAAAAAAAACACTTTAACACTTAAACCGACCGATTTTTTCACTGTTAATATGGTGTCGCAAATGAACCGTGCGGTAAACCATTTGGATTTACTGTCCGGTTGATCAGTGACCTGCTTTTAAACTATGAGAAGCATCTTCTTGACCGGCTTGATCACCTTGAAAATGTGGTCATGAATGAACCGTCTGGTGTTGCCCACTTGTTTACCAGCTAGTTTAATCACTCTTAAAAATTGTCATTGACAAAACATCCAATAAACCTGAAGGGTTAACCGACCGGTTTGTCAGTGGCACAATTTTAATGGTCTCTCCTTTATTAAGATGCTCATTGGTTTTATGTTATACCGGCTACCGGCCGACTTCTCCGCTGATATGCCATATCACTGACAAGCACCCTTATTAAAGGGTAAATCCTCAAAAATGATATGGCATTGTTGTTACATTGACTTCTGGTGTTAGGTCACTCCCTCGGCTTAGTTTATATTATACCTCTCATGCCTAACTCTGGCAGTTAATAATTGGTGGTCAAGGGTATGTGAACATTTCGTTTGATTTACCGAGACACCAGAAGTCTCTCGATATTGGGTCATGAAGGTGAGTGTACAATCTAAAATCACATCACAACTAGAAAGCTCAAGGGTTTAAACAATTGCCCTTAATTGAGTGGCTAGGACAATCATGTGCATGTTTGATTCATATAAAGAAATATGCAGGTCATACAACAAAACACATACGGAAGATAAAAAAAAGTCAAAAATCACAAAAATAATTCGAGTCTAGTCCCCTTAAATACTCCCAAGCAGAGTCGCTACTCTGCCAAACTGCCTTCAAAAATTTTAGTCCCGAAAAGTCTAAAATCGAGTTGTCATCTTATTTTAACTTGAACATTCCATTAATTAAGGAAAAAAAGAAACCCTTGTGTGACCCTAACTTTACCATCTAAAGCACTTAAGCATACGAAATCAGAGGTTACGAGTTCGGGGACTAAATTATGTAATGAGAAGGTGTTAGGCACTCCGTAGTACCCTTATGCTATCTACTATAGTTTTTAGTGATTCCTAATTTATATTTCAAAAATGATAGATAATGAGCCATGCACAAAGCAAAACCTAAACTACTTCTAAGTTTGATTTAGTCCAACATTGGGGGTCGAGTGGCTTACTTACCGTGGTTGGACTATCCGGAATCAAAACCACGTCGTTCTAACCGACTATATGAGAGTTGACCTTTATTTGGGTTTGTCTTCCTATACACCTATATGAACTCAACATCTTCTAGCTGAGTGTGTTTAGAACTCTACTCGGCTAACATTTTAAGTTGTCTCAGAATTCTAATTGAAATAGAGTCCTAATTTAAATAGAGTTTCAATACTATTAGATTTCTACTCCTATCAGGGTTCTAATTCTAATTTTTTCTTTTTGTCCTTTTATATCGAATCAGTTTGGGGGGGGGGGAGGAGATGAGTCTGAGACTCCTGGGATAAACCACAAGACTTAAGAAATGAAAGTGATAAACAAAAACCAGAAGAATTGGTATAGATAGTATACCACACGACCTTGCTTGCCTTGACTGTTCGATAGGAGGCTGGGGTGCATCCATGATGCAATGAGACCAGCTAGAAGATTATAGACTCGAAAGGCGCTGGAGAATAGTATGGACACAATATCCTCTCTCTCTCTCAGAGTTCTTTAGAGTTTTTTGTTTTCAGGGAGAAGTACCTTTTTTCATTTCCCAAGGGGTCTATTTAAAGAGGTCGGGGGATGGAAATGATAGAACAGACCCTTATCGTCACGCCTATCCTTCCTGAAAGATGATAACCAAAATAAAGTGAAGTGTTTAGAAAAACTCTTACTGGCCGGTTACCCAATGCTAAAAATCTTTACAGGCCAGTTTGATTGAAAATCGGCCACGGACACGGACACCGCGTCTAATTAACGGTGTTCTGCATTTAAAAAATAAATCAATGTATGTCGATGTGTCTGGAGGTGTCGGGCCCTTGTCGGGAGGTGTCGGACACATGTCGGTAGGTGTTGGACAGTGTTGGGAGGTGTTGAACACGTATCGGACACCATACCGACATCCTATATGAGGTGTCGGAATTTAAATTGTTGACTGTGCATTGAATTTAGGTTAATTAGGTCAACTCAATATTTTTAGCACCCCTTGGAATCTCATCGTGGCTCCAACACTGGCTATAATTAGCCATAATTAGTCCCGATTAACCCTAATGAACCCAATTAGCCCTAATTATGATGGACATTTTTTCAACCATGAAAGTGCCGAATAGAATTTAAAGAATTTGGATAGTTAGGGGGTTTGTTGTAATTCTACAACCTAGGGTTGTTATATATATAAGTACGAGAGAGAGAGAGAGAGGAAAGGAAGGAAGAGGAGGACGAGAGAAAGGACAAAGAGAAAGAAGAGAAAAAAAGGGGTGAGAGAAAACCTAGGGTTGTCTTCATAAACATGCACGTTGCACAGACGCGCAATGGCTGCAAGGCAAAAGTGCCTTTCAAAATGGATAAGTTCGTCGAACTTGTTGACATTGTTCGTACAACAAAATAATAGCACTATACGAGCCTGACAATCCTCTCCAGCTTGTGTAATTTTATTTTTGGTTAATGGTGGTCAGGGAGTTTAGCCTTTCTTAAGTATCTAATCCTGCTACCAAGTAAGAATCCTTAACTGTGCAAAGTTTTGGCATATTTATCGAGCTCACCATCTAGGGCATGACTGAATCGGTCGGTACTCAAATCTTTTGGTGTTAAACAAGTTGTTTTGAGAAAATAATCCTTGAACACGCTCGTACACCTTGAGGCATAGATAGATTCTTTGTGATTTTCTTTCTACTAATTATTCAAGTGTCTGATCTTATACTCCAGCATACATACGCATATAGGCACAATGAGTTAAATTTGTTTGCATTTTAGAAGTAGAATGCAGTCGAGAATTTGAAGTAGAAGTACTTGATTAAGCCTAGGTTTTAAGATTTTTACTTCCTGCCCCTACTTTTCAAAAGAGTATTCTTGTCAACGTTAGAAGAAAGTGTATCTTTACCATCCCTATCCTTGTCGACTCCAGAGGAGGATCAATATATCCATCCCTATTCTTTTCAACTTTAAAAGAGAGTCAACCTATCTTCGCTCTGTCACCCACTACCATTTGGCATTCTTAGCTCCAGCATTGAGTGCATCATTCTTATCTTTCTCGACTCTAGAAGGGAGTCAATTTATATTCATATCCCTCTCGACTCTAGAAGAGAGTCCACCATCCTTTTTTTTTTGTTGCTCAACAACCAACCGCCTTAGGTATTGTTGACTCTAGCTTTGCATGATTCCTTTGGAGCTAATCTTGGTGTGTCTAAACAACTAGCCGCTATTACGCATTGTTGGCTCCAGTATCTAGACATGTTTTTTCCCTATATTTTAGCGACCAAGCGGTTTTTCGCGTTATTCGCTCCGGCTCTTAGGTTCACTACTTTCGATTTGACTAAGCGATCAG
The DNA here is from genome assembly GCA_033070095.1 of Escallonia herrerae. Classification (NCBI taxonomy): domain Eukaryota; kingdom Viridiplantae; phylum Streptophyta; class Magnoliopsida; order Escalloniales; family Escalloniaceae; genus Escallonia; species Escallonia herrerae. The sequence continues at coordinate 714,299 of JAVXUP010000032.1, read as the reverse complement.
CCGTTTTCATGTGTTGTTGGATCCTACTTCTAGATATGCTTCTTTCCTTGCATCTAAGTGACAAGCCGCTTCTGCGCATATTTGGCTAAGGCTCTTACATAGTACTCCTCGATGTCCCTAAGCGACCAACCTCTTTCATTCATTGTTGGCTTTTGCTCTTAGTCATATGTCCGACTATTCCTAGATGACTAGACGCTATCACGTGTTATTATCTCCGACTTCTAAGGGTGCACCCTTTGTCTGGTGACCAACCACTTTGATGCCTTGTTTCTTTCGGCTCTAGATGAAGTTTTTATTCCTTTGTCGGTATCCCTAGACGACCAATTATTGTTATTGTTGGCTCCGGCTTCTTGGTGCTCCTTCATATAGCGATCAATTTCTGTTACTGTTGGCTCAGGCACAAGATGATGTTCAATATCATCTTCTTCTTGATATTGCTCGGTAACCCATCATTGTTACTTTTTGCTCCAGCTACGACCTATCTATTCATCCAGTTACCCAAATTTCTTTGGTCTCATTCATTTCTTTAAGATACGTAAGAAGCCTTACAAAGGTCTGACCTCACATCATTGTGAAGCTCTCTGTTAGTAGTAGATTTTGTGATCTTTTCTGTATCTTCATTATAAAATGCATTATTCTTGGTAATGTTCACTCCCAGACGAGTTCCTTCGTCGAAGGGCTTTATAAACATTCCATCTTTGTAGGTTTATTTAATAAGTCATTTACGTATTAGTTATTGGGTTCTCTTACTATTGTTTAGGCTTTTATCATTATTATAATTGGTCTAGGACTAGTTAAAATTTAATAATTTAACTTAATTAAATAGTTCAATTTCAATAGACATTCCAGCCAGTCCAGTTGGTTATCCAGTCTTGTTAGTTGGTCCTGTTAGTTGGGTTTAATTCAGGTTAATTTCTAGATAAGATGTGAAGATTTTGGCTTGTCCTAGAAATGATTTGGAGTGGATTAACAAAATCTAGATTATCCCATGTGTTTTGAGAGTACTTTATCAAAATTTGGGATGTTTATCCCCCCTTGATTTGAGATAAAATTGACTGATTTTTTATAAAACTGACTGGTAAGAATTTAGACAATGATTAGCCAGCCGATAACTGGTATTCTAGAATTTTCACTTTATAACGGTTATTATTCTTTTTAGAAGGATATACACGACCAAAAATGGTCTCTTTTATCATTTTCTTGCCCTAGACCTCTATGAATAGACCCTTGGGCAATGAAGAAAAGAACTTCTCTCTGTAAGGTAAAACTCTGAAGAAATTGCGTGTGAGAAAAGGATACCATTTCCACACTATTTTCCAGCCCCTTTCTAGTCTATAATCTCCCAACTGGTCTCATTGCATCGTAGATTCACCCCAGTTGATTCTTCTAGCTTTCTCTTTCATTTTTTGTTTCTTAGGTTATGTGGTTTAGGCCAGGAGTCTTAGACTTATATCTCCCTCTCGTGACTGGATTTCAGTCTAAAATAATAAAAAAAAAACTATAAATTCGAGTTAGAACCCATGAGTAAAAGTCTAATTAAATTGGAACAATATTGATATTCGGACTCTATTTTAATTAGAATTAAGACAACTTGAAATCTTAGTTGAGTAGAATTCTAATCACACTAAGCTAGAACAAGTTGAGTTCATTTAGGTCTCCAAGTGGTAAGACCAAAATCTAAGTCGTCTCCTGTAGAGGCGGTCAGAACTATGTGGTTTTGATTCTTGTTAGTACGCCCGAGAACGTACAGAGACCACTGGACTCCCGATGTTGGGTTCATGGCAAGCTTAAGATTAGTTTATACTTTGTTTTATGCACATTTCATCATGTGTCATTTTTGCGATAGAAATTTAAAATCACTAGATATATAATAGAAGACCATCAGGATACAACATGGTGCCTAACACCTTCCCGCTCTATATAATTCAGGCCCAACCTATTGTATGATTAGATACCTAAGCTGGTAAATTTAGGGTCACATAGGTTTTTCTTTTTTTCTTTTTTCTCCCTTATGAAATGTCAATGTTAAAAGAAGATGGTCACTCAATTTTAGACCTTTCCGGGTCTAAAATTTTTAAGGCTGTTAGCCACAGTCCTTATTGTAAGACTTAGCAAACTCTTCGTTTTTTAATCGTGGACCTCACAGTCATCTATAGTAAAATGAAGTCGATGACAACCCACTTTTTGGAGGCATATTGAATAAAAAATAGTCAACTGTATTGCCTATGAAGTCGACTACATTGGTTTTATCAAGAAAATCGCCTCTGTATTTAGGGCATAACTTTCTCTAGAAAAAACGGATTGAGACCCGTTTTTTTTTTCTTTAACTAAAAGGATTTTCCAAATACCCAAAAATTAGTTCCAAAGATATTTTTGAAAAATATGAGTTATTCCAAAATTTGCCAAGTTTCAAAAAATACATTGTCTGAAAGGTCGTTCTAGGCCATTGTCATCAATTGAAGCATCAAAGAAGACTAGTAAAGATCAATTAAAACTAGAAGTAACCTAGCCTATCCCTCCATTGTTACTTTTTGACATATAATAACTGATGAAACTTTCTTAGCATCTCCAAATATAGCTTTAAGTTTCTTTGATTCCATTCCACATATCCAATTTCTCAAATGTGTCTTCGTGAGTGTGTATGCATATACTTACATGGCTACATAGTATCAACTCGAAGCACACATTAGAACACAATTAATATGCAGTTATCATATGAAGACGTAAGCCAAGGTTATCCAACCATAGGGCTAGCGTTAACATTGCCAACAAACTCAAGGAAACCTAAATTCCTTTCTATCACCACAGATGAAGAAACCTTTATTGGTTACTAGCAAAAGAAAACAGCAGTAAAAAATTGTTAATTCTATCTGCCAAGAGCTTAATTTTCAGTTCACGAGTTTTTTCACACTTTTCTCTCTATACCTACTTATAAAGGAAACCACACATGCCATGGCCATGAGCATAAGGCCGAAAAAGAAAATTCAATTTTTCTTATGGTCTCATGTGAGCATGGGCAGTTAAAAGAGCATTATTTCAACTGGTCCATGGCACACACAAATGGCTAACTCCAGCCTCCATCATCTCTTCCAAGTTGATGTTCTAATATCTTTTTGTCATTTCCCCCTACATCCCCCCACCCCCCACCCCTCTCTGGAAAAAAAAAAGACGAGATACCCTGATGAAATAAATAATTGTTATGATGGAACCATCACTTCTACTAAGTCCAAAGGAACTTTAGCGGATCCCTTTATACAATAACTAGGTAGATAAGTTTCAAGCTCATTGAAATGAGAGAGGAAACATGCACGTGGAAACCAGCTAGACACTAAAGCAACATCCGTCTTCCAGTTCAATGAAAAAGTACATTGCATCTTTAGCCACTGATGCACTAAAGGATGAAAAACTTGACCTTCATGCCATCACAAGGTAATGCATATTTGTATGGAGAACGTGAGCAGAGTGGGAATTATTCTCTTATGTAATCTATGTCCTTGAAGGGTGCAGGTAATACAAGTACATCTTACTATATTTACCTATATAAGTGCTGGATGTGGGGCTGCTTCTACGAGATTTAAGCTTGTCTCTTTGGCACTTATGAAGAACTTAAGATGCAGCAGAAGGCCGTAAATGTGCATGTAACTGGAAATTATGGGTGGGAAGTTCTACACATAGTATGGATGACCAATCACCAAGGATACTTAGTTCAAGGCTAATGTTATGTTGAATTCTAATTGACTTCATTGATATATGGTAAGGTTCAAATTGAAAGACACCTCTTACCTTAGTAGAGCCTACCAAAGAATTGTGAGAGGTACATTTTCAAGTTTGGAAATGAGAAATTCCTATTTTAGAAAATCAGGGGAGATTGTTGGAGTTCTTCTAAATAATTGCCACTTGGATCCAATTTTAAAGGTTGAAACTACTTACTAGTAGAAAGTTGTCTCTTAGTTATCAAACCTTTTCAAAGATACCTTTTGGTTTAATGGTAACTGTAAGTTATTAAACCTCTTTATAAGTTAATTTCTGTTTGGTTACTATTTAGTGAATAGTATCCATCAGTCATCTATTTTATCTTAGGAGGTAGACTTGCAATAACCCGTTGCTATATAGAGGGAAAATAAGAGTGCATAGGACTCGACTCAAGCATTCCCAAGGTAGATGGTATGCAAGGTAGCTCTGGCCACCTACTTATTACTTTTGTTGTTCAGTGACAGTGACAGAGCCATTAATTGCCACACTGAGACAAGAAATCAAAATTTCTCTAATCATCGATTGGTGAGTATGCATGCGCTATGTGCCCGTCTTGCCCCTCTATGCATTTAGTATGTAAGGGGGATGTGTTGTTAGCCCATCTTGGCTAGGAACTTTTAACTGCTTTGGGTCCCGCTTTCGTGACAAGTCAACAAATATTCAACGGTCAAAGCTACCAATCCAATCAACCTGAATCACACGCTAAGGTCACGTGCTCTCCGTATTTTCTCCTTAAATTTTCCTTTGTGTTGGATTCGGCATGCCTCTTTCCTTAGGCAAAAGATTGGCGGCGCGTCACCCGACTAGAGGTCTACCCAAGCACCCTTTTAGGGGTTGACCTATGCCCCTTTTGGAGGTTGGCCCTTGCCCCTTGGGGATCCTCACTCATTGCCCCTTAGGGGCTTCTTGTCTTTGGATTCTCTCCCTCTCCTTGCCCTTTTAGGGCTCCTTGCTTCATGACTTTTATCATTGCACCTGAACGCCATGATGCCAGTCGTCTTGATTGTGTGCAATCTCTGAGCTACGTGCCCACTGCACAACACCCGCCGTGGCACCTAAGCCTTGTGACGTCTGGCTACGTCTGAGCATGGCCCGTTGTCATACATGCCTTTAGCACTCCTTCCTTCAGTCGAGCACATGCATAGTTGCATTGTCATGTGCTCCCTTATAACACTTAATAATTGTGTCCCCGCACCATTTCTACTAGGCTGGCCCCCGTAACTGAGCACCTACTGCGCCCATGTGCCAAGCCACTTATACAGTCGCCTTCCCCCTCCACCCCCACCCCTACCCCTTTTTTCCCTAAGAGACTTCCTAGTACCATGCTCCCAGTGTTAATTCTTCCCTTCACACACTATGCGATAACTTGTCATGGTCATGGAATATGCTTCAACCCACTCGGTGGAGTGTCAAGCATCCTTCAATGTAGGCCACTCCTCCGAGACACTACCTCATGAAGATCCAAGTGCTCTGGCATGAGAACCCCCCTCCTGCCTATGGGCAATTCTTCCAGGAGACTACCTTGGCACACTCCGAGTGTTCTGGCACAAATACTCATCAGGAAATAGGTGACTCCTAAGACGCTTTCTCCCTTAGGGAGCTCCGAGTGCTCCAAAATAAGGACTCCTCTCCACCAAATAGACGAATCCTCTAGGAAACTACCGAGGCATGTCGGAGAAACGACTCCTTCGAGACACTATTTTCGCGTGCTCTGATTGCTCGGTTAAAAGGATTCACCCGCAGGATAGGTGACTCTTCCAGGATATTATCTCTGCTAGGGTGTCTGTGTAATTAGTCTAGGTGCTCCGGCACAAGGGCCTCTCATCGTCACCTTAGGGATCTAGCATCGCACGTAGTCCACATAATAGTTGGGCGTTAGACTTTTGGACTTGTGGGCTTCAGCAAAGGCTTTGGACTTGCGTCCCGATCAAGGGGTTCTTTGGCGACACGGGCACTTTGTGAGTTAGTCTTTCCAAACAAACATAGCAAAGCAATACAAGGCAAGGTGGGTGAATATGCGATCAGACTATTTTTGGAGCACCGACGTTTGTGGCCCCCTCGTTGCTGTCACTCTCAGGAGCGTCACACTTGATGACATCAAATTCTCAATGCCTATAAATAGGGGGATTTGAGAAGTCGTTCTTAGAAGAAGAAATAACTCATTTCATATTTCACTTTCTCGCTCTAGAACCTCAGAGCTCTGGAATTTTAGGGAGAAAGATTCTGGTTTTCAACGGAGGACTCTGACGCTAGACCTTGACTATGGACCTAAGCATTCGACCGGCACTGTCGCCTTGTGTTCACTCCGTGCCTTCGCCCCCATAGCACTTCCACTCCTAAGACTCTGTCTGCAAATTGGTATTTTCCTTTGTTGCGTCCTTCCTTTGTTCCATACTAGCGTACTTGGCCTCTGACTTGAACTCCATTCTTTTTGTCACCTTCAAGTGTACTGCAGTCCTGCTTCCTTGGTATCACAAGTATAATGCTCTGATTTTCATACTAATTACCCTAGTACATGCTCTTACAACTTTCCACTAGTTTATGTGGTGTAAGCGTTGCCTAACATGGCCCAAAATTAGCAGAAACGACAGCACTAATTAGTTGAGTACCATTTGCCACTCAGGTTATCATAAGAGGTGCACGTCTCACTAGTTATTCTAGACGTCGTGCTGAACTCGTATCCAAAACTAAAGTTGTATCCTCTTCTAGTAGCTACATATATGAGTGTAATTGAATTATCTTTTTATCAACTGTGGTAGTGATATTCAGGCTGGTGAGGGTGTTGTAACTTGCCAGGGCATAAGCTGCAAGAGAATTGACCTCTAATTCTGAATTGTCACTAACTTTTTCAGTAAAGTCTTAATTACTTTTCACTCCTTTTGGTTCTCTACTGTATTATGAGATTAAGAGGGCAATCTGAGGCTGTTTACCCTTATGAGATGGTGAGAATTTCTCGTCACACCAGAAACGAAGGCCTTGGACTAGCCTTTCCAAAATTTTGAGGGCATGCAGTTTCTGTAATGAGGTTGCTGAATTGGATGGGAATTAAAAAGTTGAAAATATGCTTTTGCTAGTATCTGGTGGTGGTATAATATTTTTGTGGTGTGGCAAGGATTGCTGAAGGATTGTTTTGGTTACTGGAGTTGGATTCAGCTTTGGTGTACATATTCAGGAGGTGTTTTGGTGGTGGAGTGGAGACGATTCAAGGCAGCCTCCTAGTTTCAAGTTATTAAATAAGACTTACAAAAGGCCTTTGGTTCTGGTTTGTTTACAACCTAGCTAGTGTGTTTCTGGTTTCAATCCCTCGAAGAAACTGCATGTGTGTAGCATTTTTCATCAATTTGGTCAGCTCTTCAAGTTTGGAGCCTATGGTTTCAACTGGATGAAATAGTTACAGTGTCCTGCGCTTGACGAATTTATGATACACAGAAATTTTTCCACTTTTAATACACATTAAGCCTCTTAACATGGAATTTTTTCTTGAACTATAGAATCTGTTCAAATGAAAGGTACTTTTGACTTTCAATTAATATCTTCCATAACGATTATTAAGTCTACTAACTTTTGATATTTCATCATCTCCATCAAAGTTGATAAGAAAACAACTAGGAAGAAACTTACTATTATGGGGAACGTAATATCCGTCGGAATTTGTAGTATTTGTACGTCCGTCGTTGAAGGTGGACTTTAGGCGACGAATTGAAAAAATCTATGACAAAACTTTTAGAGACGGGGTTGTAGGCAACGGACTTTTAGCGACAGTGTGTCCGTCGCCAAAAGTCTTTGGCGACGGATTTATGACTTTTTGGGACAGAATTTTCCGTCGTTAAAAGTCCTTTTTCTTGTAGTGCAGTGGCTGCCGGCGGTGAGAGGTGGCTGTGGTGGTGGGAGCAGGGTGGTGGTGGTGGTCTCAAAATAAAAATCAAAACTGAAAATCCAAATTTCTTAAATGAGAGTTTTCAGTCCTGTTTTCAAGGAAAAAAAAACTACCAGTGTACCAAATGCTTTTTTTTTTCTTCTCAATTTACAAAACTAGAGAAAAAAACTAAAAATGGAAAAAGAAATCAAACAAACCCCAAGTTATTTACTCAAAGTTTTTAATTTCTCATATGACAAGTGCTGAAGATATCACTCACACGGTGGCGCCGCTTATGTATGATCTCTGCTATATTGCTACTGATATACACTAATTTAGTATTGACAGGCCAGAAGTTCACAAATGAAGGAGTCGACAGATCATAACACTCTCCTATTTTGTAAAATACCAAACACTGTTTAATAGTCTAGATCTGGCATGTATTGATATTGCTGTTTCATGTAAAGCGGTCTCACATAACTACTATGTAAAGCCGTCGCTCTGAAAAATCACTGTAACCTTTAAAATTTCAATGCAATTCTCGATTTCTACCCAAAAAAAGAAGACCCAAATTCTACCCCCTTGGCTCAGGCGAAGAAAACTTACAACAAAATGAAGACAAGGCCGAACGATGGCTAAAATTAAGCAACTTGGACACATTTCCCCACCACCACGTAATATTTTTTTTCTATTAAAAAAATACAACATTTATTATATACACTCAAGTTCCATGGACAAATATGTAAATTATGATGTATAAACATATGTTACCATATCAAAACGTATAAAAGTAGCAAGATCGTCTGAAACGAGGATATTGCCTTGTTCTTAGTTAATCAGCGGCTTCTCCAGATTTAACTGCAAATCAGTTCCCCTGGAAAATTCCTCCGGCAGCGGAATATCTAGCTCCGAGCAAACAAAATTTATTATGCGGCCAGTCACAGCCCCAAATGACATTTTGTTAACCGTAACAGCAATAGCAAACCTGTTCCTTATGTCACAATAGCCAGTAGATCCACCCATACCAGAGTGCCCAAAGCCAATAATGGAGCCATCCTTTGCGCAAACCCTCCGAAATCCAAGCCCGAATTTCCCACCGGGGAGGATCAAGTTTTCGTATTCTCCAGCACCCAAGAACACATCATGAACCCTAGGGTTACTGAAGATTTTGCATACAGTTTGATGATTGTCATCCGTACCTTTATCAGCTGTAGTGGGGTAACTGTTATTGCTGCAACTACTATCACTAACAAGCCTAGTGTAATTGTTGGAGTCTGCCTTTACAACAGAACTTTCCCTGTTAGAGTTATCATAGTTTTGCCTTTGTTCAGAGCTGCCAATATTGTCCGATGCTGCAAACTCCTCCTTAATGTTGACACCTTTACTCTTCTTGGGGGTTTTCTTCGACGCGAATATTGGAGTATGGGGGTGGCTTCCAAGTGGTGGCTTGGAGAGCGAGGAATGTGGTGGCAGGATCACTCCGCCATCAACAAGTGAAGCATAGTAGCGTGCCAGTGCACGAGCTGAGCAATGTCCATTAGCAGCAGGTAAGATGGCACGACGAACATCGAGTGTATTGAATACTGCAGGGAGAGTAGTCACAAGCTGGGCAATGTCGCCTGGCTGGAATGTGGAAGGCAGGTCATTGCGGCGGCTAGTCATCCCTGAGAGCTTGCTGAGATCATCTTTATCCAATGTGAGCTTGCTGAGATCATCCATATCCAATGTAAGTGTTGCGAGTCTTGATTCCACACCTGTAGGACTAAGCATTAATGATAAGTGAACATCAAGAAGTACTTATTCGGGAATAATTATTGCTGTTAATTGGACAAACATAGAGTGGTCAACCCTCAATTATTAAATGATTTACACAGAAGACAAAATTACAATGAAAGAAACTTGATTGTTTTCTTTTCTTTTTTCAGGAGAACTTGTTTACAGCAATTCGTTTTCTTTCTTCTTTTTCTTCTACCCTTTACCACTAACTGCGATCCCATTCTCTATTGAGCCCTTACTCTTCTAAAGTTAATTAAGAGACCCCTCTCTTGGCCTTCCATACATTTTCTAGCCCCAATCAAACCCCTCACTAGGCCACCAGCACCCCACCTTGCTCCTCGATCAAGACCCGCCAAAGACAGCCTGAACCCATTTAACCTATTCGTGGTCATTGTCGTGGATTCACTTGAGACCAAAACCAAACCAAATTCTCTTTGGTGCACCAAACAAGATGAGGTTCTTAAGCTAACTCATTCTACTTTATACTGCATCGAGGGAGGTTCTGTGCTGCGAAAAGTAGCTTTCCTTGTGTACGAGTAGCACGAAATATCATATGTACAAAACTGAGGAGGTGGTCAGATATAGAGTAGCTTGTGCATATTATGCTAGTGCACTGAACAATTTTTTGACCATTCTGCTTCTGCATTATGAGGTTCCTTGCTTTTCTCTTGATCCAATGGGTCATGCTAAGGTCTAAACATGCTCAGAGGGTGGATGAAGGTACCTAGAAAGGTGTGCTAGAGGAAGGAGGCTGGCAGATTTGGAATGAGAGGAACATATGCACCTTCGCAGAAGTTGACTGTAGCTTCATACGTCAGGTGTTATTAATCAGCTTTTTACTTTCATAGCTCAAGGAGGCCTGCTCATATTTGTCTATGAGATTTGTACAATCTGTCAATAAATATTGTCCTGGGCTTGGAGAAGCTATTTTTTGCAGGCTCCATGGCCGTATCTCTGCCCTTCAGGGCTTCCTCCACGGTCCTAGCACCTACACCTTTTGTATCACTTCCATTATACATCCTCTTTCCAGGGAATTCCAAGAGGTTAGTTGAAAGGTGTGCAAATGAGGTTGCATAAATATGCACATACTAATGTCTCATAGGCTGAAATCTTAGAAAATCAAATCGACTTCTGCACCCTACGGTCTAGCATCAAGAAACTCGTTAACTTGTTAAAACTTTGGGAAAATGCCTTCCATCAAAGTATTCTAGATCTGCGCACCAAATAATAAAGCAGGAAACAGCAGCTATGTGCTGGCCTCTGCTGCGTACAGCAGCGGCAGAGGGATCATAAGGCGGCATGGGGTTGATTTCTCAAAACCCAAGCCTCCGATGCTTGAGAACCTAGCTGCAGTGGAGCTAAAGGTCAATCTTGCTGTTCTTCTTTTCAGTCCCCCCCCACCCCTCCCACCGCGGCCGCATACTTATACAAATCTGTGGTTTGGTCCCCTCTTCTTCAAAAAGTTCTCTAAACCAACCTCTACTCCCGGAAATTGTGCACATTAACCAAACCCGTTAGGAAATTGTTAAAAAAACATAATTACCCTTACAGTTTATTTCACTTACTTAAAATATGTTAAAATATTCACTTCCATTTTTTTTCTTCAAGTAGGGTTCCACCACCCCGATCCACCCCATCATCCAACCCCACCACAGCTGCCTCCAACTCCCATCACCATAGCACCCAGCCATCGCCACCGCAACACCACCATGCCAAACACCACACCGCGGCCATTACAACGGTTAACACCAAGCACCACCCCTGCATTGGTGCTTGATCAGAGTGGGATAAAGAGGAGATGGATGTGGGTGGGTTGTGATGGTTAAACAAAGGGAGAGAAAGAGGAGATTGGAGTTGGTGCTGATGGTGGTTAATCAGAGGGCGAGAAAGAAGAGATTGGAATTGGTGGTGGTGGTTAATTAGAGGGAAGAAAGAGATGGGTGTGCGTGCAGTGTGACTGCATGTTCAGTGTCTGCACGTGAAATTGGGCGTGCATGTGTGTGTGGGTGACAGTGTGGATTGTGTTTGTGTGTGCGTACAGTATGTGTGTGTGGATCTGTGTTCAGTGTGTTCACATGCAATGCGGATGTTGGTGTGTGCGCACTCGCGTGCAATGTGATTTTGTGTGCCCGCGAGATTGTGTGTGGGCGTTTGTGTGTGCATGCAGTGTGTTCGAGTGTGTTGGTGTATGTTTGGGTGTGTGTTGTGTGGTGATGGGCGATTGGGGGGAGGGGAAGGGGCAACCCATGGTAGGAGTGCAATTTGGGCTGGTTTAGGATGGGCTTTAACCAACCCAGCTCAAATAAAGGACAAACCTTAACCCATTAAACCCAACTAATTTTAAAATGGGTTGATCTGAGTTGGGTGAATATTAAAATGAGCTAAATTGGGTCAAGCCCATTAAAACCATCCTAACCCATTCTAACCCAAAAAAAAGGAACCAAGGTTACAAAGATCCCTTTTATTCTTTCAATCCTCCTTCCCCGACGGCAGAGGCATAGAATTCACCCTCACCAATTTTGCCCAAATCGATTTCTAGGGTTCCAAAATTCGGCCTTCTCACCGTCAGTCTTTGCCCTCTCTGGATCACTACTGATAGAAAGAAGGGCTAGTTCTTGAAAGAACAGCTACTCGTAACCTGCTCCGCTCCTGTGCTTCTCCGGCAAAGACACAGTGGCCATGTCTCTGTTTTAGCAGCTGCAATAGTTCACGCTGTTCAACCCCCTACTATCTCCCAAGCTTGAGGTACTATATGAATTTAAACTTTATTGCCCCGATTTCGTGAAACTAGTTGTTAAGATTCACTCATATGCTCGCTCTATGAAGGTGGGTCATGTACATATCTTATGCAGACTCCATCTATGTGTTTCAAGAACTACATTACACCTTTTGTTCTCAAACAGTGTCATGAAACTTGTTGTAATGTACTGTAACAGGTGGAAAACTTGCGAAAACATGTTCGTGCATGTGGGCTTTTCAACAGGATTGATTTAGTCATCACCTCTCCGTTGCTCAGGTAATGATACTAACATACAGTTCTCTTCAACGTACTGCGACTTTTTGTTCCAGGAACAAAGTTTTGATCTGAGGGGTATGCCTTAGGATTTGATTGATAAACCATTAAGACTAACGACAATGAAGAAGAAAAGAGCACGAGTGCTGCCAGTGTCACTATTAGCTGTATTTAAACTCCAGAAAAATCCTTTCTTGGTGGGCTGTGCGGAATTCGAACTTTTATCGACTAAATGGTGCCAGTATTTTTGTCCCCTTTTGCGGGCTATGCAAGTTTTTCCTTGTGTGAGCTATTTACATACAGATTAGTGTACCTAGTTCAGATGAGTTCATTTTTGCAATGTTCTCATCAACTTCATCGTAATATATAAAAGGCTACTGTTGTTTGGACCTTTTGCTTGGTTAACAAATGACTTAGAAATGTTTTTTCCGTAGGATAGAAATGCTAATTTATCGAACTCACTAGTTGCTTGACAGTCCAATTTTACAGAAAGCAAATTGCTCTGCATTTGGCCAGTTAATCTTTTCATCTAGCATTTTTACAGATCAGGGTGCTACTATTATAACAACAATACTACTATGCTGGGGAATCAGGCCTAGTGCTGGAGGAAGGGATTAACTTAGTTAATTAAGTGCATCGCGTGAATTTCGTTATGGAACCAATAACTACTTAGGCTGATTTGGAGGATTTTACGTGTAGGAGTTTAGAGCTTTACCAAGTTTGGAATATTGCTTCCAGGATTGCTTCTTAAAATGCAACTTAGGCTGTTGTTGTTTGGACCTTATGTTTGTGTTCTTCTTCCCTCTTCTTGGCTGTTGTTAAGTTTATTGGACAGAAATCAACTGTGTTTGTGCAAATGTCAAGAGCTTTTGAGTTCATGTTTTGTGTTTTGTGAGAGGACGGGAATTGAGTGAAAAAAGGAAAAAATTGAAATTTAATATGCTTTCATGAACTTAACCTTGTGCAATGGATATTTAACCCTGCACATATCAATGGGGATTTGTTGCCTGAATTATGTGAATGTTGGTTATGCTATGCCATACCATCATATAGCAGAACTCTATGATGGTAACAAGAATATTGTCAGTCAAAATGAATGAGAGTCGGTGACAACAAGAATCCAACAGATAATTAAAACTTAGAAAAGAAAGACTTTTGCTGGAATCTGTGCTTGTTGCGACGATATGCAGAGCTGTTGCTACTTTCTGCCTAGTGAACTTACATCATGGACGAAAATATATTAAATAGAAGGTGCATCTGAGAAGTACTGTAGCATTGAAAAAATCAATCCGTTGTTGATCATTGCAGTGATTTTAGATCCTTGTTATAAGCTAAAATATGTGAAGATTAGTCTCGCGAAGTACTATCCTACTTGTGACCAAAAGAAATTGCTTGATGGCTATAAGTCTCTCATGGATCGACTCTAGGGACGCTATTCACCAGTAGTTGTGGGAAATAATGTGGACAAGTTTCAAAGTGGCAAGAATGCTCAGATGGAGGACATGTGTTCTGATATGGATGTGGATCAGCATACTAAAGAGTGGCAATAGTTTCTGAAAATAGAGGAGAGTTTGAATATGAAGTCCGAGTCAGAACGATATTTGGGCGAGGATGTTGAGGCTAGTACTCCTGACTTTGATATTTTGGCTTGGTGGAAGCTAAAATCTCCCATGTATGATGTTCTATCCCTTATAGCTCATGATATTTTGGCTATACCTATATCGATCGTGGCTTCAGAGTCAGCATTCAGTACCGGGGGACGAGTCCTCGATTCATTTCGTAGTTCATTGACGCCACGAGTTGTCGAGTATTTACTGTGCGCGTAGGATTGGTTGAGGAGTCCATCGACCCAAATTTGTGTTTAAGAACAGTTGGAAGAACTTGAAAATGTGGAATCTTGTAAGTCAAATACTGTAAATGTTTGTTTTCTATAGTTTATTTGTGAACATAAATATTTGTCCCTTTTTTGTGAATTATCATTCCTTTTTTTTTTTTGTAGCACTTGCTGAAGCGATTGCAACACTCACTCTAGAAAATCAGACAAGTAGTGCAAAAGAATGTTGATGCTAGTTCAAGAGTGTAAGTCAACTTTATTGGTTAATAGAGCATAGCATTTTATTCAACCATTGATATGGTATGCTATTCGTCTTGTGACTGTGGCCATACTATGTCTCTAAGAACTTGAAACTGTACTACAGTTGTACCTCTAGTATGAAGAAGATCAATTAAGAAAATGAGCTTGTCTTGTGCCAACTAATCTACATTTATGGTTGCTGAACCACACATCTTGTATTGTATCTATTAACATCTAAAACTAATGTTTCTATTCACTTTCATATCTTTAGACATAACATGCATGCCTGTAACAATCTTTAGTATCTTTACTTTTTTTTAATTTTTTTGTGTCGGAGGATGCAACTATCAAGTTTGGTGGCAAGGCTTGGTGTCTACACAAAGTAGCTTGGGATTTTATTTCTACTTTGAGAATACTAGGACCTTTTGTTAATGGTTTTATTACTTCTCATGTGGTCTAAAGACATGCATGAATTGAAGTGGGGGGGGATCTATTGTAGCTTATTGCTTGTTTTTCCCCTCTACACATGTTGATGTTTATTGATCTTGCTAGTTTAAGGAAGACTAAAGTATTTTTTTTATTAGAATGGAGTTTATTACTTGTCTTTAATGTCTGAACTGTGTTTGTTTAGTGATTGATCTAGAAAGATTTCTTTATAGTATCGTATTTCATCTTTGACCAAATAAATTAAACTTTTCATTTATCAAAAATAAAGTATATCATATAAGTCAAATGCGAGTCATGTTAGTCTTTAGATAATG
Source organism: Escallonia herrerae (assembly GCA_033070095.1). Taxonomy (NCBI): domain Eukaryota; kingdom Viridiplantae; phylum Streptophyta; class Magnoliopsida; order Escalloniales; family Escalloniaceae; genus Escallonia; species Escallonia herrerae. Next base: position 699,066 of record JAVXUP010000032.1, on the reverse strand, counting down.
AGACGAGTTGACGATCATTTTATTTATAAAATAAAAGACAAAAGATTTAACGATGTTAGTTGCAATTGGGTTTGTTTGGCTTGAAACCCAACCCGTAGTATTTTTACTTGGGTTGGACTTTTTTTTGGCAAAAAGCCCGGTTTGGGTTGGGCTTTTTTTTTTTTTTGCAAAAAGCCCAAGTTGGGTTGGGTTGAAATGGGCTTTTAAAATGTTGGGTTTTCTCGGGTTGGGTTGAAATCCAACCCAACCCGTCTAAGTTGCACCCCCTGTCCCGTGGTGTGTGTGGGTGTATTCGTGCAAGTTGCGAGTGATGGGGGGCCGGGGGGGGCAACCATGGCGGGTGGGTGCATGGGGTTAGAAGGGTATTTTGGCGTGCTAAACAACTCCCGCCCAAAAACAGGGTTAGGTTGGAGAGAATGCGTCCAATGTGCACAATTTCCTGGAGTAGAGATAGATTTAGTACTATATTTTGAAGAGGGGACCAAGCTGCACATTGGTATAAGGACAGGAAGTTCTCAACCGGGACTTCTTCCTGCCAACTCTAATCTTCCGAGAGAAGCCAAAAACGTCGCAAATAAACCCCTCCCAGTAATATCAGGCCTCTCTAACTCCCCAAGCACACAAGTACTTTTACAAAATGACCAATCAAACCTTCAGACCTGACTCAAATAAGAGACTAAATTTTATAGACACTACTACCCCCGACAAAAAATACTACAGAAAGTACTTGAAAATAAAACAATTTAGAAACTAAACATATTTAAAAGAGCTTGCATTGCAAGGCAAGTTAACAATTCAAGAAAGGATGGATACAGCTATACAGGCATTTTCTTAAGTAACACAGGTTCAACCTGTTGCCTTGTTCATGTCTGCATTTTCCTGGTAAATTCTGGTTGAAGTAATTAAGATGTTGAATCATTTAGTTTCCAGTTGCAGATAAGAGCAATATTGCCATGGTCACATATTCCACCAAATTACACTAATGAAACTTTTCCTCTTCATCTCCTTCAACTTTACAATCATTCAACACCATTCTAAAGAACATTTACTTTCAAAATCAGAATAGAGAGTGGTGAAAGTTTTCAACAGGTCCAAACAAACAACTGTGCTGAAGGTAATGCCGTCCACTAGATTGCTTGTACAACAGTTATATTCAGTAGCTTCAGATCACAATCTCATAAAGTGAATGACTTTTCGCCTATGTCACCAAATCCTCCTATGATGGGCAATGCTCCCGCTCTCAATCCTCACTCTGCCTCCCACTCTCCCCTTGCTCTTAATCTCTTACTAACCTAAATGTGCATCCATCTTTGCTCGGTCTGGCTTTCCATCTCGCTCATGCTCTACGAATTGTTGACACAGATTTTTGCTTCTAGTTTGAGCTTCAATGTTGATTCAATTGATTTTATAAATGGATACAGCCCATTACATGTATCAATATTTCTCTCAGAAATGCTGTTTCCAATATTGGTATGTGTTTCCACCCCCTTTTTGTCGCTAAAAAACGTATACTAGTGACAAGCGTTGACCTTCTAATGAGAATAAGGGTGGAAAACCATATCAGGCGGTGGAAATGGTCTCTCCTATCTTTTTTTTAAAAGGGATCTAATATTAGTTATCAATGCAACAGGTAGATTTATCTGGTTCTCAACCTTTCAACTAATAATGTTCACTTGTTGGTTAGGGTATTAGGAAAAGCTATTCCGTTCAGCTCCGTGGTTTTTCTTGGCCATAAAAACTCATCTTACTGCAGAATACAGCTACCTGCCAAAGCTTTAGCTCGTTATGCTCTAACAGCTAGCAGCGGGAGGCGAAGTAATTTTCAAAGCAAAAAATCCTATCTGCGCCTGAACCAATTTTATTTATGGTTCAATGGTCAGGTGATACCATAGACCAGCTTTCGCAGAGGGCCAAGTCACCATCGCAAGGAGATTAAAAGTAGAAAATCCACATGTGGCCTAGGGGTTTGAGAGGAACTTATGTGAATTGTGGTCTGGCCCCAAGAAAACTCAAACTAGTAACCTCAAGAAAAATCCCTCAAGACCCTTTACCAGTTGAGCTAGCCATTACAGTTTCGCTTGACAAAGTTGCTGATCAGTGATCATGAGATACTATTACCAATCAAGTTATTAGATAGCAGACAATGATTTGAATGGACACAAACATCAAGCAAAGTTCGAGTCATGCCTGGAGGGATTCCAATATAGAGCTCGCCTTCAATCTTAAGGGGATGAATAAATACTTCTTCGAGAATCTCCTGAAACTTCTTCCCAGATACGTGCTGCTCAAGCCAAGCACATTTTTGAATCATTACAAAATTGACAAATATGGAAGTTGGAAGCTTAGTCACACTATTTAACACCGACTTGATTAATCCCATCCTTTTGACAAGTAGTGAAGCTCTAATCTCCAAAAAACAGGGAAACAACATTGGAAATGCCAGGATCATGATGTCCAATTAATGAATCCAACGGAACAATCACGAAGTAAAATTTTCCTTTCATAATGCTGTGGGTTTGCTTTCATCCTTTTTATTTCCTTCTGAACTTTTTCATGATTGGGTCGGCGACAGGAAAGGAGGAGAGAATGCGTAACAGAAACTTATAAAGATAATATAAACAATAGTTTAGCTAAATAGACCCAAAGGAACATCGTAAGAAGTATCCTACGCCACTAATAGAGAAGCAAACCCCAATTTGGGTTCTTGCATAAGCCAAATTTCAAAAGCTTCAAATAAATGGTGGAATACCGTTACTTACTAGCTTTATCCTTTCGTCTGTACTTATAACTCTGAATCAAGGAGGAGAAAACAAAAACAAGATGGACGACAGTATAATCTAGATCATTGCTCAGTTTATGTTCTTTTCAGGTTCAAGAAAATACTGTTATCTAAGGTCTTAAATATTTGTAGAACATGCATATCTTGTTCACAAAAGACACAAAAAAAAGCTATTTCAGGCTAATGAATGTGTCAAATTAACCAGGCATACAGATAGTATTCTCAAAAACCAAAAAGGGTCTAGTATTATACCTCAATAATGCCACCACATAGCCAGCCAAAAGACATATAGTGATACAACTGCTTGTGGCCAGGTTCAGTCTCAGGGGCAGATAAAGCAATGCGATTCAGACACTCATCCCAGTCACACATTAGTAGTGGATTCTCTCGCGTAAGATCGGCCAGGGCATTGTGTAGACCAGATGTATGATTAAGAACATGATGGACCTGCAGATATTACATGTACATGTAAATTAATTTGCTTGCTGGCTGCAAAGAAGTTTAAGGACTAAAAATTCATTAAGATCTAGGAAAACTTAAATATGAACCCAACCCTGATAAGGTTCCTAGGACTCAGGTCGTTAAGAATCTTCCTCTCAAGACAAGTGATGCAAGAGTTTTCCATGGTTTGTTCCCCCTATCGGGCATCTATCTCAGCAAGAAAATTCTTGTGACAACAAACATGGTAAGGAAAGTAAAAGGGAAAGGCATTGGAGCACAGAATACCGCACCTTTATTGCGTCCTTTTTATTTGTTTTGAACTTGGGCCAAATATTTGCAACACTTTCCTCAAGCTTCAATTTCCTGCATGAAATGCTCAAAACAGTAATTCCTTTTCTGTGCCAACAACATACAGCTTCATTGATATCAAGGAAGGCATCAACAGAAAACGTACTCTAATAGTGTATGAGAAGAAGAGAAAACCGCACAAATAGCATAAAGAAGATTTTCAGTACCTCAGGGAAAAAACTAGAACAAACAATCAATGGTCAAAAGTACACACATTACTAGTGCAAGAGATTCACAGGCCAAAGGTATTATCAAAAGGGATCGAACCAAATCATTTCGACATCACAAAGAATTTGACTCAACAACATAATTCCTAAAGTCAAAGTTAGATGAAGACTTTGAAATTGTCTCTCGTCATTGGAGAGTAAGAAAAACTAAGCGGCATTGAATAGGCAATGAGTAGGACCTCACAGAGAAACTAGTCAAGAAAGGATACTTGCAGGAAAATAAGATCAGTCACGCACAGAAAGAAAATACGGAAAACAGACTGCAGAAAAACAAAAAAAAATCATGAAACCCTGCAACCCATTCCATCAAGAGCACAACTAAAGTTGCTCGAAATTTCCTAAACCGAACAGTATGCATTTGATATACATTAACAGCCATTTGATCCCCATCAAAGTCTGCATTGAATCCCTTACGAACTAATGGATGTAAACAAATAGCACGTCCTTCCGGGTCGGAATGCCTCTATGCCTAATCTATGCAGAGTAGGCGCTCTATTCAGCAATACAGGATGAACGAAATAGGCAAACAATCAATTCTCCAACAGTCCAAGAGAATAAAAAGCAAACCATTTTCAGCACTATGAAAGATACGTTCACCGTGGACTCGCATCAATATACTTTAATTTAAATGGAGACTTCAAGACAAATAATCTATACCCCCCTTCTCCACCCTTATAAGATCATTACTCCGTAAAGTAGCTGCTTCAACAGTATCAGTAAACAATGAAATGGTCGATATTGACATGATTAGTGGAGACATTTTCAAACCAAGGACACATGCACGAAGGAGTGACAATGTCCATTATCGTAGTAGCCAAAGGTAGCATGTTTACTAACATTAACAGGCAAAAGATCCAAGAACAAAAAAGTTCATAGATTTAGACACTGTTACATACCTATGGTCAATCAGCCAATGTAACATTCCCGCTGTGATACCCTTCGTTACCGAAAAAACAGGAAATAAGCTATCAGGCTGAACTGGACGAGGATCATATCTTCCAAGCACTCCAGCAGAAGTATCAATGATCACTTCTCCATTTTTATATGCACATACCTAATGACACCGTATTATATTAATTTGTAAAAAGTAGACCAAAGACGAAACCAGTTAAAAGAACATACCAAAAAGACAAAAAAGAAAATACAAATATATGATTTCTTATTGATCACAGGACTATGTTTAATCTCAATAATTTAGCCAGCTGATATATTTGACATTTGTTGCAGGATTTTTCAATCTTAGTCATGATCCCACCAAGGAACCTTGTTCCTGAATCAGCACCCTCTCCGGCCCCCACCCCAAAACCCACTATGATAGTGATGGTCCTGCTCCAGAACCTCGACACCCGTTCCCGCTCCCACCCACGTTCCGTGCAACTGACTATATGACCATATAAAGAAATTGACACACAACGCACATGAATGCTCCAACGGCCATCCTACGGGAAGCATACTGCCATACTGTCGTTCAAGCTATCTGAGCATTTGACAATCACTGGTTACATGAAAAAAAAATGCAAAAAGAAAGAAAACGACTAAAAGAAATACTTTACAGGTCTATCTATTTTTGTGGCGGCAAAAGCTGCGATGCAGGACTAACTAGAAGAGCTTAAGGAGAGATCGAATTAAGCATGGAATTCGTTTCCTAATAGGAAATCATTGGGTTTAAAGATGTCTGGTTGTTAGTGATCCAGAAGAATAGGTATCTATTTAATTGAATACTACATATTAGGGTAGCTTAGTAATTTTCTCATAGTATCAGGACTACTTGCATCTTTAATATTTCACGTTTGCCAAGTGGAATCTGGGTTTATTCACTATGTAAGCTGACATACTCCTCAAAAAATATAGAGTCAAATAATATTTATAAATAGGGCAATATGCCATTCGCCTTGTGTGCCACCTCCCCTCTACGGTGAAGCAGGCCCCTGCTTTTCATTTTTAATCCCCTCCTTCACATCGAACCAAACTCTGGTACCACATAAAGTCCCGCACTCATTCCCTACCTCCACCAAGTAGATTATTTCTTCTCCATAACTAAAACACCATATCAAAATCCTTATTACTTTAAACCCGCCTAAATACATTACTTTCGAACCACACCAGTTTGAAGGAACACTTCATCACAACTACTTTTTAACTCAATATATTGGGTAAAAAACTCGTGGTGAAAAAACTTATAAACCCAAAATTGAAGAATACCTGTTAGAAAAGTAGGCAAAGGTCAAGCACTTCACAAAAGAAAAAAGGTTCCTTAAGATTCTAAATTTTCTTCTCTTTATTAAACTGGGTTGGAGCATCAGAATGGCAAAACATAAGTTTGTCCCCAGATTTAGCATAAGTAATGGGCCACTGTTTTAAACAGTCTTTCCTTGTATTTCAGTACAATGTTTTGGCTTTTGAAGTTTAGTAATAAGAGATTGGCACAATACTAAGTTGATTTTCCACGGTCAGCACTTACGGTAAAGTTGGGCTCATAATATTTTGTTAATTGGCAAAATGATTCTGCTAACTTTCAGTCTGTATTACAAGACAATTACACCTGGGTTGGCATTCTGAACATTACAGACATTTGGTTTTGGGTTTGCTGGGGATTGCTTTTTGTTCATTGGCGGTGGAAAAGACGAAACTTATATATACCTTCTCCATCCTAATAAATTTAGAAATTGGTTAGCTTGGTGTACAATGCGCCAAATAACTTACCAAAACGATCTTCCCATCACCATAATGTATTCTGAGGGCAGTTAGACTCACCTAGTTTAGCCGCCATGAATATGAGAGATGTACAAAAAGGAACTGAGAAGACTATACCATCAAAAGGCAACAAAACAAGTATGAGGTTAACAAGCTATAGATGATGTAGTAATTTAGTGGGCATACCTGGATTCCGAGGATTTTATCAGCGTTTCCCAGTTCAACTAAGAGATGCCTGAGCTTCACATCCAAATCCGAGTGGGCCGGGGTGTTCAAAATCCATTGAGCATTCAATGCTGGTCCGTTACTTATGTTGCTAGAGATGAAATGAACACGGTTAAATACTATTTTTGGGTAACAAGACTAAAACTGTTCACGACGCACTTACCATTGTAAAACAGACTCGGCAAATGGTCGCATAATATCCATATAATTTATCCGAACATCCATTGTGGTTGAAAGCCCTGAACTAGTGCCAATGTAATTAAACGGCTTGTTTGTTTACTATAATGAGGCAAACCATGAAACAAACTACTATGTACCTCTAAGCAGATTAAGGACCCGGGTGAATATAACGATATCACCTGGAAAAGCATCAACCTAGAGATAAATTTTATTAGGACTTGGAAATAAACGAACATAGCCAATACACATTAAAAAGGCCAACAGAAAAGCGAAAAGTTAATTTACTTACTGGATTAAAACGCTTAACTTCTTTTTCCTTGAGGTTCAACTTTTCCTGTATGACTTTCATGTTTTTTGTTCTTTGCTCAGCCAAAGCTTTCATGTTTTCCTTCACCAAACAAATAATGGGTATCACATAAAACCTAGATGGAGTGAGGAATTTGTAGCACCAGTAGGACCATAACTACTTCCGGATTTTAGTAGAACACCTCCACTTCTAAAGTTTATACTGGAGGATTTAAATTTACCAAAACCATGCACAATAAGGACTTCCATCTAATTAAACTAACTGAGCCGTCAACTTAGCAGTATTATTGCCTTTTACCGCCATTTTAGGGGGCCTATTGAGGTCTTTAATAAATATATCAGCATTGATATATCAGAGAATTAGTAACAAACATGTGCTTGAGGAACTTCCATCATCTTCTCCTATCGGCTCTGAAGCACGGACACCTCTCCTAGGTGGAGGTTTGGTGTCCTAAACGGACGGACACCCCGACACCCTCCGGACACCACCCGACACGTGTTGGACACTGCCAATTGGTGTCGGAAATTTTTATTTTATTTTTAATTTTCCGACACCGTGTCGGACACGGCAATCGGCAGTGTCGGAACGTTTGGGGCTACTTTGCAATTTTTGGAACTAACTTTGGGGGTCAATCTGTAATAAGTATAATATGTGGGGTTTTTTTATAAAAACAAATTGTGCCCTAATCTGATCTTCACTCACCTTGCGGCCGTTGCCTATCTGAGAAGGGAACACTCACCTTACGGAAGCCTTTGGAGCATTACAGACCTGTCGTCGGAGCTGGTCGCCAAATATTCCAACGCCGTCGCCGACAGATCCAGACTATCCAGTCGTTGTTGCCTTCGCGAAGACCGAAGCAGTTGTTGCGACACGCCGCCATCGCCATCGCCGGACCTCACTTCACCGTCGCCGGAGGCTCTCACAGCCGTCGCTGACTCAAGTCAGTCCCTTCCTTTCTTTCTGTTTGAAGTTGTGTTCTCTGACTTCTCTCTCAGTCTCTCCTTTTTTGTTTCCTCCTTGTCCAGACTCAAAGAGTCAAGAGTCTTCCACTCGTTTGGAAGTCTTTTTTTTCTCTCCCTCCTCGAGTCTGAAAAGGGAACGTCTCTCTTTTGTTTTTTTTTTTACCTTTGTTATTTTTTCTACTTAATTTCAGAGTGCAATGCTTGTGTTAGTGTAAATGTATTATTAGTTACTTGTATATTTATTAATTATTATTAGTTTCTTACTTAATTTCAGAAATTGATGAATCTAGTAGTGCTATAAGTGGATCGACAGCAACTAGTATGAACGACCCAACCGTTGTGGAAATTCGTAGTAAGGACGGGAATGTATGACTTGTATTTGAATTCCTTGTTTCGGTAGTTTTTCATTATTATTTGTTATTTTAGATTATGGAATGTATTTGATATTTATTTTATATATATATAATAAAAATATTAAAAAAATAGCGGTGCCCAAAATTCAAATTTTTGGAAATTGCGGTGTCCGGTGTCCCGTCGGTGTCGGTGTCCGACACCGTGTCCGTGCTACTTAGCCTATTGGATCTTGTATGTTTGGCCTCAAAGGCATGGACGCTATGCTATATAACTGCCCATCGCTCCGCTAACCGCCTTCGCCCCATAAATGTCACTGCCGCCGGGTCAATTAATCCCGGCACCACCGCTTTGCTGAATTTATGCTTGTCAATTCCACAACCAAACTCAAACCACCACCATCCCTTCTATTGATCTCCACCACCTATGGGGACATTAGTTGCAGGATTCTTCAATTCTAGTCATGCTCTCATCCAGGAACGTCACGTCCTGCTCCCATCCAAAAAGCTACTATAGTGATGACGCTGACCATTTGTCGCTTTCTCGCTTGCAAAAGGCTTCTCAGCCGTTCAACACTCCATATGGCAATGAGGGGGGGAGGGGGAATTTCAATTGCAATTGCAATAACTAAATGATGGCATGGAAATAGGCCATCCAAGCCACCGTGACACTGACTCACTCTGAATAAATTGTGCCAAAACGATTTCCGAAACCTCGCACCAGCTCCCGCTCCCACCTACGTTCCTTGCATATAAGATAGGGACACATATTTTGTATACCACAGCAAACCCTCCCCTAAATACCATCATCAACCTGCATTGCAGTGGCAGATCTGGTGCACCACAGCAACCCCCTCCGACCACCATCAGCACAGCCCTGTTGCCAGCCACCAAGACCCATCTCTTTGGTCTCATCCTCGCTGCTCACCATAAACGTCAATCGTCATGGCACTAACAAATCTCAAAGGCAAATCAAGCATCATGTATCGTAATCATTTAGGATTTCTTTGTCGATGTTGTGTCACTATTGACGTCGACATTTCCATTGTCACTGTTGCAGTCACGAGCTCGCCTAAATTTGTCGAATCATCTCAAAGAAGTCTCCACAGCATACTTTTTGCATACCGCCAAATTTTGGGTGATAAAACCATAACCAAAGGCTATTATAGAAGTGGCTCCATTCTCCCCAATAGTGACCGCGAGGACTCCCAGTCTTTTACATACACAAGAATTAAATGGTTATCTCACCTGGATCTGTTGTAAAATTGGCCGGAGATGGTTGCTAGTTCATGGGACGGGAGGAAAATCTTTTGAGGAGGGGAGAGTTTCACACCGAGACTGGGTTTCTCCAGATCCCTACTATTTTTTGCAACTGGTTAAGTTTTTCCTTTTTCCTTCAGGTGGAGACACGTAAATGGCCCTGAGAAAACTAATCCATGGAAGTCTTTGAATTTCACGAAAAAATGGACCTTAGCTGCAGGATTCTCTAGTCCTTTTGGAGCTCTGGCCGCAGAACCTTGCTACTAAAACTTGCACCTGCTCCTACTCCCACCCCAAAACCAACTATAGTAGTGACCTAAGTGACGTAACCCGCGTCCTTAAAGTGATGCAATGCACTGGAGTTGCAAACTGATTTCATTGCAAAATTGTGGTCAATCCGCGAATTGCGAAAGTCAAATCCGCAGATTTTTTGGTCAAACCCCAACTTTGGGTAGTTGGTGTATTAACAAAACAATAGAGGTCGACTTTCAAACTCAAGACCCCTTTCTTATGCAGCTACTCTTTTGAACCAGTTCACCATTTTGGTCTAGATAGTTTCCACAATATAGGTCGGTTAAAAAAAATATGTGATATTTCTTCAAAGTTGCTTAGATACTAAGCCCTCCTTTTCATAAAAATTCCCCCTTCAACATATTACAAATTTCTAGGATATACTTAGAACATCTACCATTGATTTTACTCCTTGATATTACAGTATAGGTTGCTATTTGATTTTAATTCAGTGTATACATATGGAACAAAATCTATCCTAGGATTTCTCATTTATTTGAAAGGGGAAAATCCAATGACATTGAGTAGTATTGTCAATAATTCTCTTGTGCTGTAGAATTAAATCTATATAGAAATTTAGGCTCACTGAAGGTGCACCCACACGTGGTATTTTTTAAATTGACGCTTTTGCGCACCTGCATCAGCACCGGCATTGGATTTACGAATTTGTCAGTTAGGTAGTGACGCTTCCCACGCAGGAACCTCACACCTGCTCCCACTCCGGCCACATTTCATGCAACCAGGATTTTGGCATGCTAAGTCCTTAAATGAAACTTCTGAAGTTGAGGTCCTCCTACTAAAAGAGGCGGCTAAATTGGAATAAAGAGAAGAAAAATACGGTGGGAACTTACAAGAGCTTCACTTGGAGGGGTTGAAGTACGGAAGAACACATTCATCACCTCCATGGCCTGCTCTGGAATGTCCAGGCGCAGCTTAAGACCCATTTCTGCAAAGGCAGACAAAAGTGCCACATAGTCTCCCTGCAAGAAAGTGAAAAGAATAGCTCAAACCAACACTCATCTGACACAAAATCACCTGGTGATTATCATGATTGACGTCACATGGAATACTCAAAATGCAGCAAGTACCCATGTCCGACACTCGACACTTGGGCAAGGGAATGGCATGTGTCTAACACTTAAATAACAGACATGCCGTTAAGATGACCATCTTGTACGTCTTGTTCCATTACTATTTCCAAATGAGAGTAATTCGCCATTTGAATAATATGTGTCACATGTAATCAGTATTTCAACTACTAAATGAAAGGGATATATAGCAGTAAATATCAAAAACAAAAATTAAATTAAAAAAAGCCTAGAAATATTTTTGGTTGTAATACTGTTATAAACATTAGTTTTACTGACCAAATTATCCTCCTTTTTTTGCATTGTCAATCACCCTCTTAAAGTAACTGAAACGATGATAAATTGATAACCTTTAGGATCAAGAGAAAATTGATGCCAATATATGCAACTGAAAAAAAGCTCCCCACCAAATTGTGATTTGTCAGGCACCTGAATCCCCCAAGGTTATGCATCTGCTACATTCTTGACATTTAATCCGAAGTGATTCGGCAATTCCTTGAGTTAGTCGTCCAAAAGCTACCATTTGTAAAAATAGCTCCCAATAGCGATTAGAATTACAAAATGGAAGCCTATGATAAAGTAGTTATCCAGATTAGCTAGATTTGCAAGTTCTGGTTCTCTTCACCGAAAAGAGAACAATGGAGTTTCAATGGTTCTTCTATATATATATGGAAGCTGATCCATTGACCGCGCGGGCAACTTGGGTTAAGTTGCTCTCGCGATCTGGCTGTCCACGCGCGATCTGTAGACGGTCCAGATCTTTTTTTTTTACGTTTTTTTAAAGTCCGTCCGCTACATCATGTAGCGGACAATTTTTTGACAAAAATACCCTCCACTTGAAAAGGGCCCATCCGCTACATAATGTAACGGACTAATCTTTTGACCTTTTTTCTCTTTCTCTCTCCTTTCCCTCATTAATGTTCTGACATTAATCTCCCTATATATATATTTGATTGTTATAGGATAGTTGAAGCATATTATGGATAATATTCATCTTACTAACGTTACTCCAGTTCAAATCATTAAGATTTCAATGGTGTGAAAAGTTTTCTAAACGGCTGGCCTTGTGGTATTGAACCTGCAGTCTTTGGGTTTCTCAGATACATAAAATTTCTGTCGGTAATTTGGAGTAAAGACATTTTTTTTTATACAACCACGTCTTCAGTCTTTAGAATCAGATGAACATAACCCTAAAACTCTTACAAAAGTCCATCTAACTTTGATCATGATAAAATATACTACATGAACTCATACCAGATAATCCAATCAAAGCAATTTCATTGTTTGTGGCATAAAGGTCATTAATCTTTCAAAGTCAGGTTATCCAACTACCTGGTGATTCAGTGTTCTTCAGTTGGACATGTAAAGAATATAGTACAATGCATAAGAATAATCATTTTCTCCCCTACTGCTCATATTTCTTTGATTGGTGTATTGTTTCCAATTCTGCCATATCCTCTCCCATCTATAACCATCTCTCTTTGTAGGAGAGTGTAAATCTTAAAAGAATTTTGTCCTTTCTACCCAACTGCACCTCTCTTCCACTTTGTAATGAGTAAAATGAATAATTCTCGTTTAACAATTTGAAAACTTTCTAATACTGGGTCAGTAATACATAGAAGGTAAGGTAAGGTAAGGAAGAGCATTAGTCATCTAAATTATTAGAGATAAAATACTAGGTCAGTAATACAAAGAAGGTAAGGTAAGGAAGAGCATTAGTCATCTAAACTATTAGAGAAAACTATCCCAGTTTTAGCATACATTTTGATGGCCCTACTCCAGTACTTGCTATGTTTTGATATCCTCGTCCCCCATAACTTAGCCAACAAAAATTTAGAGGATCAAGAGCTTGTGCCTTACAGGTAAACTAATATTGAAAACTGGCTATCAAGTCATATATAAATTATGGTAGTGATTTTAAATGCCTGTGGTTTTTGTCTTGAGCTGTTGAGCTCATGTTTCATAACGGAGATTTAGTATAAGGGATCTGAAACTTGGCAAGTTTACAGTTGATTAGACTCTTCAGCAATGGAGTCGCCTTGTCACAAATGTCTAGCCCTTTCTCTGCTGGAGAACATTCCATGTATATGATGCTCTAATACATGACCTTAACAAGCTAAAAGTAGCAGATATTCCTCTGGCATGGCAAGAAATATCAGAAAACATAAAGGAACCTGCTACTTACCCAACCATGTATACTATGAAGACTAGAAAACGAGACAAACATATTATCTGAACTATCAGCTCATGACAACCACCAGGTATAGACTCATTTAATATTGGTCTTTTGAATCAGAAAAGTTAAACTGATTGCACAAACCTCTGCAGATGCCAGAAACATTTTTGCTAGAGCTTGTTTCATAGAGCTCGACAATAATTTTGTAAGCCCAAAATCAAGTAAAATAGGAGTATAAGGAGGTTCCTTGCTCACAAGAAAATTCCCTGAAAAAAAAAAGAAGAAAATTGTACTTCATGTAGAAACCAAATTTCCCGCTGGAATTACCATGTGGGAGAAAGAATTTGGAGAGAGAGAGAGAGAGAGAGAAAGTACCAGGATGAGGATCACCATTGAAAAATCCGTCAACGTAAATTTGGTGGGCATATGCACGTGTAATCTCTTCAACGAGCTTTAGTTTGTCAACACCAACAGCTTGAAGAGATTCAGTGTCATTTAAACGGATGCCGTCCATGTACTCCAAAATGAGTACTTTCTCTGTTGACTGCAAATTGGAATAGACATAAACAAAAAAATATAAGCATTGAGTTACGCAGCCTTATCGCCACGTTCATGCAGAGGCTTTAGAACATTTCTAACCCGTGACCTTCAAGTCACAGCGTAGCATCCTTACCATTGTGTCAAGACTCGTCCTCTGGGATCTCCTTTCCTAACTAATAACTTTTGAAAACAACCTGTTTAGAGTCCCAATAGACAACCACAGAAATCTATGATCACATATCTCTCAGTCTGATGCAAACCCATGTACATGTGGTAGCTCATTAAAAAGTCTGTATTCAAAGTACTTTCTATTAGTACTTTTTGTCAGAGATAGTAATGTCTTTTAAGTTTGGGATTTGGTTTAAGTCAGCTCTGAAGGTTTTTGGTCATTATATAAATGGAGTTATGTGCTTGGGGTTAGATAAGTCTGAAGATGAGCAGGGCAGGAAGAAGGGGTAGGCCAGGGAAGGCCTTTGCGCCGGCAAATTCTTGGAAAAATTCAGGGTTATGTGCTTTGGGCAGAGAAAGGGCTCTAAAAAACTGATATTGGCCCCTCCAAAAACTGATATTGGCCCCTCCAAGTTTCTTACTCGTTGTTTCATCTTAAGTGAGCATCTTAGCATCAGAAAAAGATGACATAAGTGGGCCTATTGTATTCACTCTATTAAGCTATAGCTTCAACTATTATGAAGCCCAGAACTTTAGTTCAGCTTCCCGTTTTTGTTTTCTTAAACTTTTTTCCCTTCTAGTTTTTTATTTGGTAAATCACTCAGCTCGCATTCACCGCCCATGATCTTCCCTCTACATTTCCCCCAAGATTCTCCAGCGTCACTTATCATCTCTGTAGCACAGGTGAGGCATTGGGGTTGAAGCACCAGGTGCGCGTCGAGTGCCTGTCCGGTGCGTCCAATATCTATGATTTATTTTTTTAATTTCCGGGTGTGGTTCGGATACGGATTGGGTGCGTATTGGATATTTATGGGATGAAGACACAAACTTTAAAATAACTTTCAGGGACAAAACATAAAAAATGAGTTCTGGGGGGTCAAATTATAAATAAGAAACAATTAACTTAAAAAACCTAAATCAACAGATCATAAAGAGGGGAGAGAGAGACTTTGAGAGAGAAAACGGCGGAGGTGGCGAAGTAGCCACGACTGACCACTCGAGACCACCGACAACCACCCAAAACCACCGGCGAAGAATTTGAGAAGAGAGAAGAGGAAGCAGCAGCCACCGACCGGAGGCAGCGCCTTCGATGGCCATCAAACTGCTCCTATCTTCTCGGGAGGACCCAAAAAACCAAAAATAAAGTAGAAGAAGAACTCCGGCGATAGTGAACTCGGCGGCAACGGCTGCTTCTGACTCTCTATCTTCCTTCACCAGTGTTAATATTAGGTCGGTGGACCCATTATCCCCGCACTAACAAAAAATGTTTATTTATTAGTCAGGATAATTACAGTTAATTAGAGGATATTTATATCCTAAGTGTTTGAGATAAATCCAGCTTTTATCTCCCAAGTGTTTGAGATAAAGTCGGTCTCTTATACTACCCTATATAAAGGCTAGAAATATCCCAAGAAAAATAATAAGTCACAAGGCATAAGTCTTCCTTGCAAATAAAAAATCCTTCCCCCCGTTGCACTCTATCTAGAACATCACCAAGCTCTAAGATTTGGTTCGTGGACGAAGAACTCAACTCTAGTAGCCGTTTTCGTACCTACGAGTAAAGATCAAGCGTGTTGGAGGCTCGTAACAAGGATCCTTCTTCAGAATTTTTGAGTACTTCGTACAATCTGTTCCGGAACCCACTACATATTACGTGGTAAACGTTTAGAATTTTAACAACCAGAGACTTCTTTTTCTTTTCTCTCTAACTTTCTGTCTTTGTAGAATCTTTTGGCTCAACTTTATTTACTTTTGCGCAGGGAGCAGCCCTAAGTTGTGGACTTTGTCACTTGTGGCCGTTGGTAGTCCACGTTTGCAGCTGTATATTCTTTTGGATTTTTACTACTATGAGTAGATGACTAAATGACCCATAATTTCTATATATTCGTACAAGAGCTCATTAAACATATATATTTTTAAAGCAAATATTAATTATTTAAAATTATAAAAAAATTGCCGTATCCTAGCCGCAACCGTATCCTGATTTTCTTGAAAATGCCGTGTCGGCTATCGGCACCCGTACCCGTGTTTGTGCTTCATTGCTCATCATTTTCTCAAGAAGATGACTTTGGCACTCATGCTTGATACCAATTGCCATAGTCACTATCATTTCTCCAGTCTCTTCAAATATGGAAAAATGCAACTTTCACTTTTCATTAAGAACCTAACTAGCTAACTCTTATGTTATTACCAAATTTTCTTCGAGTTTATTGAGCTTCACTCCTGTAGTTATGGCTCACAGCAATATGCACGGCTACAGAAAAATTTCCTTACTTCTTCTGAAAAAGATATTGCTTAAGAGTTCGATATAAAACTGACAATTTTTGGAAAGCAACGCACAACTTAAGATGCCCACATTTGATTGATATGAATCGTGTGCAGTAGATGTGACCACTTTGTAGCTGGGGCATTATGTGAACGAAATAGAGAGCGTAATTTCTGTATCCATCTTCTTATATCGTTTCGCAGGTACAGACTTCTGGTATCTAAATCTTTGTGAAAACATATTTATGTCAAGATATCCTTTGCAATATTTAGATTGATAGAAAAGTATACTTGTAATGTTCTAGATTCGCCACAGCACGTCTGTCTGCTCAACAGTTTTACAAGACAGGAAAGAAATAAGAATGCACTTCACCTCCAACCCAACTAGGGCTTACGAGAATTGGAGGCTTCGGTTTTGAGGATTTAACCGTGTCTCTGATACCATAGTTGCTGTGTGAAGCAAAATAGGGATCTAGTGATATAATAAGAATTCGGGGAGCAAGCATATCACAGCTCTAAACGAGGATCAAATCAACACATCCAAGCCGAAACGCTTGTGGTTTGGAAGGAAAATGCTTGCTTGAAGAAGTACATAGATTAGCTAGATATATACTCAAAAGTCAAAACCAAAATATATGATATTAGCAGGAAAAGGATTATAAATATTTGTACAGAGAAGGGACTAAATTCTAATCTAGAGTCAAAATGCTAAAACATCCCTCTTATGACGTGGCAAACAAGAAAACTGATAGAGTTACTATCCTAAATAGAAAAAGTCCTAATCGTAAGGGCTAACGCAAAAATTGTGCCCATTTAAGTATACATCAGATCCAGCTTGAGTACCTCGTTTTCAAAACGTACCATACGCCTTATTCAAGGGCAACTGTGTCACTTACTAGATAGCACATCTGATAAACATGAGGCACTATCCTGTTCGTGCGATTTCTTAATCATAATAGGTCAATAAATTTTGCGTAACTCGACATTAAAGGTTAAAATTTGAAAGAAAAATCTGTTTAACGATCAAAAAGAAAAAAGAAAATTCAAACCAAAACTCAAATACCATCCAAAGTCTGAAGCAATAAATGAACCACACAGACACACACCAGCCAAACGACCCCCCCCCCCCCCCCCAACAATCGGATCCGACACTATGAACATACAGAATCTCAACTAAAAAGAAAGCTAAAAACATAATCCAAACAACACCAAGTCAACGATGAAAAAAAGAAAACAGCAAATCCAATATGGACAAAATCACCTAGTTCAAGAATCCAATACGAACGAAACCAAACTCCAGAGTTAAACATTAATCTGAATGAAAATACAACCCAAAGCTATACAACAAAATCTACAACCCATTGTTTTCTATAAAGCCGAACGAGATCCATATATCCAAATATGTTCATATATAGAGAGAATTGAAGGCCAAGATCTGAAAAGTAAAGCGGGAGTGAAATCCAGATCTGAAAATGGTGATGGACGATAAAGAATATGGGTCTAATTCTTGATGATGTGACAGTCGATGTGTTAATGGTCGCGTCGGAGGTAACACAAGTCATGGTTAGACCGTGGAGGTGGGTACTTCTGGTTGTTTGCTCTAACCGTTTATGCTCAGAAATGTTGATGAGAAGGAGGATGCTGCTGAAGGGTCACCTAAATTAACTTTGGGCTTTGGTGTTACAGAAAGGACTTCAAGGAGAGGCCGACATAGAAAAGTGGTCAATGTGGCAATCAAGAAAACAGTTTTTCGTAATTATCATATTGCCCCTGAAATCTCTAGAGCACATTCAAGTCCACCACATTTAGACTAATTTGGGTTGAAGAAATACTTCGAGGTACTGATATGGTACGTTTTATATATGAGGTACTCAAGCTGGATTTGATTTATACTTTATGGCAAAGTTTTGGCAATAGCACTAATTACTGTATAAAGTACAATCACATAAATAATCTTATTGAAGAAATTTAATCTTAGCCTTAAATATACAGGGCTCCTACAAATAGCAGTCTCACGTGCAACCAGAAGCAGAAACTGAGGCTATATACATAGCGTTTTTACTTTTACTCATAATGACCCTTAGCGTAGTATATAGCCCATTGATGGTATCAGATGGAAAGAACAAAGAAATCTCACAACCACTAATTACGCATAAATTGGCGATAAATGCCATTTTACCCGGGCCATGCCCTCCTCAATTCTTATTAGAAAGTCTCGTATCACAAAAGTAGCCCAGCGTTGTTAAATCTCACAGTGAAGGCAACAACATAAATCTAATCAGAAGGTACCATTCACAGAAAGTTCATCAAAGGGTAGAGAATGAGACCTGAATAACTTCTGGAATCAATACATCCACGCGAGGCATGTTATCATTTCTTCTATTTCGGCAGCCTAAATTTCTAGATACTGTCCTTGTATTTTCTTCAAGGACCAAGAGGAGCAGAACATAGAAAGGGAAAAAAAAGCTTAGTTAGATACTAAATGGCCCAAACACAAATGAAAGAGAAAATATCCTAGGCTATGTTGAACAGTATTTTCCTCGTTTTTGCTTTCAAATTTCTGAAACATTAAAAATGAAAGCTCAATTCGAAAAATAAGAAGGGCAAATTTTTAAAATAATTTTATGTCCACATGAGTACAATCGAGGTCCAAAATGGTCTAAAATCATAATCATCATGAATTGGTGAACAATGTTGTTTAAGAAAAGGTAAATTTGGTTTTTTTGGAAACAATTTTCAAGCTGGTAAAGAAAAAATGTTTTTCCCCTTAAAGAAGAACAAAAAAGGCTATCCAAACATACCAGCTTCATGGTTGAAGTCTAATTCTTTGGGTGCTTCTTTGCACCATTCATCTATCATAGGGTTGAAGTCATATTGTGGTTCTGCCCACGCTATCCAGTCGACTATTGATTTTGCATTCTTTAAGTCCTATACACCAACAAGATGCCAATCAATTATAGATGACCACAAGATTTACTACTATACCCAAGTCATGGGAACTTGGGCCAAAGCAATATTGACCTTCAATATAACTGTCTTGATGCCCTCATGTTGAACTTTAACCACGACCTCCTGCCCATCTCTTAAGGTTGCACGATGAACTTGTGCAATCTGCATAGCGGGAAATAACAAAGATATTAAACTTTCCCACATTACTCATGTTCACTTAAAAAACAGAAACTTCAATAAGGACAATATGTCCGTGGTGTCTTGGTTGAAGCATATATTCTCGGTACATACAAACACATCTGACTTGCCTCTTCGGCGTGTCTATAAACGAAAAAACTTGTGAAGAATGGAGTACTTATTGTTGGGCTCATTTTTGGGACATCAAGCCGATACTTCCTCAGCACTTGCCAAAACTCTGCCGGCAAACTCTGTTTTAACGGTGGCTTTTTCTGGTTCACAGAGTACAACGTTTAAAAAATAGAATTAACAAGAGAAATGTTCTCGCAACTATCACGGGAGAACTTTGTTGAACGAATGGGCAAGTGACGGAAAAACACATCATAATGAAGACGGGTTACGTATCGTGTGTGTATTTACATGTATATACATGACACGGTTGGTTATTAACTCCTTGTGATTAGTAACTTTCACGTTAAAGTGACACTATTCAATTGCATACTTTTGTTAAATATCTCGACTTGGAATGATTGACAACCTCAACTATTTGTTGGCATATTCCCAGCAATTTTGAGTCCTACTTATTCGGAGTTTGCTATACCCTGTATTCATGTTCATCTTCATAGATATTGCCATGATATAAATCGACACAGACACCACTGTTCAGTCCAGGAAGTTGAAACCAGTGGTAGGACAACCACGGGTCTTATATCCACCATGTTATACCAGTGAATCAGAGAAGATGTTTCCCCCTACTCAAAACGCATTTTTCCTCGTCTATAACCACTATCTTCACTCTGAGAAGAAAAAGCTTTACACATCGCATTATTCTCTCCTCTGCTTAAATAAGCATACAATCAAGGAACAAGACCCTTTTGGTTTCTCACAACTAGACAAGGATATCTAAAGGAGCTGTTTGCCATTATGACATACCAATTGATAAAACTACTCCTAAATTCTTCTTACCGAAGCAGTTGCCAAAGGCACTTCAACAAAATTCAAGAAGAGATCATCCATTGACATTCCCAACTCTTTCTGAATACTCCGGCAGACCTGCACTTATAAGCATCTCCATGTGATGATTGCATTCTCCCAATGATTTAAAATCGATAAAAACATGCACACAGATTTATATACTTGATTTAAAATTTGTACAAATGAAATCACTAACAGACAATTGATTATGTATGTAAAGAAAACTTTAGGCAAAGAGCATGCCCCTGCCTCTCCCAATCGTCTTGTTGACAAGATGCCCCTTTACAACAATCACGAGCATCCACTGTTCCTCTTTTCAGTACCTCCGCCAAGCAGAAAAAGAATGCCCATTCTCCTTTTCTCTCAAGCCACCACACCATGCGAACTTTGACAAGGCAGACATGGTGAAAATCCACTTGAGGGACTAAGGGTCAATGATAATCATCTTTGTTGTGCTGCATAGATGTGGCATTAGGCGGTGGAATGACAAGTTGAACTGACGAAGATTTCCATTCTAATTTATCACAAGATGCTCGGTCGTCTCCTGATCATGGATGGATGGCCAGCCAGATTAGCATTGGAAAGTTCCTCTCCTTGCTAGCTCTAACAATGGAATAGCTCCCATATGTACTCATATCGGAGCGTGTCCCTACTTAACACTGGGATGATCCCTATGAGATCAATCCATCTTAGACCCTCGACACCCGCCACGTGGACAATCCAAGATGCTTTGTTCATATGCCAAAAGCTAGTTCTTTAGATAATCGGACGCACGGTTCACATTGACCAAAATATCTCTATCTCTCTCTCTCTCTCTATCTATCTATCCATCCCTCCCCCCACTCTCTCCCTCCCTCCATTCATTTCACGACCACAGCCACAACCACTAACCACCATTGCCACAACCACCACCGGTAGTCCTCCACCATCATACCCACAGCCGCCAATAATGCCACACTACAACCACCACCATACCCGCAACCATCACTAACAACGTCAAATAGTACCCAAAATCTGCGACATTGCAACTACTGCCATACCCATATAACCCCGATCACCATCACCTTCACCAATTCAACCAACATCACCATGGCCACAACCCATCACAAATTTATTCTAGATATGAGCAAAGCCAACACCGTAAAACACGCCGACATCGACCTCATCAAGAAACCAACCCCATCACTACCATTGAAGGGAATCAAATTACTCTTCCTCTCCCTCCCTCCCCCACACCCCCCCCCCCCCTTCCTTTCCTTCTTTTCACAACTGCAGCCACAATTACCCACCACCACTACCACAACCACTACCGAGCCTACCACCACCAGTAGTCCTCCACCATCATACCCACAGCTGCCAATAACGCCACACTATAACCACCACCGTACTGGCAACCATCAGCAACAACGTCAATTGTACCCAAAATCTGGGACACTACAACCACGGCTACCACAAAACTGCGACCACAATCCCCGTTGCTGAATCTACCAACATCACCATCACTACCACCCAGCACAGATGTATTCTGGATCTGAGCAAAGCCAACATAGCAAATCTGTAAACAACAACCCACGCCAAAGTCGACCTCACTAAGAAAACCAACCCCGTCATTACAACTGAAGGAAATCAAATTAATATACAGATCAACACTTGCAATTTGTTGGGTAGCCAATGCAATTATTGTTTTCGTTTGGTGAGTCTGGCTCAATTCGTTGATTTGCATTTGTGATGTGGAGGACGAATGTCAAAACACTTTGCTGGAGGTCGCCATAACGGTTAAAGTCGATGACGACGATGAGGTAGCCATTTAAAAAAAAATTAAGTGGGTGTTTTGCGGTGCATGATTTATCTTGCTAACAAGGCCGCTGGAGCCAGAGCCGTACAAGGCCTTACCATATCTGCTTGGTGACCACAAAACCATTAGTACATTATCAAAGAAACAGAAGTTTTAAAGTAGATGGTTTTGGGTTTCAATATGCGCTTTAGAGTAGTGGGGATCATTTACCTCTAATGATTTTAGCTGAGATTAAATCTGTTCAGATGTTTTTCAACAAACGTGTAATACCACAGGGGATGATTGCAAATTGAGGCAGAGAGACACAAAGACTGAAAGGTAGCTGAAAATTGTGGTATGTGACCAAAGATAGTGCGCTAGAGAGTGTGGCACGCTATCTTCAAATACCAAATTGCCACCAATATCTAAGGTGGTGGCAATTTTATAAAATAGGGATAGTGTGCCAGACTATTTGGTGCCCCTGACTTTTTGGTGGACTTTATGGCTCAATGTGGGCTTGGCATCGATTTTTAAGAAAAAGGTGGAAGACGGACAGTCATAAATTTCACCCAGTGTGCCAAATTATCTGGCACCCACTGTCTTTTGGCATTTGAAAAATAGAATCTTGGACCCTTCATGTTTAACGTGAACATTCCAAGATGGTTGGCACATAAGGAGCCAACCAGCATTAGGTGGGGAATAGGGATGCGCTCCAAAAGTCCAATCATCAAGCACCAAAAGACCATGCGCTCTCCACCCCCCCCCCCCACCCCTATCTCTCTCTCTCGCTCTCTCTCTCTCTCACACACACACACACTTCCCTTCTCTGGCTCTCCCCAACCCACACCACCAGCAGCCCACCCCATGCCTCCGGATCATACACCCAGCGACCAAGCCTCCATCATAATCCTCTACAATCGCTAACAATTAAACCCGAAATTCTGTCCTCATTTTTTCCCCCAACAGAGATCCAAAAACTGAATGTAACAACCTTAAATCTGTTTTAATCTGAAGAATCCACTGGATCAAGAGGAAGGTATTGAAACACTCATCATGTCATAACAAGTCATTGTAAACAGAAATTTGCTAACTTCAACTAGTATCGATTGGCAGGAGAAAAAATCTTAATCTGATGCAATATATTAAATACTTAGTGTCACCTGACTAAGGGAAAAATCAAAAACTATATATGAATAATCAGCTGACTGTTCCAAATGTAAAATTGGTAGTTTCAAAAGAAACAGATTCACTAGTTTTTTTTTTTTCTTGCTTATGGATACTGTAAATACCCAAAAGTACACTTCTTGTGTTTGTCTATAGTGACCAAAACCATTACCTCTTCCAAGCGGCGAGGAGGAAGGGAGTCCTGTAACTGCCTCAAAAGACGTATATAGGCATCAGGAAGCACATCAGCACGTGTGGATAAGTACTGTCCAAGTTTTACCCACAAACCTTCCAGTTCTATTATCAAACGAAGGACACGCTTAGCATTACGCTGGTGAGCTTTCTCCCATAAAGTAGCTCTTTTGGATTTGTTAGTCCACTTCTCTCTCTGCTGTAAAGCCTTTGGGTACAAACCAGACACCCCATTCGCAACCAAGAAAGAAGTGAGAAACAAAAAAACAAAATAGAAGTTCTTCAGGTACAGACTGCAAGCGAAACACCAAAACTTTATACGGAAGAAACCATGCAAAAGAATGTACCTTATAGTCCAGATAGATTACTATAGCCAATGAGAAAACTTTCATGCGCCTCCTGTATATGTTCCCCCATGCCATCAAATCCAACTATGGGTACAGAGTGTATCCTGAAAGAACTAAGGAAAAAATCTCTATCTAAGATAGCAGAACAGGTAAATCAGATTCTATGGAAAGTTAATCCATGGAAACCGGTATAAACATTATCAATATTCATTTCACACAAAAAAGTAGTCGGAGTGGCCATCAGTTTAGCATAAATTCTAGCACACAGTAAAGTGCCTGAATAAAAAGTTGTATCTGCTAAAGGAACGGCTATAAGACTTAAAGAATCAGGGAAATTAATGTTGGATTTAAACATGCAAACCTAAGATGTCAAACTTAACATGGTTAATTTGGAAAGAATACATTACAAGAAAACATTCACTATAAGGGATGTCGAAATGCTTGAAGTCCAAAATTTGCCATAGGTAGCTAGCTAAGAAGCACAGATTCACGTGCAAGTGCGGGTGCGGATACCTCATTTATTCAAAAAATGGGATACAGGTGCCACGGGGATAGGGCAGAAATTTATCAACATACATTATTTGTGAAATAGAAAAATTAATTCTGATTTAAATAAACAATAAGATAGTTTGTTAATTTGCTGGGCTGCTTTAGAAATATTGAAAGTGCATAGCCAAATACGATAAAGTTTGTACAACTTCTGTTATTTCTTGACAGTATTGGGGCTAGTTTTAAAAGTTGTCAATAAAACTGGTACCTAAACATAATAAATGGAAAGTTGGCTACAACTGTCACCCTAGTTTATAAGTTGCTGTCACCCTGAACAAGGGCACACATCAACGACATCAACAGAGCTATCAAGAAGTCGCCGCTGCTACTGCCAAACACCACCGGTCGCCTGTGCTGCCAGACATTACCGGCCATCGCTGCTGCCATAAGACCGTCGCCGCTACCGGTGCTCTCCGGTGGAGCTCCTTCTCCTTCTTCTATCTCTCTCCTCTCTGCCAAAAAACCCTTGGTAAGTTCCCCGAAGGTATTTGGTGTCCCCACCATTCAACCTCTCCCCCCCCCCCCCAAAACAAAAACAAAAAAAAAAACCCCAGGGTCTCCTTATCTGTGTACTGGCGAACCAAAAGCAAATTTCTTTGTATAAAAAAGAAAAAGGAAACAGCGTAGTAAATACTTATCAGATGTGAAAAGCAGGTAAATATTGTGCAACTGATATCACAAGCTTTTCTCCCTTTTCAGCATCACGTGAGTTTTGCAGGATATGTTGAGAGCTTTCCTATGTATTGAAGCTGAGTGGGAATGGGAAGCAGATTTGCAGTTTGGCAGCACTACGTCTTATATGGCTGGTTCAAGAACAATGGGAATGGCAGGACATTGAAGGGTACCCAGCTGCCTGTGCATACAATCAAGCCCCAATTTTCCTAGCACACCTATTATTGCTTAACTTTGACTTCCATGGGAATATAGAGTATTTGATGTAGCCGACTAGCCGCTTTAAGATCAACCTTAATTCTTTTACATCGTCAGGTGCAGTGTAGCCTCTTTTTGGGAAACTTGGCATTGTTTTCTTCCATAGATTGGTTGACTGCTTTTGTATCCTCTCAGTGCCAAACCTTCTAGCAGTTTCTATATATTCATTTTCCTTATCACGGAAGAAAAGAAATTGTTCATACCCTATTCTGGTCGCACCCCAGGGCCCGCTAAGGGACCCACTTTGCGCGACACATCACCCAGTCAACGGTCAACTTTTCAACGCTCACATGCTGATCAAAGCGTCACATAATCAAGTCATCATGCATTTTTCCCTTTGAGAAGCAACCTTGGTGTGCCATCCCCCTTTAGGGGGTCGGCCACCTGAGGGGGTCGGCCACCTACCTTGACAACCGACGACCGTCGCTCACTGTCGCTCGCCGCAGTCGCAACGACCGTCGCTCGCCGCCACGCTCCAACTCCGCGACTCTCGTCACCCGCACACCATATCCGCGACCTTCGTCGCCCGCTTCCGCGCGACAACTCCGCGACTCTCGTCGCCCGCGCTCTAACTCCGCGACTCTCGTTGCCCGCGCGCCATCTCTGCAACCTTCATAGCCCACGTCCGGGCGATAGCTCCGCGACTCTCGTCGCCCGCGCTCCAACTCCGCGACTCTCGTCGCCAGCGCGCCATCTCAGCGACCTTCGTCACCCGCGTCCGCGCGACAGCTCCGCAACTCTCGTCGCCCGCGCTTCAACTCCGCGACTCTCGTCTCCAGCGCATAATCTCAGCGACCTTCGTCGCCCGCGTCCGCGTAACAACTCCGCGACTATCGTCGCCCTCACTCCAACTCCGCCACTCTCGTCCCTCGCGCACCATCTCCGCCACTCTCGTCGCCAGCACGGCATCTCTGCGACCTTCGTCGCCCGCGTCCGCACAACAGCTCTGCGACTCTCGTCACCCGCACACCATCTCCGCGACCTTCGTCACCCGCTTCCGCACGACAGCTCTTCGCAACTCTCGTCGCCCACACGCCATCTCTGCACCTTCGTCGCCAGCGCGACAGCTCCGTGACTCTCGTCGCTCGCACACCATCTCCGCGACTCTCGTCGCTCGCACACCATCTCCGCGACTCTCGCCGCCAGTGCGCCATCTCTGCGACCTTCGTCGCCCGTGTCGGCGCGCCAGCTCCCCGATTCTCGTTGCCCGCGCTCCAACTCAGCAACTCTTGTCGCCGGCGCGCCATCTCCGCGACCTTCGTAGCCCGCGTCCGCGCGACAACTTCGGGACTCTCGTCGCCCGCGCTCCAACTCCGCCACTCTCGTCCCTCGCGCACCATCTCCGCGACCTTCGTCACGATTCTCGTCGCCCCCGCTCCATCTCCTCGACTCTTGTCGCCAGCGCACCATCTCCGCGACCTTCGTCGCCCCCGTCTGCGCGACAACTTCGCGACTCTCGTCCCCCGCGCTCTAACTCCGCGACTCCTGTCGCCCGCGCTCCAACTCCATGACTCTCGTCGCCCGCGCACCATCTCCGCGACTCTCGTCGCCCTCGCGCCAACTCCGCGACCTTTGTCGCCCACGTCCGCGCAACAGCTCAATGACTCCCGTCGCCCCCGCTCCGACTTCGCGACTCTCGTCACCCGCGCACTATCTCTGCGACCTTCGTTGTCCGCATCCGCATGACAACTCCGCGACTCCCGTCGCCCGTGCGCCGTCTCCTCAACGTTCGTCGCCGCGCCCATGCGCCACTTCCATGACATATGCCCGGCACCAAGTATTGTCTCCGCGTCATTCGTCGCCGCGCCCGTGAGCCATCTCCATGACATGTGCCCCCGGGCTCCTTGTCACACTACAGTGCCCTCGGCACTATACGCACTCTGTCGCACCCAAGCGCCGTGCCACTAACACAGACATGCCCTCGGCACCTTACTCTATCGCGCCAATGCGCTGTGCCACTAACACAATCGTGCCCTTGGCTCTCTGTCACACTACCATGCTCCTTGCATCGGTCCATCGTTTCATCACACCATGCGCACCTTGCCTTGGTCGTGGAACATGCTTCGACCCACTCTCCGGAGTGTGCAGCATCACCAGGGGCTCCGGCCCTCACTTGGGGATAGGCTTAGCGCCATCACGGGCTTCGCGCCATCGCCGGTTCAATCAAACTGCGGGACGGGCTTAGGGCCATCACGAGCTTCGCGTCATCGCCAGCTCAATCAAACTACAGGATGGGCTGTATGCCATCGCCAGCTCAATCAAACTACAGGATGGGCTTAGCGCCATCACGGGCTTCGCGCCATCGCCGGCTCAATCAAACTGCGGGATGGGCTTAGCGCCATCACGGCTTCACGCCATCGGCTCAATCAAACTACGGGATGGGCTTAGCGCCATCACGGGCTTCGCGCCATTGCCAGCTCAATCAAACTGCGGGATGGGCTTAGCGCCATCACGGGCTTCGCGCCATCACCGCTCAATCAATCTGCGGGATGGGCTTAGCGCCATCACGGGCTTCGCGCCATCGCAGGCTCAATCAAACTGCAGGATGGGCTGTATGCCATCGCCGGCTCAATCAAACTGCGGGATGGGCTTAGCGATATCACGGGCTTTGCGCCATCGCCGGCTCAATCAAACTACGGGATGAGCTGTATGCCATCGCCGGCTCAATCAAACTACGAGATGGGCTCACAACCTTAAAGCCATCGCCGACACAATCACTGAGGGCTCCGGCCCTCGCAGCAAGATGGGCTTGCACCCCTGAAGTCATCGTCAGCACAACCTTAAAGCCATCGACATCACACTTGCAAGGGGCTCCGACACGAAGACTTCACCGCAACGGACTCCAAGCACCAAGTAGCGACCATGACCACTCATGTTACTCATATTGATGTTGATCGTCGACACCACCAGGGCAATGACCCTCGGGTCACTCTAGGACGGGAGTAGGTCTTCGGAGGGCACTGCGCCTAGTCCGCCTGGCAGTTGGCTACAGGGGCAACCCTCACCGCTGTCAGGTTCTCTGCGCGTCTCTTGACGCACCTCGTGGGATTCAGTAAGGGCTTGGACCGGTGGCTGGGGCAATGGGCTACTCTGACCATGCTGCCGCAGCATGATCAGTCTCCTCAGACAGGCAGAGAGATGTTGCAAGGGCAAGGCAGCACGAACTTGGGGACCGGCAGTCCAACGAAGAATCAATACTTTGGACCCCTCCTGGCGACGTGTCGCTCCCAGGGGATGACACATGTCAACTTATGACACATCCACATTTTTGCCTATAAATAGTGGACTTTGGAGCTTATTCAAGATCTTTTTCTCATTTGGACTTTTCACTTTCTCTCTCTAAAAAAGACATTCTCTCTGGAATTCTAGTGAGAGAAACACATTTAAACCTTGGTCACCAGACCCTTGACACGAACTGTCGATCGCCGGCCATGCCGTCGCCCTGCCTTCGCGGCTCTGCCAGCCCTCGCGACCTGTCTGGGGAGCCTTGCTCTCAGCCCTTAGTCCGTCATTGCTGTCTCCCACTTTGCCTACCTGGAAGTTGACTCAGACTGCATCCTTTGTGGCATCTCCACGTAGCAGCGAACCCCTTTTCCGTATCAACAGAAATCTATTAGCCTCTCAAGCAAACTTAGCATTCCTTGTACTGAAATAGTGAAATACAAGAAACTTCAGTTGGACACTCAACAGAGCTGGAAGATTCCAGGATATCTAGATCATAATCTCTGTAAAGACTCGTGGGGTTCCAACTCATTCGAAACTGTGGCGGGACAATTGCTTGCAGACAAAACCCCTAATTATGCACTCTAACAGAGATACTTTGCCCTATGCAGGTGATTTGCAGCTCAAAGAGCCAAGTACTGTATGAAGTATCTGCCCACCTTGTTCTCCTATACACCAGACTTGCCAATAGTTTAGTCATCGGTAGTCCAAGAGTTACAGAACCCACCCAAAATTTACCTTGACTTGATTAAGAAAGATGAGAGTTGAGAGAATTTTTAACGTGAAGAGAAAGTGTACAAGTGAAACAAAATTTGTCGAACATTTGCAGAATGTCCATTAAAGTGCTGAATCGAGAGTATCGTCTCATAAATCATCATAAGTAAGAACATTGCCCTGAGCAGTTGATTTGCAGCTCAAAGAGCCAAATATGCTTTACCCCGTTTAACTACAAGGAATTTTTCAAGCAATCAAATTATTACAGCAAAAGGAAAAGAAAATTAAGAAATGGGCAAAATAAAACCCATGAAAATGGCCATTCTTCAAGGAATTTCTTGAAAACTCACCTGAAACTGAATTTGGTAGCGGAGAACGATAGAGAGAGAGAGAGAGAGGGAGAGTGGTTGTTGATTGGAAAAATTCCTGGTAACGATCAGTCAGACTTGGTTATGTTAGCCCACCGGCTCCTTCCACAATCAAAAGTCGCAATTCTGATTTGACTCGGGGGCGACGACTGACAACCTAGACCACAAGAAACAATATGAAAAGCGGAAACAACGTAAGCCAGTTGCTTCTTCAGAATCGGACACGTCCCCGAGTATAACTGAGGTGACGCGTCACGCCTTACGCCGGCCTTGCCTCGTATGAACGTTGCTCAGCTTACCCGTGCCAAAAGGATCAAACTACTGTACACGTGCTGTATTTATTTAGTCCATAAAAAATTATCACCCGAAAGTATTTTATTATTATTATTTATAATTTATAATCTTAATTTTTAGTGTAATAAGATATATAGATGTATTTTCTGATATAGCACTTGTTGTATCTCATGCCAAATTACTGTGGTGTACGGAATGTATAACTATTATTAAAGAAAATCCCGAAGCCTTTTTAAGCTTTTAGAGATATTTATAGCTCGATATCTTTTTTGTTTTTTTCATTGATAACAGATAGATAGATAGATTAATTAATTAATTGTAATAAAAGATATTTCATATAGTTAGTTACATTTTCATTTTTTTTTCCAATACATCTCCACTCTCCCATACAACTAAAACTTCTTGCTATAAGATCTCCACAAGAAACCGCGTGTTAGCTCATTAGGGAAATCAAGCCTTTGATTTGTACAAGTTATTACTAGTTAAAATGTAGTTTTTGCACGGGACCAGTTAAGTCAAAAAAATACGATGAAAACTAGAAACTTTTGCAAGGTGAAATTTGAATCTTCCTATATCTATATCTAAAAAGAGTAAATGCCTTGCATTTCTATTAGGGATGTCATAAATATAACAAAGAAGTACTTAAAAATATCATAACATCTTAAACAAATTAGAAGGGAGAAGCTTTAACTAAAAAGGGTAATATGTATCATAAATTACAACCCTCGATAAAGAAGTTCACCTCTACAAGTCATCGACTCAAACTTCCTTAAATGCTCATTGAAGGGAGTGTGTACTTGACTAAGTCCTCTTTCAAACACGCAGGGCAAATTGGGATGGTGAGATAAGGTAGATAGTTTTACTTTTAGACACAATATTAATATTTTAATATAATCGCACAATTAATAAACCTCCCAATTAGTATAGTTTACTATAAATAACATAGTGATCAGTCTACCATGTATTTCATATATCTTTTGCCCGTCCAAATAGTAAAAGTTTAGCATTATACCAATTTTCTTTTTAGATGCAACAACCATCATGAATTATGTACCTTACTTAAGAGTTTACAACTTTTTTCTCGTTTTCAAATATGTCGAATCTCTCTCCTTTTTTTTTCTTTTGCTTTTCCTTATTTCCATGTTAAAGGAAGAATGTTGTATCATAACACCATGCAACGTGAATATGATGCCATGTCATTCCCCGTGCTAAAGTACCTAAAAATACTTGTGGGACTTGTATTGTGATTTTTCTCCTTGGCTATATGAAGTGGCTTTTCATCTCAGGTAAACTATTTGTTAATACAATATTCCTTAACTTGTGCCACATAGTTAAAAAGAAGTAATATTTTACGGCGCAATATGTAACAAAACTAAAAATATAGACTATTTCTAAAGTGAATTAGTTTGTGTGTTTGGTGTCAAATGCAATATGGTGTTACAAAACTGCACACGTAGAAAATTATGCTTGGCATCAAAAAATGTGAATAAAAGACGTCAGTATGAGGGAAAAATGAGAGCAAAGAGAATCGGTGAGAGACTGTAAATGACTAGCCAAAGATTTAGTAAGTGCATGCACTTCTTTTCTTTGTACGACTGACTCAAAATTCATGTCTAAATAACTTTGGTACAAACAATACTTGACTTTTTATTGGAAGAACTAGTTGAGTACACGTGCGACACACATGAACATCAATATTCAAAGGATTCATAGTTAGAAAAATCAATATGCGTCATAACAAAAATCAAGTAAAAAATGAAGAGAAAGTAAATACGCAATTCAACATATTGGTTGCTAGGCAACTGACATATGAGAATATGAGCGCAAGTCAAAATATTTTACTCATAGAAGACATTCATAAACATGGAACAAGCATATTTCAACCACGTATATTACATGTAAGAACAAAAATAACATAATGTCAAAATCTATCAAGTCATGAAATAATAGCCTACTGATATAAAGGGTTATAGTCTTTTCAGATAAACCTAGTGGCCAAACTATTTTAATAACTCCTCCCATGCTCTACCGGCCAATCGAAAAATAATATTGCACCTATATTAGAGATAGAAATATACATTTATGTTGTATCAATGTAACTAGAGTGTTGGACGTCTAGTTAATATTAAAAGTGTTTCATCTATTAAAGATTATGATAGTTGTATTTCTCGAACGCTAACTTAGGCTAAATGGTATATACTTTAGACCCTCTTGATGTCCATTTTTAATTGACTTGAATGTTTATATACTATTTAGTCTTGTTAACTTTTCTACTTATGTTGTAACATGCCAAAAATTTCTTCACTACATTTACTTCAAGAACTTCGGTTTATTTTTCCGTGTGTCTTGTGAGTGTACTTAAATAAGTAATTTACTAACATGGACACGACAACTTGTATCATTTATACAAGTATGGTTCTCCACAGTTGAGTGTATTTTATCTCTGTAATTTTCAAGCAGCCTCTAATTTGAATACTGGCCGTTATTCTCATTAAATTAGAAGAAGACGGTATAAAAAAATTTCAAATAGATCCGTGATAGGACTTTAGAGTAAGAATATAATCAAAAGATAGTGTGGAGGATGGTTAATGTATCATATTTGTAAAACAATAATGTGCTTTACTTTTAGAAAACAGCTAGAAATCATAACGATGCCATACAAATTTCAGAAACACATTTAAGTTTTATAAATAAGAAGAAGTATCTGGCTAAGGCTTCAAGCACGCTGCAGTTCTTATTTCATTATAAATGAGTCATTGGCATGTAACTTCAATATTTTAAATAAAAAAATATTGTGTGGTAATTTCTCAACAGCAAATGATTGAAAATCATAACTTTGTAGGTTATTTTTGGCCATGGCTATTTTTGCGTGCCTACAAATAGGCTTCTTTGTTCCTGTGATTCATAAAAAAATTTCTCTTATCTAATCTATTTTTTAGCTCTTGGCAATGATTTTCATTCACTTTTCTCTTTGATTAAGCCTCTAAGGCATAATTTATAGAAGCAAGAAAGTGACTTCATCACATACAAGAATAGAAGATTCAAACCGTACACGTAGTCAAATAAAGTTTACATATTCAGATTTTTGTAATAAATTTGTTTGGGAGGGTTGGGTGTCTCGCTCCATATTCGATAACTCTCCGTATCTAGTACATGGGATGTTTTCAAAGTTATTAACGACCTAGACACAATCTATGTCAATCACATTGCATATTAGTCATTTAACATCGAATAAAATGCTCCATCCTGAAAAGTAAAGGCTAGACTCTCACCATTTTATCTGTTGAACAATTTTTCCCAGTAAAGAGATAGAATCTTGGTGCTGATAATAATGTGATATGTATGGTAAAAGCGGACATCTAAAATAGATCCTATAATTATCATGCCTCGTCCTAAAAAAAGTCGAAGTTTGTAAATATTACAAGAGCTTAGGGAGCTTACCTTTATAGAGTTGGAAGCTAGATAAGCTCTTAAATCAACACTCATTTCGAACTTACATACTCAAAAAGGATATTAGCCTTCGTTATATTAAGCAACTAAGCTTAAGAATATAGAATTAAGTTACATATAAACAAACTTTGGATATAGAATCATTTTGCCACTTGAGATAGAGGAGACGGAGAAGTTATAATAATTAAATTATGGGAAGATATATGAAGGTGTAGTGTCGTTTAGTATGTATGGGGTAGTATGTCCATAGCGCTTTGGATCCTGATGACCTTGAGGAGCAAGCATATTGACATCAAGTACCCTTACATTCATGATTTAGTATTTAGTAAAAGACAAGGAGATCGAGGTTGAGTACTCTCAGACTGAAGATCAAATTGCAGACATCTTTGCGAAAGCACTGAAGACTTAAAAGGGAACATGACAGCAGTTTGAGATAAGCAGCAATTACCGAGGTGGTAACATTTAAAAAGCATTGATATAATATGTAAGTGTATAAGGGCATTTGTATCTGAAAATAAATTATACATATCCATTATACACGCACGCACACTCTCAGTCGCGCGTGCGCACACACACACGACATTAGGTCTTACATCAAAGTGCAAAAGAGCAGAAAAGTGTAAGCATGTCCAATTTTTTGCCTTTTCTTTTCCATTGAAGTGTATTACAAAATTTTCATTACCAATATAAAAGACATAACCAATTTTCTGTTAAGAGAAAACAGGAGGGGAATTCATCCATAGTAAGCAAAAATCATTATTAACTAGTGGTCATTTTATAAAAAAAAAGAAGAAAAGAAATTGTTGAAATTAGTAAATAAGATGCTACTGTCATGTGTTTCACATCCTATTCTACACCAAGTATCATGTTGTAAATGACATTAATATAAATCTATACCAAGCATCAAGTTGTAAAGGACAATAAAATAAATTCATATAATAAATGAAAGTGTCATGAGAAGTAGAAGAGACATCTATCTATTAATTGTAACTTTTATTAAAGTGAAAAAGGTGGATTTGTTAAAAGAATCTAGATTTTAGGCATGTTAATTATACTTGAAATGGCAATTGAGTGATTCAAAAATATATGAAGGGTATTCTTATCCAAAAAATGATTTACACACATTCACATTTTTATAAGTTGTATAAATGATCGAGTTTAACAAAATATGTGAAAAATGTGTGCTTACGCGCTTAGCTAATTTTAGTTGCACACAATTGTGTGTGTCCAGAAGTTAGCAATTTAAAAGATGCTCGCTAGGTATAACTTGTTATGCCCCTGCGTCAATGTCTTAATAAAGGCTCCCATTGTTTTTGGCAACCAAAGATTATATGTTAGAAAAAAATATGACCTTGGGCAAATAGCTTAACAATTCATAGAAATCTCACATCTTTTCGATAAACACACCAAACACCTAATGATAAATGGGAAAAATGTCATTGCACAAATAAATGTCAGCATCAATTCATCTTGTGTTCATAAAATGCCTGTGAGCGTCCATTCATCTTGTGCCCATACGGTGGCTGGTTTCACATGTCTCCTTGTTTTTGTCCCTATCAAGTATCAACATATAAGTGAAGTGTCATGCCCTGTCAATCTTTTCTCGTAAGTTATTTTATAGTAGATGCTTTTCACGCCTTTCCGCAATATTAGAAAGTTGGAGGTTCCTTTTGATAATTTTTCCTTCTGGGCTAAATTTAAGTTTTGCTTTTGGAATTTTAGCCACCATATTTTTGGTTATTTTTCATCTGTTACAACACGTGTGTGTGCTCGCGCACACGCACACACAAGAGAGAGAGAGAGAGAGAGAGAGAGAGAGTGTGTGTGTGTGTGTGTTACAGAGAGAGAGAGGGCTAAAATCACGATGGTTTTAGTAATTACGTTTGATTTTTGGGTAAGCATCCTACTTTCCCTCTAATTAATTAGTTTTTTGTATGTATGTGGGGCTAAAAATTCAGCCATGAGGTGTGTGTAAAAATTGTGTGTACTGGGAGTGGGTGTGCATCGTGGCGTGTGTTTCTTTGTGGTGTGTGTTGTGTGTGTGTGTGTGGGTGTGTGTGTGTGTGAGAGAGAGAGAGAGAGAGATGGAAGAAGGGCTGCAAGGCAGCCAATTTTTAGTAAAAAAGTGTTGGGGGGTGTGAGTGAGTGAGATGAAGGAGAGGCTGCCAAACTACCCCATATATACGTCTATGTGTTGTGTGTTTATGGAATATGTTTGTGTGTGTTTTTTGTGCTTTGCATGTGTGCACACGCACGTGTGTTTGTATTGTGTCACGCCCCCAAGAGGGTGCAACACTAAATAAGCTAATTAACATATAGACCTCAAGGATAAATAAAGTTGTACTACAAACCTCAAAATAAATAGCGGAAGTATGACTTAAACGTTACAGTCATTCATAAAGTAACATTATATTATACACCACCTCTCTCCTATGCATGTGCTATACTCCGACACAAAAGAAAAAACAATTAAAACTTTGCTCACCCAGCTTAATACTCCAGATTCTCCTCAAGGTAATCCTCTTTGACCTCTGGCATTCATTTTGGCTCTAAACCAAAAAAAGATGTATTGAGGATACGTCAAACTAATGGCACAGTAGGGTAAGCAATGTTTTTAAGTTCAAACATGAATTAATTATATTATGAATGATTAGTACAAACATGCCATTTCACTCGAACAGATAATGCATTTGTACTTAAGAATAGTTGAACATATTGAGTATCGCTTACAAACATTTTCTAATACTTTGCCTTGAAAAATGAGAATAACATATCGAGTGAGCAAGATCTGAAATCTTGTAAAACATACGCGAGAATGACAAACAGGACCTAAATATTAACTTGATTTTAGGAAGATATAACCAAAATAATATAAACAAGTTCAAGACATATATGAGACAACTACGAGAATACTAATATGCCCATCATGCACAAGTCAACCTTCTCTAAGTGCGAGAGACTCTTTGCATCGCAATCAACTGATGTAGTGAGTTCGATAAAAGAAGTCCAACATCCTCACTAGCATGCCAATAAATCTTTTCGAGAAGTAGGTCATAGCTAGTACGCACTACTGAGATGTGAAAGAAAACGAACACCTTGGGCCGAATAATTCCCAGCCCCTGCAATGACACCCTCAACTCAATTTTTTCTCCTCCTTCAGGTGACATGCATAATCATGTACAACTATCAACACAAATTTCATCAAGTATATTAAAATATATTTAATCCCCAACCAAGTCATATTTCTCATATTATCAACAAAACATAATTCCATGTAACTTGCCAAACATGTAGACTAAAGGCTAAATGCACGAACTAATATGATAACCAAACAAGAAATAATTTGAAATTCTTCCTTAAGTACTATACACACATGTATACTTATATTAACACCTAGATGGTTAAGTGTTTTTACTAATGGTTGCTCAATTTTTTCAGGAATGAAAGAACTGGTGGAGGCTAAATTAAATCCAGAGAAAGTATTGAAGACATTCTCATTAATGCCGTTGGGAGGTTGCATCTTTCTATAGAAATCAAAAACAATATCTTTGACACAATGAACGGTGTTTTCTATTTTGGTGTTTGTTCACTGATTGTATTCGAAATGATATTGATTAATTTGATTGCTCAACAATTGACTGCATTTCACTTCAGTAACATGATTGGAGGTACTTGTATCAATAATATGTTTTAAATGAGCAGCTAAAAATTTGGAATTCAGATCACCCTTCATGGAAAATTTGTTAAAAGGAGGATGAATACTTTCTTGTTTTGTATGTGAATGCCATATTAACCATTCACGGGTTATCTTTTAAAAAGTATTGACTTGTTTTTGAAAATTGATGTACTCAGGAATTTCAATATTATTTTCCAGACAATAAAAATAGAACCATCCAAAGAATTGAAAGTAGGTTTTATGGGCTTTGAAAGTTTGGAAAAATAATTCTTTATAATGGAATCTTTGTTCCTGAAAAGTTGAGATGGTACCAAGCATGATTTTTGGTATTATAAGAAGAATAAAATTCTTTATTAATTTTGTCATAATTAATTTAAAAATCGTCAATGACGAGGACATTTGGTTCATTAAGAAATCTTATTCTGGTTTGGAAGAGACAATTTTTTTTGGCAGAAACAGCTAAGTCATTCTGTTTAATGACCTTAAGAAATGTATTCAGATGTTTTCAATGTTGATCTATTAATTGTGAAAAAATGAGAACGTCTATATAAACAATTGAAAAATCCATATAGAAATAAAAATGGCATTCATAATATTTTGACATTCAGAAGGAGCATTCTTTAAGTCAAAAGGCATTACATTTCATTCAAAATGTTCAAATGATACGGTAAAAGCAGTGTTATACCAATCTTTTTCATTGATTTGGATTTGTCAAAATCCAGATTTCATATCAAATTTTAAAAAAATAATGGCTTTATTGAGCCTATTTAGTAAATCTTTTTTTATTAGGAATCAGATAACGAATGCATCTTAAAGCTTTGTTTAGCGGTTTATAATTTATAACATGACGAGGAACCCCTCGTTCCTTCTCAGCATGCTTATTGACATAGAAAGCAGGACAACTCCAAGGAAAGTAACCTGTGCTAATAAGATTTTTGTCTAGAAGATCTTGTATTTCTTTCTTGCAGTCTGCAAGAAGTTCTCGACTCATTTGGATTAGATGACCTTTAGTCGGGATATTCCTTTCATTAAAATCAAGTTCATAAGGTAATTCAATAATATGTTGCTTGCGATGCCAAAATTCATTGGGAACTTCAGCACATATTTCAAATTCCAATTTATGTTGGAAAGTTTTAATTTTTTCTTTTTCCTCATCGAGATATCGATTAATTTTTTGAAATTTGAGATCTTCTTTGAAAAAGCAAATTTGATTTGTCGGAAAATAAGTATCGAAAATGAATAACTTGCTCCTGAGATAGATTGATATATATATATATATATATATATATATATATATATATATATATATATATATATATATATAGGGGAAAGCGAATATGTTGCTAGCCTTAGACAACTTGCCTAATTCTAGCGACAAAAACTGCGTAGTTTTGGCCAGTTTTTTACAAGTCCTTTTTTCTGTTTTTTTTTCTCTTACCCCGTTATTCTCTCGTTCGCATCGTATGAGCTGATTTTACCCACACCAACCGGTCCCATAGCTGGAAATGTCGCTGGCCAGCCTCCACAATGGCAACCCACCAAGCCGAACATCAAAAAACAATAACCCATCACTGCTAACCCT
This sequence comes from Escallonia herrerae, assembly GCA_033070095.1. Taxonomy (NCBI): domain Eukaryota; kingdom Viridiplantae; phylum Streptophyta; class Magnoliopsida; order Escalloniales; family Escalloniaceae; genus Escallonia; species Escallonia herrerae. Next base: position 660,402 of record JAVXUP010000032.1, on the reverse strand, counting down.
CTCTATTCCCATGACATCAAAGATTCAGCCATTACAGCCTCGCCAAATTGCCAACCTCCGTCGTTCGGCAACCAATGTCATGTACACCCTCCACCTCCAACCTTCGACTCTGTTCCCTCCAACCACCACCGCCAACATTTCCCACAAGAACCATGGATCAAAATCATATGGGTATTTAAACACCAAACATGTTGTTCCTACATTTTGATTAATTGATTTGTATAAGGGTCGAATTGAGTTTTATGATTTTCAGATGATGGAACCCTAGTTTGATTTTTGTGGTTTTGCTGCTAATCTGTGGCAGCAGTGGGTGACGCGTCGCTGGCGAAGGAGGCTAACAATTAGGAGGTGGTTGTGGATATTTTTGTGATGTCGTAGAAGGAGAGAAGGCTGGGTGGCGGGTTCTGGTATGGTGGTAGTTCTTGGTGATGGTGGTAGGTCGCTGGCGATTTAGGCCTGCAAGAGATGGAGACGACAGTAATGACTGAGGATGGTTGACGGCAGAGCATTAAAAAGGGTGTAATCTGATGCCGCGAGGGAAAACTGATCCGCAATAATGGGTCAACATAGAGTCGGTTGTTTGTGATGGTGGGGTGCTGGGTCGCTGATGTAGAGGCTGTTCGGCTATGGTGGCCTTCAATGGGCGGGGTGTGCAAATCTGATAACGAGAGAGAAAGAGTTAAAAGGGATAGAGAAAGGAAAAAAAAGGAAAATTAATAAATTGTGCAAAATAAAACAAAACGACGTAGTTTTCGTTACTAGCCTTAGGCAACTTGCAAGGCTAGCAACATATTCGCTTTCCTATATATATATATATATATATATATATATATATATATATATATTATTGCCGAGGAAAGGGGTTCGTTGCTACGTGGAGGTGTCACAAAGGATGCAGTCTGAGTCAGCTTCCAGGTAGGTAAAGTGGGAGACAGCAAGGATGGAGTAAAGGTTGAGAGCAAGGCTCCCTCGACAGGTCACGAGCGCTGGCAGCGCCGCCAGGCAGGGCGACGATGAACGGGGCTGCGATCGACAGTCCAAGTCAAAGGTGCAGCGTCAAGGGTCCGGTGTCAAAAGTCCAAATGTGTTTCTCTCACTAGAAATCCAGAGAGAATAGGCTTTTTAGAGAGAGAAAGTGAAAATGTCAAAATGAGAGATAAGTCCTTGAATAAGCTCTAAAGTCCACTATTTATAGGATAAAATGTGAATGTGTCATAAATTGACATGTGTCATCCCCTGGGAACGACACATCGCCAAGGGGTCCAAAGTATTGATTCTCTGTTGGACTGCCGGTACCCAAGTTCATCATGCCCTGCCCTTGCAACATCTCTCTGCAACATCTCTCTGCATGGTCAGAGTAACCCATTGCCCTAGCCACCAGTCCAGGCCCTTACTGAATCCCACAAGGTGCGTCAAGAGATGCGCAGAGAACCTGATAGTAGTGAGGGTTGCCCCTGTAGCCAACCTCCAGCGAACTAGGCACGATGCCCTCCAAGGACCTGCTTCCATCCCGGAGTGACCCGAGGGTCATTGCCTTGGTGGTGTCGATGATCAATAGTAACATGAGTGGGCGTGGTCGTCACTCAGTGCTTAGAGTCTGTTGCGGGGAAGTCTTCGTGTCGGAGCCCTCCGTGAGTGTGATGTTGATGGCTTTAAGGTTATGCCAATGATGGCATTAGGGTTGTGAGCCCATCCCGCTGTGAGGGCCGGAGCGCCCGGTGATTGTGCCAGCGATGGCTTTAAGGTTGTGAGCTCATCCCGCAGTTTGATTGAGTCGGCGATGGCTTTAAGGTTATGAGCCCATCCCGCAGTTTGATTGAGTCGGCGATGGCTTTAAGGTTGTGAGCCCATCCCGCAGTTTGATTGAGCCAACGATGGCTTTAAGGTTGTGAGCCCATCCCACAGTGAGGGGCGAAGCCCCTCCGAAAGCATGTAACATGATTGTGGTGCTTAGACGCGGTGCCTACATCACGAGGCATTGATTGTGGTGCATGGGTGTGGGGATGACTATCGCGAGACCATACCTGGTACCGGGGGCACATGTCATGGAAGTAGCGCACGGGTGCAGCGATGACTGTCATGAGACAACACTTGGTGCAGGGGCACGTATCATGGAAGTGGTGCACAGGCACGGCGACGAACGTCGTGGAGACAACACTTGGTGTGGGGGCACGTGTTATGAAAGTGGCGCACATACGTGGCGACGAAGGTAGTGAAGATATACTTGGTGTCGGGGCACATGTTATGGAAGTGGCGCATGGGCGCGACGATGAACGACGCGGAGATATACTTGGTGCCGGGGCACATGTCATGAGAATGGCGCATGGGCGTGGCAACGAATGTCACGGAGATATACTTATGATAGTATGCGGTCGTCGTGACAATTGCGCATGGTCGGTGATGAGCGTCATGTGACCATTGGTGTTGAGCGAGCATTGTAGAGAGTGTTGAGCGGGCGTCGGCGACGGGGGTCGCAGAGACGGCACGCGGGCAACGGGAGTCGCGAAGTTGTCATGTGGACCCGTGCGACGAAGGTAGTAGAGATGGCGCACGGGCAACGAGAGTCGCGAAGTTGGAGCGCGGGTGACAAGAGTCGCGGAGCTGTTGCGCGAACGTGGGTGACGAAGGTCACAAAGATGGCGCGCTGGCGATGAGAGTCGCGGAGTTGGAGCACGGGCAACGGGAGTCTCGAAGCTATCGCGTGAACGCGGGCGACGAAGGTCGTAAAGATGGCGGGCAGGCGACGAGAGTCACGAAGCTGTCGCGCGAACGTGGGCGACAAAGGTCGCGGAGATGGCGCACGGGCGACGAGAGTCGTGCAGATGGCCCGCAGACGCAAGCGACTACGACCGACGGTTGTCACGGCGACAGAGTGTGAGGACTAGTGAACGGTCATCCCGGCGACGGAGCGCGGCGGTGAGCGACGGTCGTTGCGACTATGGTGCGCGACCGTGAGCAATGGTCGTCGGTCGTCAAGGTAGGTGGCCGACCCCCTTAAGGGGGAAGGCACACCAAGGTTGCTTCACAAAGGGAAAAAATGCATGATGACTTGATTATGTGACACTTTGACCGGCATGTGAGCATTAAAAAGTTGACCGTTGAATCTGTCGACATGTCATGAGAATTGGGACTATGAGTGGGCCTATAGTTGTAGCCAAGATAGGGTGGGAACATAAGCCCCCTGCGTGTGGTGTGTGCGGAGGGGCAACCCGAGCGGGCGCCTCACGCATAAACACTTAGCAAGATGTTGATGTTGTTTTGCTGGAAAGTTGTTGACATTGTCTTTGAGTGACGAAGGTAAAGAGTGGGTGGCTCTATCGACGAGCATCGCGGGGTCAACGTCCTAGCAAAGGTGACGAGGGTCACGAAGATGACATCCGGAGACAGGCAACGGGGGTCGCGGAGACAGAGCCCGGGCAACGGGCAACGGGGGTCGCGGAGACATGAGAAGATGATGAAGGAAATTAGGGTTTTGTGGGTTAGGGTTTTTGGGAAATGGGTCGGAGAGGTCGGGTAAACGGGTGGGCGAGTTGACTCGTTGGAAGCTGAATGAAAAGAGGGGAAACGGGGTGGGTCAGGCGTGGGTCAGGGCCCTCTCAGGTGGGTTCTGCCCACCTGGATGTCTTTTGATTTTGACTTTGAAAAATGAAATTTGTCTCTCCATTTTTTTTGCAAAGCCCAAAGAGGATTTTCAACATCTATATAAATAGCATGAGAGGGGTATGAAAAATTTCTTTTGATGAAGAAACTTTTCAAAGTGGAAGGAAGAGAGAGAGTAGACGGAGGGGAGATAGATGAAAATTTTTTGGGAGGTGGGGGAAAAAATTCCAAGTGTTGAAAAAATTTGCTAAGTGTTGAGCCAGCAAGGGTGCTGAGGGAAGTCGCAAGGGGTGATGACTCGACCACAAAAAATGAAGAAAATTTTCTAAGTGTTGAAGAGTGAAAAGGGTGCCGAGTGAAGCCGCGGGGGTGATGACCCGACCGCGAAAAATGAAGAAATTTTTCTAAGTGTTGAACTCGGGCAAGGGCTCCGAGAGAGGTCGCGAGGGGTGGTGACCCGACTGCAGAAAATGAAGAAAAATGTATAAGAGTTGAGCTCAGGCAAGCACTCCCCACGAGGGGTGGTGACCTGACCGCGAAAAATGAAGAATTTGTTCTAAGTGTTGAAAAATGGAGAGTGGAGCTCGGCGGTGGGTCGGCATTGACGACCGGTTGAGTGACAGAGGCATGAGAGGGTTGGCAAGACGTGTTGCATGCATGCCCACGAGGTTGCACAGCCTGAGGGGATGTCGGCTGACTGAGTTGAGACTTAGTAGCATGGCCTGAGCCACCCCGTGCCCCCGTACCAAGTCGCTGCAATGAGAGGCATGCAGAAGGGGTAGGGAACTTGGCTTGCTTGAGGTAGGCAAGGGGTGAAGCCCCCAATGAAGTGGGACATAGCACCAATGGTGGTGATAGTAGAACAATGTTAGCTTGAAACTTCTCCAAGTCTGGAAATGACGGCCTCTTGGATGGCTGGGTAGAGGATGTGACTGGTAGTTCTGGTAGCCATACGTTGCTGAGGCATGGTTGCTTAGGTGTGTAAAGCAAGGAATGAACTGCACTGTTGGTAGTCCTCGTAGCTCTCCGTTGCACATGCATGGTGCCTAAGTCTGGAAGATATGCAAACTGCAATACGATGCTCACCTCCCCAGCGGAGTCGCCAAATGTTGCCGAGGAAAGGGGTTCGTTGCTACATGGAGGTGCCACAAAAGATGCAGTCTGAGTCAGCTTCTAGGTAGGCAAAGTGGGAGACAACAAGGATGGAGTAAGGGCTGAGAGCAAGGCTCCCCGAACACGTCGCGAGGGCTGGCAGCTCTGCGCAGGCAGGGCGACGACGAACGGGGCCGACGGTCGACAGTCCAAGTCAAAGGTGCAGCGTCAAGGGTCCGGTGTCAAAAGTTTAAATGTGTTTCTCTCACTAGAATTTGAGTGAGAATAGGCTTTTAGAGAGAGAAGTGAAAATGTCAAAATGAGAGAGAAGTCCTTGAATAAGCTCCAAAGTCCACTATTTATAGGCAAAAATGTGAATGTGTCATAAGTTGATATGTGTCGTCCCCTGGGAGCGACACATTGCTAGGGGGTCCAAAGTACTGATTCTCCGTTGGACTGCCGATCCCCAAGTTCGTGCTGCCCTGCCCTTGAAATATCTCTCTATTTGTCAGAGAAGACTGATCATGCCGCGGTAGCATGGTCAGAGTAGCCCGTTGCCCCAGCCACCAGTCCAGGCCCTTACTGAATCCCACAAGGTGCGTCAAGAGACGCGTAGAGAACCTGACAGCGGTGAGGGTTGCACCTGTAGCCAACCGTAAGGCGGACTAGGCGTGATACCCTCCAAGGACTCCCGGAGTGACCCCGGGGGT